>VWZL01004138.1:449002-567800 GCA_013396915.1 Stercorarius parasiticus
CGAGTCGGGCTCAAAGTTTGTGAGGCGGAGCCCCGGTCGGCGGGGGAGCGCCGCCGCCGCCCCGGAGCGCCATGCCCGTCAGGAAGCAAGGTGAGCGCCGCACGGCCGGGGGCCCCCCGCAGCTGCTGCCTGACAGCTGCGGTGGCGGCGGGACGGGCGAGGGGGGGCGGCTGCCAGGAGCCGGCGGTCCGCGGGCGGTGCGAGCCCGCCGAGGGGCAGCGCGGTGCCGCCCGCGCTCTCCCGGCCGGCGAACAAAGGAGCCGCCGGGCTGGGCTGGGGCGGTCCCGAGCGCGGTGGCTTGTTGCGTGGCCGGTGTGGGCATCCCCGATCCCTCCTGCCTGGTGCGGCGGGGTCACCGGTGTGTCTGGTCTCCGCTTGCAGATACCCAGCGAGCCCTGCGCCTCCTGGAGGAATACCGCTCCAAGCTGAGCCAGGCGGAGGACCGGCAGCTGCGAAACTCCATCGAGCGTGTCATCAGCATCTTCCAAAGTAACCTCTTCCAGGCTTTGATAGGTAAAGGCTGGCTTTTCTCGGTTTATGCTCGAGGCATTCGGTTCTTGCTTGTGTTGTCGCTTGCAGAAAAGGGTATTTTGCCCTTACGTTATAAGCCATGTGCTTTTTGTCCATGTGTTTTTGTTTTGCGTAGTAACACACGTGCTGTTACAGATCAACAGTTCGCTTGTTTCATGTACTTACTTTATTTGAGGCTGGTGACTGGCCCAAACTGCTTAAAACTGTCATGCAATTTTTTCTTCTGTGATGTGTTATGGTAGATTAATTTATGTAGACTGTTTTTCCTCATATCTTTATTCACCTGAACAATTTCTAAGGACTGCTTTTTTTTTGTGACTCCCTATGTAGCAGGTTAATGAATGAGTTGAAATGGTTTTAACCTAAGGTAGGATTCAGGCGAATGTTCTGCTGAAGAATCTAAAAACATGATAAAGGGTATATATGCAGTGCAAAGTTAACTTAAAATAAATGATAAGATACCTCTAATCCTTCAGAGAGTACTACTGTATCCCTGAGAAAAGTCATCTTTTCTCCTTTGTTGCATATTAAAGTGTAATGAAAACACTACTAATTCTTATTTTAGAGTGTTCATAGTGCTTCAATTAAAGTGTTCCCATAGGTCTTGTTGAACTACTTACATGTAATTTTGAATTTCCTGCGTGTCTGTTTGGAAAAAAAATTGAGCATAAGTACAACTTTATTTTCACCCTGCAAATTTCAATGTTGACTACTACCTGTCTTGTTCTGGGTATGTGTATGCGTGTGGATTTTTTTTTTTTTAAACTGTCTTGAAGATCTGTGCAGTACTCCTTTTTCTCCTCTTCATTGAATGAGATACCGATCTGTTAGCCTTTGATATTCTAACCTGCAAGACATAGTTTCTTCTCATATCCACATACGTGTCTTCATTGTTTTAGTAACTCTACACCTAGTAGTAAACTTGAAACAGCAGGCAACCTCACGTCTGCGGCTTCCTTCTGCAAGAGCAGAAAAAAGGAATGTGGTGTTGCCTGGGTGGGCTACATGGCCTATTTTCTGGTCTTGTGTAGCAAGTTGCAACCATATGACCCTAGTTTTTGTTGAGTTCAGTTCATCTGTGCATGCACAATAGGTTATCATGCTTCTTGGGTGTGTTGCATTAACTTTGCATTTACTGGTTCACTGTATGTTTTTTTATTATGGAGGTTATGTGTATATTCCCAAAATGTTTGCCTAAAAGGTGATAACACAGAAGACTAGTATTTTCCAAGCAATTTATGCTGTCAACTTGAGTCTCTGTCCTTTAACCTGCTCCTCTCTGTGGAAATATGTCAGGGGAGTTTTTGTTTGTGGCAGTGTGCTCCTGGCTATTGTTTTCCTGGGAAGATCTTGTTATGGTGTGACTACTGCATGGTGGGGGTAAAGAGTGGGAGGACTCCCTGGAAAAGATGCTAACTGGAGGATGGCTGCAGTTACTGGGAAGACCTTGGGTCTGCTTGTGCCTGTCCTGTTTCTGTGAAGATTTGGGAGCAGGCTGGACGAAGTACTCGGTTGTACTGCAGGTTCATGTTACTTCAGAGCAGATTTTTAAGTGTGCCTTTTAGAGGAGTTGTGATGAGTCCCCAACTTAAATAGCCAGTGCTGCTCTGACAGAAAGTTTCAAGCTTGTCTACAAAGTTATTTCTCATATAGATTCTTTTTCAGAAAGCATGCTACTTCTAGTTTCTGGGTTTTTAAAATTTTTTTATATAATACTAAAAAAGAAAAAAAACTTCATCCATTTGTTTTCTGATTTTTCTGCCAAGTTACTGCACTATATCCAAGACATGCCTGTCCATGATAGGTGAGAATGTTTGTGAAGGCTGCAGTCAGGAACTGCTGTCAACTTCGTGTGTCTTTTTTAGTATAATTTGTAACTTGGCAATCAAATGCTGCTCTTTCAAGCAGAAAATAGACATTACTTTATGCACAGAAATGTATCTTTAGGTTTATAATGGGGGAAATCAAATATTCCTGAAAACTACACATTTTATCATTGTTTCGTGTATTTAGATACGTGTGAAGGAATTAAAGGTTTGGGTGTGTTTTGGTTTTTTTGGTGAATTTCCATTTGGATGCTGAAGAATAAGTGGTATTATTTTCTCATTTAAGCCTTTTTAGATGTTGTCCGCTCCTTTTAATTCTATCAATAAAACATTAGTTCAGCAATCTACAAACTTGACCTGGTTCTTAAATATAGAATTATGGCTTTAAATGCTTTGAATTAGAGCAATAGCTAGTCAGTGTGGACAACCAGTGTTATGAAGTTGACATTATTGCAACAGTGTTATATTTTAAATGAAATAACTGTAAGAACTTCAAATTAGTAACAAAATTGGTAACCAAATGTGTCCTCCTTAAAAGTCTGTGAAAAAGCCTATTTTTATGATTTTCTGTCTTCTGTACTGTGGTATTTCCCATTGCCATTGCTTCAACCAGCCAAACGTAATGATGTTTAGTACTTTAATTAAATGGATACCAATGGCCTGTAATTAAAATCAGCTTGACAATAGTGTCAGTTTTAAGTAAACTTCCTACTGTACGGTCTCAGAATTGTGTGGTATCTTTTCTAGCTTGTGATTTCTTGGTTGTAGTTAAAATAGCTTGTTACTGATATTCTGATAATTGGTGAGTCAGTTTATTAAGAGACCAAAGTAAGATATACACATATGGAGGCATGGGATAGACTTAATTTCACTTTGGTAAAGGATTTGGTATTTATCTTCAAATAGTGAAGTCATAATTCTGAAGATAAGTTCTGCTTCTAAGTTAGGCACTTTTTTACCTTCTTGAGAAAGTACAGGTTCATGTAAATGTACAGATATGATGTATTTATCTTTTTGAAAATACAAGAGGAGGAACACTTGCAGAAGTCTAACACTTCTGAGGGGAAAAACATGTGAAGCAGGCTTCTGTTTACACACAGAACCTTTTTCTGTAATTAACGTCTGTTTTTAATGGGTTGTGTGCTGCAGTTGACCATATTGAAGTAGTCTTCTAAAATAAAAATATTACTAGTTATAGCTAGAAACATGTGGTTTACTAATTTAAAAATATTTATTTTCCTGACAATAACTAACTCCATTTGCACAGGTATCAGAAAAAGGGAATTCTAAAAGAGTCTCCACATACCCTGTCAATGGAGTTGGCTATGCTGCCTTTCTTGGCTTGTTTTTTTAAGTGTTTTTTTTTCTATAGATTATTTTATTGCTACGCATATAAAGACTTTTTGGTATAAAACTGCAAATTTGACTAGGGAAGGTTGAATGTGTTGAATTTCATATGTGTAAGCAGTCTAATTTATTTCACTTGGAGTCCTTTTGCATGAAGGTCTGCCTCAAGAATTGTGCTTACGTGCTGGCTATTCCTAACACTAAATATCCAGTGTGGGAACTTTGGAAGAAAAAGTTGTAGGGGTTTTGGTAATCCTTACTGAACCAAAGAACAGCTCCCCTCTGGTAATCATTAAGGTTTTTTTAACCATAGTTTGGGTTCCTGAGCTGTCTGAATTGGACACAATGTATAAAAATCCCTGTTAATATGTTTTTACACACCAGAGAAAGAAGTCCTGTCTCTAAAATTTTTGTAAAATTGATGGTTGCATTAAGGTAAACTCTTTGTTCAGATTTATCAACAGTCTAACCAGGGCTGAAACTTAAAGGAATATAAAACATATTCTGCATCTTTCTCAGCTCTGTCCACACTGGCTTTCTGAACTGAATTAGGGGAATGGAACAACCCTAAATTTTGGACTGAAGTAGGCTGGATTGGGTCAGCGCTCATCAAAGTTAGTATCCTTTGGAGTGGATTGACCACACTTTCGATAGATGCCATGTGGCCCCAGTTCGCTGAGCTGTGTGTGGCATTTCTGTAGACATTCTTGCTCTTTTAGCTCCCTCTCAATTATTCAGCGTGGAAATATTTTCTGTACTTGCTGGCCAAATTAAAATCAAACACAGTTAAAGCAGAAACTCTTCTTCATAACTGTAACCAAAAGTACTTGCTCTTGGGGAAACTTCAGTTATCAGCTTTTATTTCAGCGATATAGTTAGTTAGTAGAGCTAATGGCACGATGACACAGTTAACTTTTCAGATCAGCTCAGGCCTTGGAGAATTTTAGTTGTGAGTATATGTCATTGTGTAAGACTGCTCTTCAGTTAACTTGAGGAAGGCTACTTTGTGAACTGCTTCCCATTTTCTAAGTGTTACTGAGGCCCTAGTACAAGTTCTTTCGGACTCAGTTGAATAACATTTACATTAAGAATCCAGAAATTCTTGACAGTAAGTTGAGGATCTGGTTAGATAGTGAATATTGTTTTGTTTTTTTCTTTCATTAGAGGAAAAGTTCAGAGAGAATTGGATCCTCTCTTATATTGGATACTACTGAAATTGTTGTAGATGCTAAATAGGGTATTTTCGCATTGAAATCTTACCCTTGCTGCATTTTTGTGACTTTTTCCCCAGATTGCAGCTTCTGTAATATAACATCTTTGCCCATATTTGAGGCTGAAATATCCATGGATATAATTCTTGCAACTTCGAGGTGGTTGTCTGCTTTTAGGACAAATTACCCAAGGGTATACTGTTGTTATGCTTACTGTGGTCTCTGTCTGAAACTTATGCAAAAGTTGGTCAGTTTCAGAGAGATTTGACCTAGAGTTGTGTCTTCAAAGGTAGTTACTTACTTGATTATTTTAATATATTCTTCTTTTTCTAGATGGAGGGAGGATAAAACATTTTGGTTGGTGTCCAGATGATTGGCGTTTTAACTTAGTCATTGTTCGGATGCTTTCTGCCATGTAGTTTGTCATTGCTTCAGAATGTCAGTTTTTCTAAGAACTGTGTGTCTTCCTCTTCAAGGAACGTAATAATGAGTGAAACAATCTCGTTGCTCCTCCTTTTTAAAACACTACTTCTTGTTTTGTATGTATGTAATGCAGTTCGATAGCGTAGAATGTTTTGGGGTTGTGTGCTTGGTTTTTCAAGTGTTTTCCATGCTGTATTGTGTGTGTGTGTCAGTGCAATGCATTGAATTTTTGGGATTAGGTGCTGCTTTTGGTAGCCTAAAATAGCAAGTAAGACTAGCGTAAGTTGAGTAGCTACTGGTATGCAGAGAAATAGTATTGTGGCAAAAGACTATCCCTGTGGTTATTAAACTGACTATGTATTCAGTGTTGAATAGCTACACTGTAGGATTTATCAATTACAGTATTATTCTCTTCACAGGGTTACCATTAAAAGGGGCTATTGACAAGAAAACTGTCAATAAATCTGTTCATCCAGGGCCTGAAAAGGAAGTTGAAGCTGGGAATAATTGGTATAATTTCCAGTTTCTGTGGAAGTTTATCTTCTGTCCTGTTCTTGTTCCACTTTCTTTTCTGTGTTCTTTGACCTGTGTTCTCCAGTTCTGATGTCTGTCTCCTCCCATGCTGCTGTGTGCCTGGCTTTGCTCCTAATCTCCCTCAACATTTGCTTCAGTGCTTGGATACAGTGTAGAGGAAGAGGGAAAGCACAAGAGAGGATATTTGATCTTAATTCTACACCTGCTTCCATGATGATCCCAGCAGCAAGGGCAGAACATCTTGTTCAGCTCTGCAGCTGGAGTGCCTTCTCCCTCCTGTGCATCTGGTTGCCTGTGTTTTGAGGGATGGTGCTTGTTTTGGTGCAGGTGGAATGAATCTTCAAAGAAACTGAACTCTAGCAGCTTACTAGTAGTCTCCTTGCACAGATGGCTTCCTGAATTATAACTAGGCCAAATTTGCAAGAATGGTAAGAAACTGCAGAAGGTGTAGGGCTGACACTAGAATAACCTCCTTAGCTTCATGTTTGTTCTCCAAATTAGGGGAGGCTCTAGAACTCTTGGGTAAAGCTTTTATAGGAATCTTGTCACAGGCAAATATCTTCCCAGTCACGTCCTCAAAAATGCTGAGTTATTTTGGCTTGGAATTAAAAGGTCAGTCTAAGACAGAGGTGCAGTAAGGAAAACTTGTGGAGAAATTGTACAAGCATTGCAAATTTAAGTCCTGGTTGCAGAAATGTGTTAAAATTTGGCTGCAGGAAATGTTCAAGTGTTACTGGTGGTGGAGATGCTTGTATGTGGTACGACCCATCCTTGTGTTGCCACCAGTGTTGGATAATTGCCTTGGAGTCTATGAGCTTACTGTTGGTAGAAGAAACCAATGTGTATGCCCTCTCCTTTAAGCAGAGCTATGCACCTGTATGAAAGCTCAACTTGGAGTGTCGAGTGAACTCATCCCAGAAACAGTTTTGTGGTTTTTTTTTTTTTTTTAGTGCATTCATCTGGAGAGAAGCCTTCTCAGTCCTCTGCTGGCACTATTTAGGGGACATCCTACAAATTAGACTTACTAGTAACACTTCCTTTGTCCCTGCCAGGTTTTTGTTACCACTAAAGACAGTAGTAAATACACGCTTTTAAGAAAAAGTAGTACATTGTTATACTGGCTGCTGATTTGCTATGGGGGTTGAGATAGTTGGAGAGGGTGGATAACTGGGAATTCATTTTGAGTTGGTTTTTTTTTTTTTTTTAATGCTTAGGTTGATGACTAAGTGTGCATGAGGTGGTACAAAATGGAAAAGAGTTTGGACAGCAGAAGGTTGTGCTAATTTTTGGCTGTGTGATGACAACTTTAATTTTTTTAAGTTTTTCCTACCTTAAGTTCTGAAGACCCTGAGAAGACCCTGTGAGTTTCTGAAGGCAAATTCGAAAGAGAGCATGTGAAGATATGGTGAAAGAGTGATTAGTAAGCAAAGAGGAAAATATGAATGAACAGTTTGGAAAGTGTAAATGGACAGGCTGGAAAGGAGTTGAACATGTCTGACTAAAAAGTAGCCAGAGGAATAAAAGCAAACAATTAGATCCGAGGTTAGATGAAGGCGGTTTCAGTTGAGCGCAAATTAAGGAGCGTTTGTGTTCGAAGTGGAAAATAATATCATCTGTAATTTGAGTTAAGCAAAGAAGTGTGCGCAGAAGTTTGGTTTAAAGGGTAGGGCACAGTTACTGAAAATGAGTGGAAGGGCTGAGGTTGAGTAGCTGGATGTTGCGGCTCGTCGCAAAGGGTCTGGTAGAACAGAACATGTGTGGTGTGAAAGTTGCACTGCAAGTTGCAGCTTTCATTTTTTTTAAGTAGTCTTGATAGTGCACAGCAGTAGTTGGTTTAACTTTTTCAATAAGAAGAAAAACAAACAAGCCAAACCTACCCTGAAAGGGGCTTGTGATGAGGCTGGTTTTCACTTTTCATAGTATGAATGCAAACATTTATTTTGCCTGGATACATACACGCACCATGACATGACACAACCAATGAATACACAAAGAGAATACTTAGTTGACTCTGGTCATTGGCTTGGTGGATGGATATGAAGCTTTTCTTTGTTTTTGTACTTTCTTGATGATCACTAATAGTATGCTTTTTCAAGTCTTGGTTTACTTGTGTTAAATGGATATTACCTTGATATAGCAGGTGAAGTAAGCATGCAGGATTGAGAATTCGTTAGAATTAATAGGAGTTGCTTTACAACTGAAGATAGAAAGTCTATAGCATTGGCGAACTCTTTTGCCTGTTGTGACAGTGACTCTACTTACATTTTGTCTATACATTCATTATGTAGGGCTGCTAAGAATTTGGCAGATGCCATACATCTCAAGTTGCCCTGAACTGAAATAACACGTTGACCTTTGTTTTCCTTTCTATTAGTTTTAAGACTTAAGTTTTCAGTGCTTCAGGTGCTTTGGCAAGAAGCCCCAAGAAAGAAAGATGTCTTTTCCTCCCCTCTCCCCTAGAATTACAGAAGCACCTAGTTTGTAATGGGAGGATACCTTTTCTTCCTGGACAATGTACAGGTAGTCAAATTCTTAACAGACCTGTTTGTTTATGAACTTGCCCATATTTGAAAAAAAACCAGGCATTTGCATGTGCTGTATTTGGATGAGCGAATGTCTGAGAAGAGGCAGATCAGTGATGACAAGGGAATTGCTCACATGGATGGATCTTCAAGTGAAATATTAACCTGAAATAAGTCAATTTCTGAAAGAATTCATGAGCTCCTTTGTTGCTTGCAAGCCTGAGGGGAGCATGGTTGCACTGAATGTTTCTTCTGAACAAAGCTGGTATTGAAATGCTTTGTGCTGTAAAGTCTGTATGTTGATGCAAATATATCTAGTGGTTTTCTGACTCACTTTGACATTGGCCAAAACTGGTTTGTTCTGCTCTTGAACATCTATCAGAAAGGAATATGTCATTGATGTCAGTGCAGAATTAACTATATAGCTGGAGCACATAAATCCTGGTCACGCTGCTGTGCAGAGGGACCTCAACAGGCTGGAGAAATGGGCTGACAGGAACCTAATGGAGTTCAACAAGAAGCGTAAAGTCTGGGGAGGCACAACGCCATGCACCAATATATGCTGTTTGCCAGCCAGCTGGAAAGCAGTCTTGTAGAAAAGGACTTGGGGTCCTGGTGAACACCCAGTTGAACATGAGTAAGCAGTGTGACCCTATAAGAAAGGTGGTGAATAGTATCCTGGGCTGCATTAGACAAAGTATTGCCAGCAGGTCGAGGGAGGTGACCCTTCCCCTTTGTGTTTCAGAATGCAAAATATGAATTTATAGCTCATAAAAAATGAGCAAACAGAAAACAAACATGAACTTCCTAAATTAATTCTTGTTCATGCACAAAGCTGTTGAATACATTAAAATTGAAAATCTTCAAATGCGGATACAATTAATACCTCATATACGAATGTGGTTGTTAGCTTCATGTATATTGTGGTAGCAGTTTGCAGCTTTGTGTAGTGTACCATGTAAGGGCAACAGGTCACTGTTTTACATGCAGTGTCCAGTGCCGTCTGTTGAAGTAATTGTGTCAGTGTTTTAGTCCTTGAAATGTTAAGCTTGCGTGGAATTTCCTGGCATTTATTTAAGAAAAAAAAATTACAAACCACAAATGGTCAAGATGCTTAAAGCGTAAAAATGCAAAGCTCAAAAACAGTAGGTTACTGTGGTCATTGAAGGACTGCTTTTAGTTTTTTTAAAAAATACTTTCAGTAAGTATTAAATGCCAATGAAATTTTAGTGATTCCCTCTATACCATAACATTAGAAGTCCTATATCAGAAACCTAAAGAACATCATCATGTAAAAAATTACAGTGAGTTGCTTAGTACTTGTTGGAAAGCCAAAATATATTAAAATATGGGCAGGGAAGAATGGGGAATGGGAGACTGAGTGGTACAGGGAATCCTTCCCATGGAGATGTACGATGTTGATAGTATATTAGCAAATAACCTCAAGAAAACACGACAGTGAGGAGGAAGAAACTACGTGCTTCATTCTTTTCTTCGTTACTTTTCAGTTCCATGTTACATTTGAATTCCTTGTATATACGGTGTTTTTATACATATGCTGGATGCTTGTTCTTTGTTATCCCCCAAACTGTTTTTGCCCAGTTCTCAAGGTTGGTTTCCTTTGACCAGTAATTAGCAGTTGAGGAGTTGTTTGTAGCCTTGAGGCCTCTGATATCATCCTGTGCCTTTATTTTCAAGGCCTCTCCTGTCATTCCGTGCTTATGCTCCCCTGTGCGGCTTTTTATTCTGGAGTCATAGGTAATTAATTCCCTACAGAATAACTACTTGTTATTGGAATCTGTTAGTTACAGAAATACACCCACCCAGTCTTATTTGTATATATACTCTGTGTGTGTGCATGTACTTATGTATAGCATTTACTTAGCTTTGGACAATTGTCTGATGTAACACCTATTGGTTTTACATGTATTTATATAGAATATATATGGAATGCATATATAACATTTATTTAAAAATATATGTGTATTATTTATGTATAAGCTGTGTGTATTTTATATATAAGTATTTATAAAAATAGGTGTAGCATCACACAATTGTCTGAAGCTAAGTAAATGCTATATGAATTAGATAAGTCAGCTGGTCTGTAGATAATTTCTGTTAAGCGTTGGACAAGCTAAAACAGAGCTCCACGCAGGCCGAGACAAGTCCAAAGGCCTGGTTATTAGCTTAACATGAGGCCCGTGGCCTTTTATAAGCAATGTCAATGCCTTCTTTATGGGGTTACACTGTTCTCTTAAGAAAATGCAACTATAGGTATCCCATCTTTGACTTGCAAAGTTACAGCTATCAAAAGGTTCATGCATAAGTGAATACAGAGAATAATTCTGCTCATCTTTATTTTACTAGCTGGCTATACTAAAATTACATATTCTTTCTGCAGGAAAGGTGTATGTGGAGAACTTGGCTCGACAATGAGATTTTTAGAACATGCACTCATCTTAAGTTTCCGGATTACAAGTGTACTATCTGTTGAATATATAGCAAAAAGTGTCAGACGCTCCACATACCAGTAGAAACGGCAACCAGAGGCCTTATGTCTGATTTCTAAGGAACAGGGAAGAACCCTTTCTGAAGGAACAGGGTCATGTTGATGGTTGGAATCTCTGTCCTCAGTGGCAGATCCTCTAGACGGAATTGATGTAGGCTCTTGAAGTGCCATGAAATATACTTAATTTAGGAGATGTTATAAGAATTTGTTTGCTTCTGCAATTCTGCTGTTCTTTTAATTACTGTGCTGTGGTTTTTAATGAACCTGGAACTCCCTTGTGAAGCTGATTTGGGTTTCAGTTTATATTCGGTAGATAACTTTTTCTTTTTTGCTTTAAGAGTGAGCAGTTTTAGCTTCTAGTGTATCATGTTACTGGTGAATGAACCTGTTCAAAGAACAAAACTAAGATGAGTGGAGAATACGAGAATGGAAAAGAAAATAATACGCCAGCAAACTGCTTGTAGTTAGTTGGTCAACTTATACTGTAATGAGTACTGGAAAAAAATACCCTGTGTGTCACCACTGCTTAGCTTTTCACGTTACTAATAATTTAAATTATTATAAATACTAATATGTTATTATAATAAAATAATTTTCTTTTTCATGTCTTAGGAGTCCTCCTTTTCAGAACTGGTGGTCTGTCACTTGCTTTGTATAGACTTTCATTCTTGTTACCATCAAACATACTGCTGATTTGGCTACTTAATGTGGATTTACTTAAAAGCTGACATAATTCCGGGGTGATTTTCTGTGTTGCCCACCATTCATCACTTTTTGTCACTTTCACTTTCCTGAAACCTTGTGCTCCTATTTTTTTCAGTGTCAGTCAGCTGTTCTTTTAACGTTCCCCCCCTATAGTTAGAAATCTTCCCTGTCTGCATTTTCTTTCACTGCTGTGTGGTACCTGATTTGAATTATTTTTCTGTAACTTAGTTTGAGATATAATTTGTCTTGAAATTAATATGGAAGGAAAGGTCTGGGACGTGAAGAAAACACATCCAGCTTGAAGAGGGAATCTAACCGTAAATTTAAACTGCTATTTGTAAGAATTAGGAAAACTTTTCATACGCTAATAATGCATCTGCAGCTAATCATGAGTTCAGAAGATATTTAAGTGTGTTCATGCAACTAAATATTTTTTTGAGCTGATACATAGCAACAGACCAGCAGAAAAAATTTTTTAGGTTAGATTTAGTATGCCCTGACTTTTTGGCTTTAAAAAATGGAAATGTCCAGCGCTCATTCATTGTGTACCTAATGCATTCAGGGTGCATAGACTGCTTGCCTATACTCGTAAGTACTTAATGTTTGCATTCTGAATAGTGAAATTGTAAATCAATGTTTGTTTTGTTTGTTTGTTTTTTAAAGGTAGATGTTATCATAGAGACACCAAGTTCCTAGAAACTTTTTTTGAGAGTTTGGAGCAAGTTCAGGATAGAGAGAAACTAATCCCCATATTAAGTGGTGTATACACTTTTGACGTCTTTCAATAGTAAGTCTATTGTGGTGTCCTTCACAGAGAAGTGGAGAAGGTGTATGGGAAATAATGTGCTTTTTGAAACAAGTTATTCTGCAGTATGAATAAATGGCTACCTTCTCTGGCGGGGACTTAAAAGAATCATAGCAGAATGGAGAATCAGTGCCCTAGATTTCTGTTGCAAAACAGTTGCACAAATAACCCCTTCCCATAAATAATGTAATAATCTTCCTGGCTTGGTTGCTGTGGATTGCAGCTATAGAATCAACTTAAACCACTGCCTATTTTAATATACAAAGTACTCTCTATTGGGGGGGGGAGGGAAATATCTGTATTTGGTGTGCTTGATTGATGTATTAATGTTAATGCAGCTACAAGATAAACTTACAACTGAGGGAGCTAATGTGAAAGATAGATTTAAAAGCAATTTGTGTCTCTTAGGCTGCTTTGCTCCTGTATATCTAGGTCACTTAACATCTTCTGCAACCCTCACTGCTATTTCTTCCAATCAGCAGCGCTAAGAGCAAGTATAACTTTAAAAATTAATGTAAGCAGTTGATAGGAATTTGACTCTTGCTCAGAGAAAAAGATACAAATGGAACTTGAGAATTGCAGTTTTCTGAAGTGGTAGAGGGCAGGAGTGCAATGTCTACATAAAAAAAAAAAGACAAAACCAAAAAAACCAAAAAACTAAGACTGGAACACCATCAACAGTGAGACTTCTCTTATTTGTGTGGTCTTTCTTTTGTGGTGCAGCTTTATAAAGGAATTAGTTATTGTGCCTCTGTTACTGACTCTGGGCAGCTGCTGAAAAGCTACAAGATTCAGCAGATTAGAGTCCTCCTAATTCATGGCTGGGTCCTGTTTACTTCTTGGGCTAACTGTATCTCTATGTTTGTCTCTTACAAAGTTGGTGTAATTAAAAACATGAGTTTACAACTCCTGTTTAGCAGATTTTTACTTTGAAGAGGAGACTAAAAGCTTTCCAAGACAACTTCTTTATTTGTGTACCCTTCCCTTAGCCTATATTTTTTTCAGATTTTTTTTTTTAATGTGAGCGTTTACAGATGTGATTACAGTTGTGGTAGCAAGTTTCGTGTGCTTATACTTCCATAGAAACACATTTGATGCTTCTTTAGGTTGTGTTAATTCTGTTGTTGCTTCATGTAGTTGACAGGATGTCAATAAAAACTAGTGCAGACAGACTCTTTTTCCCCAGAATTTTCCATTTGAGTCTTCAGGAAAAGCTGTTTATTAGTTCATAAGTATGAGTTGTAATTCATACTGTTAAAGTTTCATTGTATTTCTGTTACTTAGGCTGAAAAAGCAGATGATGACCCATCCTGATCAATCTCCTTTTGCCTAACTTCTTGCAGCTTCTTGCAACTTCTCTCTCTTGCCGATTTCATCAGTATACTTCTATTTCTGTGGTCACTTAATTAAAAAATATACCCCGAAAAAACCTTCTAATATTGCCCTTGAGCAGTAAATTTCAGATAACCCAGGGCTACACTAGCTGAAGTTATATATACTGTAACCTGAAGCGTAGACACTCATCTATTCCATTACTCCACTGCAGTTATTCTATATGCTTCTGCTGTTCCTGCTGCTGATCATTCTGCCAGGGTCAGTGGCAGAAGCCCAAAGTGAGTGGGGACACACAGGCTCTGAGATGTGGGGCATAGAGAGTGAGTTGCCTGTCCTGTGGGGAGGTTCATGTGATCTTGGTGATACAGCTTTGTTTGTAATAGGTGGATAAAGTAGTAGGTATCTAATTTGTTTTGCAGGAGGAAGATGTTGTTAAAATCAGAATGTTATAGAAACTATAAAGCCTAACTTCTCAATTTTTTCACATCTTTAGATATTCAAGAATTTTATGAAGTGACCTTATTGGACAATCCAAAATGCATCGATCACTCTCAGCCATCTGAACCAATACAGCCTGTGAATACCTGGGACTTCTCCAGCCTTCCAAGCACAACAGTGACATCAGAAACACTGCCGAGCAGCCTTAGCCCAAGCGTAGAGGTATGATGTAGAAATCTCTGTTTTATTTTTCTTGTTGAGACTATTAGCTCAATATTATTTTCTACATTTCCTTCATTTTATAAAATATTTATTTCCATAGAAATCTTACATTATTAATATCAATAGTCATAGGGGATTTAATTATTGAAATGTTTAATAACAGATGCGTGCATTTTGCTTATTCAAAAATTTATAAACTTGTTTGTCAAATGTACCATTAAGTGACCATTAAATTGGATTTATAGTCTGAATTTGGAATCTCGCTGACAGGCTTAGTGTGCTTGTACTCATCCATACTGATGACTCTTCAGTCATTACTTCGTTAATAATTTGAGAAATCTGAATCTTTCTGATAGTAAACTTTTCCATCTGTTCACGAGAAGTTCTCTGCTACTTATACAGCTGTGTTTTGGAAGGACTGTTTTTTTTGAAAATTACATTAATCCAGTTGTCATTAGTGAGTGGTGAGAAAACTGAGCAGGGAAATGCACATCGATGTATATTTTCGCTAAATGAAGATCTCCTGCCTAAGTTAAAGTTACAATATTGCTTGAATTTTTTTGCATCGGACCTATTATTTGTCACCAAAGAGGTGAACTTTGTTTCAAGTGTGCCCTCAACACTACAGCATTGGAAAAGGTGCGTGGACTTCTCTGTAATAACTGAAGGCAGTGTGCTGTGATGACCCATTTTCATGAAATCATCCTAGAGCTCAGGAAAAGCAATGGGGGAGATCAGCCAAGGGACCAGTGCTGCAGCCTGTAGGGAAGCTTGGGAGCTTGTGCTACCCAGCAAGACAGTGGTGCCTTACTGAGTGCACTCTATCAGATGCTGTTCGGACTGTGTAAGAAAGTCCACTTAGTGGCAGAACATAAGTACTCATGTGATGTGGTAGTGAGTTCATGCAGTTAAAAAAAAAAAAAAAGTGCTTGTGCTTATTGTAGCTTTTCTGAAATTTGTCATATTGAAGCTGGTATGAAATGTGTCAGAAATGGCTTAAAGGAAACTATAGAGGAAATCCCAGAGTTGTGTTGTGTTCTCTCAGAAAGTAGAAGGTGGCTAGTAGATAAAAGATAAGGTTTTTAACCTAGCCAGGGATGAGAGTTATATAGCCGAGAACAGTCATTAGAATCTCTTTACATGAAAAAACTGAGCAGCCTAGGTATACCATATTTTTCAGGTTTTTAGGTAATTGAACACTGAGGGATTAGAAGTCTAGTTAAACTTGTGCTGTAGGAATGGATTGTTTTCCCTTGATTTTTGTGAATTTGATTATACACTGGAAAATTTAAATTATGTCTCTTTGGAATCTTAGTTACCTGAAATTGCGTGGAGAAGGCCACTGTCATCATACTCGCCCTAATGAAAATTTTCTCTGTTGTCATCTTTGGAGAAAATGGAGTAATGCTAGGTTATATGAGAAATAGTATGGAAAACACCATTGTGATATTTAATTGTATGGCATGATCTAATTCTTAAGCTTAGAGCCGTAGGACTTCTCTTTCTGAAGGTATGGTGGAAATGGAGTCTCTTAGAAGCCGGAGGAAAATGGACTGTAGATAATCGGGTAGGCAAGGATAGGCAAAGTTTATTTTGTCTACTGAGGTGTTTTGAAATAAGCTGGTTCTAATGCATTTCATGTTTGCATATGCAAAGAACTTAATGAGGCAATTTAAGAGTCATTAGAGTTGCCCTTAGTCACGGAGAGTGGATGAAGTTCCAGAAAATAACAGGTGGGCAAACACTATCTTTTAAAAAGGGCCCATATAGGAGCAAGGCAGGAAAGGAGGATCCAGGTTTAACAGGTACAGGGAATGATTCTGCAGTCTTTGTAGCTCCTTAAAAGCAATAAAGGAGCCAAACAATGTCTGTCATAGTTGTTGATGGTAGTTCGTCAAACTTAGTTTCTTTCTAATGTGGTAATAGTTCTTGTGGTAGGAAGAAACAGTAAATGTGATCAATTCTGACTTCGGTAAAACTTTTGTCATGGTTTAACAGGCTATCTTTTGAGATAATAGTTGAAGTTTCTAAAAAATGCATCCTAGTTTGAGTTATTAGTGAAAATATCCTGATTAAATTATAAATTAAACCATGTCAGAGGAGTGGTGTGGTGCTGCTTCAGAAGCTAAGATTAGAATGAAGCCTGTAGCAGTTGAAGTGATTAATGGGCAGGCTGTAGTTCAGCAGGACCGAGTACAGTGTCCAGCACTCTGGTTGTACTTCAGCAGCAACCATAGAAGTTGAATAGCTAAGAAGTGGTTTCTCAGAAAAGATCTGGGTCATTTTTGAATCTCAAGGTGAGTCAACCATGTCATGTTAATACATGAAAAGAAATACCTTATTAACATAAGAGCGTAGTGTAAAACTCTGCTGTTCTACTTAGTCTGCATCAGGCTTTGCTGGAGATACTGCGAAATTTAAGGGTACTATGGTGTAAAAAAGATGCGGAAGAATTTAAGAACGCTTAGAAGAGATTGACAAGGAAGATCTAAAGCTTGAAAAGAAACGAAGACTGATGGAAAGATTTGATGCTGCTCAAAAGAATTGAACACTTAATTGCGAAACAGAATTTTCCTGTGTTTGTAGGCAAATGTGAAAAAGGAAGATAATCTTTTGGCCTATACAAGAATTATTAGACTTACATTATAGTAATAGGCTTAGCAAAAATGTTTTAAATGTTTTCTTAAGCACCAGAATAGCTGTACATGGGCAGCCTCCTTTATTGAAGGTCTTTAAAGGCAGCATAACTGTCTTAAATGGCTTAAATGTTTGGGGTTTTTTTCCCCTCTAGTATACCTAATACAACAGTGTAATGAACTTGAGGATTTATGTCCCTAGCAAACCATTCTGTTGTTAAACATGCTTCTAATTCCAGCATCTGGGATTGTGAAGCGGTTATCTGCTGCTGTGAGTTTTGTGTTGCGATGTTCCAACTGTAGCATACGTTCTCTGCTTCCCCTATGGCAGAAACCTGCTGAAATCTGAAGTATAGTATAGGGCATACCATTAAATCCAGGCTTTGTGATTATTTTCCTCCTGGCCCCCTCCTGAAACTGGAAAGCTTATCCCATAAAAGCTTGCTTATTTTGCTACCAAAAATCAACAATAAGAAAGACTAACATCAGCTAACGGGTAGTATTGTCTCTATCTTTCTAAATTTTACATAAAGAGGCATCTGAAGGTGTAATTTAAATGTGAAGTTGCATTTTTAGTTTTTATTCTCATGCGCTAGTAGACTGCGAGTAATGCAAGCACTTGTCTGTGACACTGCAGCAATGAAAACGGGCACATTATCATGGCAAGATCACTAACGTGTTGAAAGGAAGAATGGCCTAATTTGGGAATTCTCATCCTTGACATAAGTGTATGTTCTCAGCTGAACTGTTTGCTAGATAATGCAACTGCTTCTCCAGTACAGTCTGATGGTCATGGTATATAGTGTTACCTAACAGAAACTGGTATAGTGTGGGTTACTTTGTTGTTAGTGGCACAGATTTCAACACTTAGGACAAAGCCACCTGCCTTCCTTCAGATTTTTTTGTCTAGCATATCATGTGAAAGCCAGACAGTTGTTTGACCTTCAGTATATGAAGGTCAGATTCCACATTTACTGCCACTGTTCAAAAGCGTAGTTGCGTATATTAGTATTGATGCTAATTTATGTGAAACTAAAACAAAACTTTTCTCACAGTCTCTGTCACCTACAGTAAATGTTACTTTGTATTTCGTTAGTCAGAATTCTGCTTCCACATTATAGTTGTAAAAGTGGACTATTTTGAAGAGTGATATTTCAGTGTTGGCTTCGTTTGCTTTTTCTAGTATATCCAAATGTCTTAGTTTAGCTTTCGATATCTATGAAAATTTTTACAGTAAACATATCATCTTATACATATTATTGGCCTTAATTTTTTCTTCTTCAGTGACTGTTTTTTTCTTCATATATCTGTAAGGCAATAGCTTTCCCTCAATATTTTGAAATTTAATAAAAGTTATGAGGAGAAAGTCTTATGTATTGACAGTTTATAATCCACATACTTGCTATGTGTAATACATGAAAATGAATGTTTTTGGCCTGTAAAACTTAGTACATTTTGGTTTCAATAATATGCTGCTTTTTTAGTACTTGAGTGTTTTTTATATTGGATTTTAATGAATCCAAGGGTGTAATGATTCTGGTACAGCATGTGTTTAATCTAATGATTTGTTTTGCTTGCTGAAACTTACTAGAGATTGGAGGGAACCTGAGTTTAGTATATCCGATTTTGTTCATAGACAGCTTTTTTAACAGAAACTGTCACTTTTTAAACTTGCAAGGTTGCTGTCCAATTCAGTATTAGTTCACTAACCAGATCAGCGTACCAGCTGCACTTTGAGGTTATTTTAGCTCTATTCTGTTGCTTGCCAGGCTGGTAGGACTGTAGGTGGTAAGAATGGGACAGTTTATTCTTGCTTGCAAATTCTTAGCCTTGGAAATAGTATCATTCAACCCTGTTTCTTTTACCTCAATGATATATTTTTGCTGTAGTTACTCTGGGCCAAATGAGTATTCTTTCTGCTGACACTTTGATGGTCTTTGATGGTATATGTAAGAGTAGCTTGAGAGTGGGAATATAATGCTCCCCTAAAGTGATTAAGGATTGTATTACAAGAACTTTCTACACAGCTGACATTGGGAATGACTTTTTAGCAATGTGTGCTTGCGTATATACATAGAATAGTGGTATACAAGCTTAGGTTGCCTGAGGACTTTTAGTGGAACATAGCCTGGTTCTGCTTTTGCCTTCCTACTTCTGGATCAAAAGACTGGATTTTGTAATCCCCACAGGTATTGTATTAGAGAAAGTTAGAGCTCCAGATTGCAGTTTTCCTGTTCACAGCAATCTGTTTTCTTTTCTGTGCTTTATTTTTCCTGGAACCTTATTTGACAGTTTTATTTGTTTTATTCTTCAGTACAAAAAGATGATGAGGGGGTAGGAAAAAAAAAGATACAAGGCAGTGATAAGCAGCAAAGGAATGTTAATCCTTTCAATACTAGGGACTAGCAAAAAAAGAATATAGATTCAATTTGAAAAGGAAGAATGGTGCGTACCTTTTCCTTATGTGCATCAAATACTGAGTTTTAGGTGTGCGTTGGCAAAGCAGTGAACAAATCTAAAGCAAGATCTCTTAATGCTAGTAATCGTGTGAGAGAAGTATGTGTACAGGAGGGAGCAGTCTTTTAAGCTGTTTGCTGTGATCTGTAGTGCCATCTGTGGGTGGGACAGTTTTTGTTTGGGAAATACGTGGTGAAACTTGAATCACTGGTAGAAATGTCCTTTGACCTAATTGAGTAGTGTATTGCTAAGAAAATAGTTGTGCTATTCTTTTCTTTTTTTTATCTGTAGGGTATGTTTTAATATTGTGATCATTTTAATTGAAGTTAAAGAGCCAAACACTTTTTAACTTCTCAAATTTAAAAGTAGCCACAATAACTTGATCTTAGATGTTGAAAAAAACCACACACTGAACACAGTCTCAAAAGAAATGTTTTATCTTAGGAGGTGGAACTCTATCTGGAGTGTCTTACTTATTCTTACAGTTGGGCTAACAGATCTATGTATTTAGTGAGTAATGGTGGTTGAAGTACTTTGGTCTGATCTGTGGTTTCCCCATTTATCTGCACATGCCCATGTTTTTAGTGTCTGGCATGTAGAGAGGCTGGCTGGCTCGCTGTGTTCTAAGGCTGTTTCCCAATTTCTTTTAATAAAAAGAAAGCAAATGAGGAAATAAGGAAAATAGTCGAAATCATAGACGTCAGCTAAATTTGAAGCCATGGCGGGGTGGAAATGAAACTCTCTAAACACTTTGGAATTATAAAATAATTCAGGCTCACCTGTGAGGTCGATCAGATTGCAAAGGGTTTCAACCAGCTGAGTCCTGAAAACCTCCAAGCATGGGAACTGCAAAACCTTTCTGGCACATTGGTTTCAATGCTTGACTTACCTCATGGTGAAAAAGCTTTTCCTTATTTCTGATTGAAATCTCCTTTTCAATTTATTTGCAGTTTCTCATGTCTTTCCATCAGGCAACATGCACTTGGCTCTGTCTTCTGGGTAACCTCATTGTAGGAACTGGGTGGTTGCTTTTAGGTTCCACTGAACTTTTTTCTCAAAGCTAAAACAAGCCCTGTGTCCTCATCCTTTCTTCGAGGAGCAAAGATAGTAAGATTTTGATAGTTTTCTGTTACTTCTTAAGAAGAGCTGACATGGTCTAGAGGAAAGAATTTTGGATGCATGGTTTCTAAGGGAATGAAAACTTTAATCAGTAGCAGTTTGTACTCAATGGTGCATCAAGCAGTTAATCGGGATCTTAGAGGAAATCTCGGAAAGAGATACTTGCATATGTAGAGCGCGTTATTAAAGTGGCAGGATACTCTAGTTCTGTTTTTCTATTTCTGAATTTTGTTGACTGCAATATCCTCACCTGGCCTTTACAAATGCAGTCAATTGTACCTGTCATAATAACAAGCTGTTCCTGGGACAATCCCAGACCTATTGCACTGTTTTCAAATACCATCTTTGCCTTAATATTTATAAAGATTCAGTACTTGGCTAGCTTGATGATATGCTGTGTCTGATTGTTGTATTACCTGTTGTCATACTGTTTTTCCTTTGTGCTTGTAACTCTGTGTTTCTGTTGCCCATTATTTATATCAGCTCCTTTTCTGCAGAAACGGTGCGTTTGTTTTATATGAGCACCTAGCAGTGTATAGTCTTCGGTCACTCAAGAGCCTCATTGCCTTCTCTGTGTTAACTTTACAGTGGGGAAACAATATTTGGCTTGCTATGTATTTTGCCTTCAATTCTTGAAATCTAGGCTGTTTGTATAAATAAAAGAATGTAAGTCTTGAACCAAAGCCTAAAAAAGTCTTCCAGAGGCAGCCTTCTTGTCAAACTGAACGCAAAAGCAAACAAACAAAAACTCCATTCTTGGTTCAGGATGCATACACAAGCAATAAAAATTTGCTATTTTTAAAAACTTTCCTTTCTCAATTCAGAAGTAAATAGAGAACTTACAAAAATTATGTAGATTTGGTATCTAATTATGTGGTTTTTTTTAAACTTGTAATAATTACATCTTGCAGACAGGTTCAAAGGTAGCTAGATAAATTAGGTTACAGCATCTTACAATTTTAATGCTTTCTTTACTAAAGGAGCTGAGAAAATACTTGCAGTGATGATAGTGCTTGATCTTTCCTGAGTCTTTGAAATGTCTCCTCAAATATGCTGAGGTTGGGCAATTGACATACCCTTGCAAAGCTGAGCTGAGCCTGCTTCTCTGGTTACACCTGTGACAGCTGTGTGTTTTATGCTGGTTTTCTCATAGAATCTGAGGGCAAATTAGCATTTAAATAACCATATGCACTTTTAAATTTGTGGGTAGATGAAGAAATTATTTATCTGCAAAATCAGTATTTTCCAAAGTATTGTTTTCATTTGCATGATTTTTTTCTGTGTATTGTTTATCTGTGCATGAGTTTTCCTTTATTATCTGGTGGCTTTGTAGATCAAATCTCTCACACTGGAAAATAAAGAAGCCTGTGAAGGCACAAAAAGTGATTGCCAGACATAGCCTGAAAGAATTGGTAGATAATTTGAGGCAAGAAAAAATATCTCTTTCCTTTGTGTTTCTCACATGAGAATCATCCTTTGATTTTAATATTAAAGCCACAAATAGTGATGCATTTTTTTCCTGGTGGACAAACTGCATAGAATGGTTGTTGCTGATTGTTACTGAGATCACTTCGAGCTGACAGGACAGAAAGGTTTATTTTCAATAAGTATGAATGATGTGAACAGGTTGCAATGCTTCTCTCAAGTTCAGTAAAGTAATAGTGATTTTAATGGCTAACGGTACTGTGTGGAAATGTCTTACTCTTCAGTGCATTAAAAAAATGGGGCTTTTTGTGCATTTCATGATTTTGACTCAAGTTTTGGTGTGCCCTTTAATATGTTTCTGTTGCTTATCTCAATAAAATTTAAAGGAAAGAAGGTTCTAAGTTATTTTATTAAATTGTTTAATTCCAGTAGTTTTAGTTTTGGTTTCCTTACCTAGTTCTTATTTTGAAAAAACCTGTCTTCTGAGCTCTAAAATTTAACACATGCTTGCTCATTCAAGGGCTTATATAGATTCTTGAAGGTAAATTTTATAATTGCTTTACATGCCAATGCTAAACCTCATGAATGTTTGAGTCTTGGTCAGTCTTTTTCAAATCTATTAGTTTCTTCAATGTGCAGAATTTCCAATGAAAAGTCTGCAGAAACTGCTTTCAGGCTAGGAAATACTTTATGTACAGTGCTCTCGTCTTTGGGTGCTAATGCATCTGTGTGCTATATTTATGAAAATGTGTATTTGTGTTTGCTACAAATTTTTTTGCTCTACTGGTGTGGTATGTGTGATTGGTCTCTCTCTCTGGGTGGCCATTCTCTTGTTTGTGCTTAGCTGAAGATGGGTCTTCAGAGAACTGTGCAAACAGTTGCCAGGGAGGGCTTTTAATCGTCGTAGTGGTGCATTGATTGGTAAAAGGCTCTAACGTAGCTTGGTTGTCCATGCTACGTTAGAGCAGTAGCATGAACTGATCCGTGTAGTGGATGTGCTATGACTTTTCAAGCATGCCTGTTATGAGATTTCTCTGTGCCCTCTGCTCTGACGTGTTTAGTGTGCCTGTTTGTAATAAGCAGTCTAATCCACAAATCCTCAACTAAGAAATGCCTTTTGCCACCTCTCGATCGGTCTCTTTCCACGGCACAGTCTGCATTGGCAAACTGAAAGAAGTGAAGTGCTTTCTATGGGAAGAGTAATGGGCCTCAGGCCTTGTTAAAAGGATGATAGTGAGTGGGAGGGGGAAAAAATGGTGTGAGGATGATCCTGAGTTCTGAAAGAATCCCAAAGAAGGCAAGAGAATAAAAAGTTGAAGGAAAAGAAGAAAGTGATTGCTCCTGAACGTAAGCTTGTTGTAGCCAGGATTAGTCTGCAGAAGCTTAATCTTGAACCACGGTGGCTGAGAGAAATTTAAGTGATGAGAAAGTATCAGTGATCTTTGCCCTTTGTAGACAGAGCATGAGGGACAAGCAGGGTTTGTGTGTGCTATTGGGGCTCCTAAAGTGAAGTTTGGGCAAGAAACATACATGTGGATTGACTGCATGTCTTAGACTAGTCATTGGAGATGTTTCTGGGCAAGACACTGGACTTGCTAAGCCACCTAAAAATACATTTCCTTTCTTTCCTTTGCATACTTGCACTTAAGTCAGTTTCTCTGAACTTTACGGTCTGCCCAACAGAAGACTTGGGAAATTCAAGGATAATTCGTATGTGGGGTACCTTGTGTCCATTCAGTTATGAGAGTAAATTATTATTTTTTTTTTCCTCTTCTCACAAAGAGGACGAAGCATCAGCTTAACTGGTGCCCTGCTTTTCTGCTTTCTGAAGTCAGAACTTTTAGACTTTTATATGGGTTGAGCCTTATCAATTGGAAAGATGCATTTTTATTTTTTTTTTCCCCACTGATGCTTTGCAGCAGGGAAAACTTCACCTAGGTGTTCATAGTAGAAATTCTTCACAGACTTTATAGACAATGCAGGAATGAAAAGTTTCTCTGGCTTGATTTGGACACAGAAGGTAAAAATCCTGGTCTTGGTGGCTGAATGGTATAAGATTTACCTTGAAATTCCGTTCAAGGTAAATGGGATTGTTTTTACTAGTGTGCAGTCAAGCTTTTCTTTGATAGTTTGGGTTTTTTTGGATGTGGTTTGGTTCTCAGGTTATTTTTTTGGGGGGTATTTGTGTGGTGTTTTTTTTGTTTTGTTTGGTGGGGTTTTTTTAAATCAGAGTACGATTTTACATTGTCCTTTTTTCCTCTTTGCTCTGTAAACACACCACCTGCCTGCAAAATTTAAAAAAAATTAAAAAAAGAACAGTTTCCTTATTTCTTAACTTTTTCTTTTCTGTTCCACCCCCACCCCCACCCCCCATATGGCGGGGCCAGGGAATCAAGCAGAATAAAGTTGCAGGAAACTTAAAGGGAATAGTGGGAATGCTCTAAATGCATGCTTAGTATATTCTAGAGTTGTTTACTGATGCAAAATCTAATTGATTTGGGTAGTTGTACATCTTGTGCTAAAAGCAAAATGATGTAGATGAGATTTAATAGTTTGCAATTATTTATTAAATTTTTTCAATATGCTTCACTGTGTTTGTAGCAAAGGTGTTGGTGCGAGACCTAATAGGACAAGATAGCGGAAACTGAGTTAACTAGCTCCTTTCAGTGCCTCTTGTGGGAAATTAATGTAATAAGGTTCTTACCAATGTATGAAACTGACAGTTTAGTCTTTCATAGTACATAGAAGGGTTTTTTTTTTGTGCCCAAGTGTTTGACTTTTCCCAGCTGTGCTAATTAGGCTGAGAAGACAATGCCTGTGCATACAAACTTTGCCTTGTCACTGCATTACAGCCTTACAAAAGGAAACAAAATTCTAGGTTAATTCGAGGCTCAAAATAGCATTTCTCTTGCAATATGCATTACTCTTTCCTTGCCACTTTCTTCTCTCCCTGTTCTACATGGAATATTCCATTCATTACTGCCTAAGAAATCAGTTATTTCGCAGTCTGCAAATGCTGAAATGACGTTAGAGGAGAAATACTTACTTGCAACCAAAACTATTTTTGAACAAACGCTTCATTTTAGAACTTGTAACCAGCTAAGAAAAGCTGGATTGAGATTTTTTGCTGTAAAATAATTTTGTATTGCATTTCATCAAATGATTCCCTATGATGCTCATGTGTTAGGTAATCCTGAAAGAGGAGTACATGAAATAGAATACGAGGAGGTACTTAACTGGTATGGAATAGGATTTGACATCTTTTGTAGGATATTTTCAAGGACAAATTTAAATTTTTCAGATGTAGATAATCACAACAGGTTAAGAATCTTTCATGAAACTTAAAGCATTTGTATTTTAGCTGGCTGCTTTTTTTCTCTATGGTGTTTCTACCTCTGAATGAATCCAAAGGGAAACCTGGCACACATTCTACTGTTTTGACTATTAAATAAGTGTGCTCTTTCTCATTCTGTTGAGATGGTGTTTAGCTGTGATTGAAAATAAATCTTTTAAATGTTTGGAAAGATACCTGCTATGCTGAAACGATGGATTGCTTATGCATTGTAACAACAAAGGTAAGATGATAAAGCTTTTGATTAATGCCTACAATCTTGAAAGTTCTTGTTGAATCTTTCTTCCAGTTTTTGTCTACCTGTAATGAAAATGTCTTGATGGTTTTCTAGTGTTGATTTTTTTTAACTTTAACTGCACAGATTGCCAAAATAAATTCTGTAGTTGTTGCTAAGAACAATCATAGATGTTAATTCTTCTAAGAGCTAATTATGCACATACTGCAAAGCTCAAGTGTAGTAGAATGATGAATTTTTGTCATTTTTCAGTAAGACCCTTTTCTGTAGAAATTCACTCTCTTTCAATGTGCTAAAAAAGTTGTTTGCTTTTTATTCCAGAATAAGGAATTACAAGTGATGTTTTACATAACCTTTATCAGGACAAGTTTAAAATAATGATCAAAGAGAATAAGATGAATCTGGGAAGTTGTGTTAGGGATGGATATATTTCAAGATGCTTTGTAATTTTGGCATCTTGCTGCTTTGAGGTGAAGACACCCAGATAGCTTAGTGTTGTTACTTCTGTGCTAGGACAAAGTTTTGTGTGCGATTGTTTTTAATACAGTCCTCTTGCAACTGCTAAAGATAAAATCTGATGCATAAAGAGAATGTATTAGTAGTGTGCTTGTGAAATATTGACATGGTGAGTTTGGTTTTTTGGAAGCTTTTTATTTTCCTGTATTGGTCCCTTTTCCCTGGATGTTCAAATAGTTGCAGGTTTAATTTTTTTTAACAAGCTACTTTGACTTCTAGCATTTTTCTGGATAAATTGAAACCATAAAACTTCTTCGTACAAACATCCTTCTCAAGAAGTAGAATAAAATGGAACATCTTTGAGAATATTATATGGGTTTAGTTATAGCTTTTATAAAAGAAAAGGTCGAGAGGCTTATCGGTCTGTTTGACACAAGGAAGCACAGGCTGATTGGAATGGGAGAAGTTACTTTGTCTCGCACCAGCAAAGGAGTCTTTATGGTGTCTGAGCTGTTGGTTGGGTTTTTTTGGAAGTGAAACTTACCCTTTAAAATCATGTTTGATTAATTACATTAACTTATGGCATTTCTACTTTATTGCTTTTAAAATATTCTCTTTTGTACAGTGAGGTTCAGATCGTCTTATTAATTCCTTGACTTTGGTTATATCAATATGCACCGTAATTTTGATGTACTTATTTAAAAAAGGGAGGGGCAGTGCTGTCATTTTTATAATTGAACTGCTCAACTTTAGTTTTATTTTGTGCATTTATTTCCTTTCTCATATCTACTTGTCTAAGAGCAGAAAGAAAACTTACATGGCAAGTTAAGCCAACAGAAAACGTATTCTGGGGAAAAGTGTTGTTTCTTAGTATGATTAGCCTAGCTCTGAGTGCTAAGCGAGTAAGACTGCTCACAGAAATGCTGCACGGGAGAGGAAGAGATCATCCTCTCTGCACAGCATAGTCTTAGATGAGCTTAGACTGATCGTGCATTTCCACCTGGAGTCTTCAGCACTTAATCCTTCCTGCCTGTTTCATGTGAAGTTTTGGCCCCATTTAACTAAATGCTGCTGTACCTTGCAGCTTCAACTAAAGCTGTTTATTTAAAGTGGGGCTTATAAAAGGACTATGAACATGTGCACATCTGATGACTTGAAAGTTGTAATCTAATGAAAAATACATTCCTTAATTTTGTGCATAAATCTGTTTCTCAGACGTAAAGGAAAATGAATCCATATAAGGCAATTTTGAAATCAGCATTAAAGAAATGTATCACAGGATTAGTAATGGTGTTAGATGCTTCCCCCTTCTCCACCTTGAGGTGGAAACAATTTGAAACAATTGTTACTCTATTTTCCAGTGAGATAAATTTTATACTGAATGTATAATTTGATTTTTGATAATTCTGTTTTACTTAGTTCAGAATTAAGATCTAGTCACGATAGGCAAACAGGTCCTTAAACTACTTTCTGTTCTGCCTTCTAAGGTCGATCTGGTTTACTTTGCCCTAATCTAGTGCAGAGTGTACTGATTAATACAGTATTTTTTTTCCTTCTTATGTGGGCACATTTGGTTTGATGTAGGTAGGCAAATTTGCATCACTGCAACCATGGATACTATTAAGAGCAGGCACGTGGGCTGAGCTTACAGTAATGATTTTTATTTAAGTAACAGTTTTAAATGAGTTCATGGCTCTTAAAAATATAGAATATGAAAATTCATTAATTTTTCCAGAAAAGCAATTTTTGAGCAGTTATTTGTAGCTTGTTGTTCAGTAAAGTAAAACAGTTGAATTTAAAGTGATGTAAAATTTCTTCAAATAGCATTTCTAGTAAGACTACTGCAAGAGAATGCTTCTTTTATACCATATTTATTTCAAAATACAAAGAAGCATGCTGCTTGGACTCTACCAGAACAGTATTGGTCTAGTCCAGTACCTTGTTTCTGACAATAGCCAAAACCTGGTATTGTGGGAGAGGGGAAGCATGTATGATGCATCAGCCTATTGCCAAGGGAGCAAGATGAAGGGTTTTATTCCAAGTTGTTAAGAATCGTAAGCCCTCATAAATTCTGGGTCATCTCTGTTCTGGACAAGCACAGTGATGTGGCTGTGCAAGGTGGGAGGCTACATGGGAGCACAACTACAGCCAGTGTGACTGAACTTAGAAAGATGACACTGGGTTTGTGGTTTGGGTGATTCCTGCAGATTTCCTCACTTGGTATGCAGTGTACTGTAGTTCAGAGAGTCACGTTGTTATTATTACCCTCAACTTAAGAGACTTCTGCCTCCTCACCTGCCAGTTGCAAATGCAAAAGGGAATGACAGAATCTCCTGGATTGGAGGTGATCTAGTCCAACTACCTGCTTAAAGCAGGGTCAGCATTAAATTCAGACCAGGTTACTTAGGGCTTTGCTTAGGTCTTGTGAATCCTGTTGCCCTGTCTCTGTTTAAGGTTGTCTCTCCTGCTGTGCCCAACAAGCGCCAAACTTTGTTTTCTTGGTAACCTCCTCTTGGACATTAGAGGGCTGCTAGTAGCTATTGCAAAGCTGCCTTTTCTCCAGGTTGAACAGGCCCAGTTCCCTGAACTTTTCTTCATTGTACTTCAACCCCTTGACCATCTTGGTGGCTCTCTACCATAGTACTTGGTTCTGTATTCCAGATATGATCTAACCAGTGTTTGAAAAAGCATAAGGAGAGGCTACAGTGCAAATTTTAACCTTCTGGAGGTACTGCGTGCATAAAAACTGAAAACTCCAATGTTGGTAGGAAATAAAATATGATAGATGCAATTGTGTGAAAATGGAAACAATTAAAATCTAAGCTTTTGTATGTAAACTTGATGCAGAAATACTTGGTAGGCCCAAGGGAGGATGTTTTCTTAAAGTGGAGCAACAAAATATAGAATTTAGTGAATTTAAAACTGTAGAGGAGATGGAAGCACAGTTATATGGGAAATAATTAAGCTAAAAGCTTGAGAAATACCATGATTGCTAAATAGTCCACAATAGCCCTTCCAAGTTGGCACATGAGAATGATGTGTCATGATGGGTTTTGGCAAGAAACTTCATTTTGCCAGCATTTCATGTCCTCACTAAACAAATTGCTTTCCAAATGCGTTTGATTGGATTGCATTTAAGTTGCAGTTATCTGGTGAGCCAATTGAGTAGTGCTAATAATATACCACTTGGATTTGATACGCCATCTGGTTATAGTGTTGAAGAAATGTGTGCAGAATCAGTCATCATAAAAACTTTGGAAAGTGAAAAAAATTGTGCATCACTAATGTTGGCAGTGTCAGCGGATGGTATGAAATTGATCTTGCATGTAGTCTTCAAGTATAATGCAGTGCCAAAGAAACAGCTGCCTACTAAGATAGTTAGTAGATGTCGAAATCAAGGATGGCTGTCTGCAGACTAAAGGGTTGTCAACTTTTGTTTGGAATAGGAGATCAAGTGTGTGAATAATGCATGCCATAGGTGGATTTAAAGGTTATTTGATAAAAACAATGAGTAATACAAGCAGAGAATACTGATCTTGTGGTCATGCCAGGAGAAGTCATGTCCCAGCTGTGTGTACGTGTGGTCATGAACAAGCCTTTAAAAAGTTTGAAGTTTTAATACACAGAATGGACTTTGGCAAGAGGTCGCGCTTCTAAGCCCTACTTGGCAAATACAGAAGCCCATTGCAGCACAAGATAGCGTGAGGTTGGTTAAATCCAGAAGTTGTACATAAAGAACTTTAGTACTGCATTTCAGATTCCATGGATAGAACCAAAGATGGCTTGTCTGAGTTTTGAAGATGAATAGGTTTGAAGATGATGAATAAGGACACAAAGAGTGACGAAGAACCTAGTAGAAGCTGGTGTGTGCATTTTGCATTTCTGCTGGTTAGTGAGTGAAAGCAGCTCATGGAAAAGGTAGCTGCTGGGATGGAGAGTTGGAAAGTATCGAGCAGTTAAATTGACTCAGCTGCCTGTGAAAAGGCAGGTGAAATGGTAAGACTTAACAGCTCAACACTTTTGGAAGAAGGGGAGGAGAGCAGCAATTCCCTCTTCAGCAGAATCAAAATGTTTGCTCTCTTTGGCTGCTGCTCTTCAAACTGGACCCTGAGTGAACGGCTTTGGCATAGTTTCCTGTTTTAATGAAAACAGTGGGAGAAAACAGTGAGTGAATAAATGTAGGGTTGTTCGTAGTTGGACATATGGTCTCTAGCACGATTCCTTCAGTAGGCAGAGGTATTTAGATTTCTTGATGGCAAGAAAAACAAAAGGCTTCCTCCCTTACTTGAAGTGAGATTTCAGGATGGCTGAGCTCACTGGCTGATTATCTGGTATGCCACTAGGCAGTTTGGTTTTACTAGCTGGCACCGTGCTTGATCACTTCTCTTTTGTGAATGCAGTAAGTTGCACTAAGGCTTTGTTAACATGAGGTGTTTTTACAGTTTATTCAAGGCTTAATCATAGCCTGATTTATTGTCAGTGGGTGTTACTCATACTTTCATAAGTGCTAATAACATTCCTTGAATCTTATTCCTTGGACTGGTATATACCAGACCAAAAAAAGGAAAACGCTGAAGACATCTTCAAGTGAAGACTAGCACTGTTCAAGTGATAAACAGCTTTGTTAGTTTTTGTTCCAGTTTTTTGGGTTTTTTTTGTTATTGTTCTTGTGGGTTTTTTTTTTTTTTGTTTTGTATTTTTTAAGACATGGTTCTTTTGAAGACCATACGCTGCTACATCTTGGCTTTGGAGGAGGGAAGGACATCCTTTAATGAAATTCTAATACATACTAAAAGTGTAACTGAGGGCTGCTGTCTTAAAGGTCAATGTGGGTAGGAATCATCAGCATTTTCTCAACTCGTCTAAATGCCGAACAGAGAATGAACAGTCCTTTGGGTGTCTTAGTGACAAATCCATATTGCCTGGAAGAATGATTCCCTCCCCTCCATTGTGTGAAACATGAGAACAAGAATTAGTTCCTTCTTTTGGTCTTTGTGTGTACTCTAACAGTGGGTTTACTTGTGCCCACATATAATATATGTTGAGGGCATTTTTGCTCCTTCCTTATCTTGGCAAGGCTGAGTGTGCCAGCCACCATTCAAGTTTCTCTCAAATGTGCCATTGAGATGGAACACTCCATTGCAGTGAATTTTCATTCCTCTGTGGCCTGTTCTTTCTTTCCTATTGGAAAAATAGTGTGACAGTTGCATTTAGCCACTCACATTTGGGGTGCCTTTATTACCTGGTGAAGACAGCACCACTGAGGAATGCTTTGTTTGCATGTTGCATGTGTGATAGATGATGTGCAAGTGGCGTAGCTCAAGCTCCAGAGCTTTTCTCTGAAGCAGACTACAAGGGCTCTTCTGACTTGGGCTCTTGCAACTGCTGGGGTGGTGGGTTGGCCAAATGTCGTAGCAGTGAATCTGAAGCATGAACAGTCACGCTGCTTACATTCTTGTACTTGGATTTTATTTATCTTTGTAATAACTCTGTTGAAGTCCTTGGAGTGTTATAATGACGAACTTGGTCCATTTTTTTTTTGTAATTAAAAGATGGTCTTTCACTTTTGTACATTCATTATTTCTTTGAAAATCTATAGTAATTCAAAATTATGGGTGTTTGACTTGTATATTCCTGTATCTCTTTGTAAATGTTTTACCCAGAAGGAGACTTCTTTCTTGTTCTTCAATTTGCTATTTTTATATTGGAAAAAAAAATAAAAATTCATTCACGTGTGGTAAAATGTAACTATTTATTACATGACTGAGTCTGAAAATCTACTTTGATTGCTTTAGCTTTACTTTAGAAAAGTGCAATAGTAGTTAAATCAGATAGTTTTCCTCAAAAAAACCCACAACACAAAAAACCCACTCAAAAAAAGACTAAAATTTCTGTTATAATCCTGCAGTCTAGAGTTATGATGCTGTTGCAGTGTACTTAAAAAAAAAAAAAAAAAAACAAACCCAAACCACACACATACACCCCAAAACCAAAGAAGAAAAAGACCCCTACAAAACCAAACCACCTTTCTGCTGCTACTTGTAATAAAGATTGGTAATAACTCTAACTCAAGAAGGCAAAAGTAGGACTATTTTATTACCTGAAACTTATTTACCTGCCACTTTCATGTTCCTTAGTCTAAGAAAATGGCCAAGGAATACTTCAGCTAACCACTGGGGTTTTTTGTTGAAGTTTGACTTTTTATATGCTATAAAAATTCCAGTTAAGATGAGGAGGAGTGGTTGTCTTTGTGACCCATTATTGATAAATGCATTTAAAAACTGCTCGTAGAAAATTTCCTGGAAATAAGCATAATCTCTTATATAATGAGAAATGCATCAATTTTTCTATTTCCTCACAACCTAATAGGTTATTTACAGGATAGGATGTACACAACTGGTTTTATGCAAGTAGCTGGAGTTCAGGTGACTGGAGAGAAGTTGGGCTAGAAGCGTCATGGTCTTCATAACTCTTATTCCTGACCTTATTTTGATTGATTGTGAAATACTCTTTGGAGACAATACGGGTATTTTGAGGATCCAGGTTTTATACAGTGTTATATAGGTGCCACTCCAAATCGTACATACACAGCCACATAATTTTACCTGTACAGTACATTGTACATACACACTATTATTAGAGCAGTGAGGGGAGTGCTGTCTGGGAAGGAGCCGGGGGGGAAGCTTGTCTTGGTGATGTATGGAATATTTTTCCAAAATCAAAAGATGGCAATGACTTTTCAAATGAGAAGATGCTAAAATGGGAACAATAAGAGTTAAGCCAAAATAAAAGAAGGCTGGAAATCAAAAGGTTCCTTGCTACTAAAGTAATTGGTTCAATAAAAGCCTTTTATAACGATAATGTAAATAACACGAGCTCATTATGGTGTAGCTGGATGATTTTAAAGATCGTATTAAGTTGTTTACCAAGGGTTTAGGTTGTTTGAGAGACCTAGCAGAAAAATCTATCTCACTTTTCATAATTTTGAAGGAAAAGCATCAGAATGAGTTGTATCCAAAAATAAGGACTGTTAGTCCTCTAAAATCATGTAAGTACTGTTTATAGCTTATTCTAATGTAACTCTCCTGTCAAAAGGATTGTAAAAGTACGTATATGATAATATTAAACAGGAAAGTTAATTTCAAAGTAGGATTTTTCAACTTCCTAAGTACTCACTGGCAATCTAAAAACCTGTATTTTTTCCTCCCGTTAATTAAAATGTTTCTTGATGTATTCCTTCAGAGAATAAACTCAAAATGAGTTTTTGTGCATCGGTTCACCAGTGCACTGCAATTTATAAACAGCATGTTGGAACAACTTTGCTAGTAGATTGTGACTATAATGAAGGAAACGAAAAACTTTGTCAGAACCAACTTTCGTGTTCTCTGGCTTTGTCTTTGCTTTAATTCTGATGCTTGGATATCATAGTGTATTTTTTGGTTTGTCTTTATAGGCTGTAGAGTGTATTTCTGTGAAATGAAGACTTTGGAAAAAGGAATATAGTTTACTATAAGCTCTTGTGTTCTACATCCTTAGCTTTGAATGCTGCTATTAGCAAGCACAGAAATGCATTCGAGTGGAAATGGAGAAATGCTGCCCTCTACTGTTTATAAAGTGTTTTTCTCAGATTAACAAAAGCAGGACAATGCGGTTATCTATGCTTTTGAGAGCTTGGCGAGGCTTTCTCAGCCCTCTGAGATTTGAAATATGTGAGGAGATCCTTTGGGAAGCTAGGGAAGATCACAGAACTGTAGTTAGGGCACAGGTTACAGAACTAGAATTAAGTTGTTTTTTGCAGATCGTGAAGCTGTAAAATTTTGGTTGATGTTATTGTATTTTTTTATATTCCTATATTATTTGGGGAGTTCCTTTATACAGTTAATATGCTTCCAGATCCACTACAAAAAAATATGCATGTAGTAATTTTAAAAAAAAAAAATTATCTCAGCCCTTCATTAGCCTAGGTAATGATTTCCTGTGATATGAGAACTGGCAACAGTAAACAATTTTGGGTTTTGTGATCTCTATTTTTTCTATGCAATGTTTTAAAGGGCCTTAACTTTTAAACTTCTTGTGTGTCCTCAGCAACCCAAGTATTATGAAAGTGTCCTCAACTCTGTATGATGACTTCCCTTATAATATCAAATAAAGATACGAGAAATGTGAAAACTGTCTGACCTGCCTTTTGTATTTCGGTTTATGTAGACACTATACTGCACAAGTGTGTTAAACCTTGTGTAATTTTCTTTCCCTCTTGTTATTCCCGTTTTGTCATTGTATTAGCGTCTCTAACCAATACTCAAGACGGCCAGTGGAAGCCTTGAGTTGATCTGAGTCTCTGATGTTCTGCCAGTAGTAGGTGATGCAAATTGAATCCTTCAGAGTACAAATACTCTTTAAAAATGAAGCGCTGTCAAATACCATGAACCAAAAGTTAAGTGAGAGTTCAATTGGCAAGGGTCTCTCCCATCTTGAACTAACTACTCTCCAGCTGATTTGGTGTTGCTAAAGGGGCTGAGTGTGCTGCTGCACATAATGTATGTAGCAATAATTATGCCTTGGTTAAACCTTTCTGCTTTTCTTCATGCTGGACTGTTCTCCAGAAACCACTGATACATTCCATCTCTCATGTGCAGCAGTGCTTTTCCTCCTCTTTACTGCGTCCTATTGGTTTAATTTGGTTGTACCTTGTGTTAGTTTTGGATAATGTGTAACAGAATTTGCGGAAGTTAAGTCTCAGCTGATTTCACAACAGATAGCTTGTACAGGTTTAAAATACTCTTCAAACAACTACTTTTATTTTTTTTCTAAGAGTTACTACTCTCTTAGCACTGGTTTAGTTGACAGAAGTCCTTCTTGCATCTTGGCTTTCGTGCTTATGTTTAAGTGCCAAGCATTAATAAGGCTACTTTGGCTAGAGTTGAAATATAGTTTGAAAAGAAAATTATAGGACTGTACTGGATATGAGTTTTCCAGGTTCAGAATTGCTCTTGAAAGATTTTTATTTTTTTTTAACCTCTTACCCGAAATAAGGATAGTATCTCTGAATTCCTTGATTGCCTCACACAGCCTCTTTTTAGTGGTGGAAGTGGCATAAGAACTGAAGTAAAGGAACTGAAATTTGCTTTGTTGTGGCCTGACTGCTTTATTGATGGATCAGATTGCGATGCTGTGTGGAGAGAGCAAAAAAACTGCTCTTCTGCTTCCTAAGTTTAAGGTGCCTGTACCCCTATCAAAAATACCTTCTCTGTTAGGTTAGTGAGACATGATTCTTATGCATTACCTGAAGTCACCTTCAGATATATGTAACCTCTGGTTAATGACTAAAAAGGAATTATTTTTACAAAATAACAATAATGCAAAATTCTTAATTTCTTCTAAACGGTGCACAGAAACTGAGGAGAGCATAATGTATGGAAAAACACATACAGGACGAGACCAAAAACTTCATGTAGCCTAGGACTCTCTTTTTGAGTTTGATGTTGTGAGTAAAAGACATGTGCCCACTTCAGTTACTGTCCCACTCCAGCAGGCAGCATCTTAAAGGTTTCCTGAGACAGTGATTACACTTGTACGTTTTTATTAGACCTTGGTCTACATTTAATTTACTATTTTGTAGTTCCTTTTTGAACACTTGATGTCCTTGGCAGTGAGTTCTACAGTAGTTTCTTTTGTTGGTTAAAACACCTGCTGGATGATTTAATTGTCTGCTAGTGCCTGTGTTGTCTTAAATAGTTGGTAATTGCTTTTGTATGCTTCTTTTTTTTATGTGATTCATCTCTTTAAAGATCTCATATCATGTTCCCATGTTCAGATGCTTTCTTTATAAGGTGAAGATCTTTGTCAGTTTAATCTTTGCAAATGGAAGCCACTGAGTATCCTTGCTGTTGTTCTCTGTAGTTTTTTGATTTTCGTTGCTACTTTTCTCAGATGAGATGATCAGAAATGTTTTCAGTAATCAAGAGTTGTGAACACCTCAAAATTATACAGAGAAATAATACTTTCTGATTTTCTCCAAGTTTCATTTTTGACCATTGGAGCTCTTCTTCTGAGTTACTAGCTTTCCTCTACTTGGTGGTTTAAAAACTCCTCTATCTTCTTTGTTAAGGTACTATTTTGTAGGTGTTTCAAAGGCAACAGAGGGTAGAGGGAAGGGGAGAATGACCTACATTTGCTATAACATGCTGTCACATTCACTTGGTTATTTGGGTCTTGACTCTGAAGTAATTTCAAAGCTGAAGTAGGGCACTATTTTCTGTAGCAAGGTATTGCATCTTGCTAAAACATACTAAGAAGAAATATTCAGTTTTGAAGAGTTGTGCAATTAGTTTGCCAACAGCTGCTGGTGTTTCTTAAGGACTGGTGTGTGTGTTGCCCTAGATTGCTGCTGAAGTACTGTCGTTTAGAAATATGTTTTAATATGCAGAGGGTTGATAACTCGGATTGAGTCAAGGATCAGTATTTTGAAAGTTTGCTTCATAAACTGTGGATACAAATTAAACCAAAGTTAAGTTTGATTTAAGCTAACATTGCAGAAGTTTTACTAAGCTTAAAAACTATGATTTAATACTCATATGCTTTATGCCTTATCTTCTAGGTGAGAAAGATTCAAGAGGCTCTGTCAGAAGCCTTTCGAAGCCTTGGTCTCTGCCTGCCTGTGTTCTGTGCCTTATTGCAGCTCTCCCCTTTACCTTTTAGGTTCCCAGAAAATGGCAGGAGGGTCCGTGGCCTGCAGGCAATAACAGTCTTCCTTATCTGTTCTCATTTAGTAACAAAGTGTAGATCGGCAGTATCCTTCCCATCTGGATTGAGATGACAATCTTAGTCCTTTCCTGTAAGAGGATTTGCATTTTAAGATGGAGAAAGTGATGGAGTTGCAATGAATTGGAACTGTAGGCTAGCAAATTCTTTTATCCATTGGAGCTGAGTAGTAGCATTATGGATATTTTCCCTTTTAGAGGAAGGGGTCATCTCTATTTTTGAAATGTTCAAATCTATTAGAATGACAGAAGAAATACACTATGGGAATTTCCCCTTTAAGTATTGTGCCAACTTTGTTGTATGAAGAAGTCTTTTTGAAAACAGTTGTTTCTTATAGAACCTAGTGACAGTCTTCTGTGTACTCAGAAATGCATGGCAGATACTACAGCATCGACAGAACAGTATTGCTACCTAAATTTTGTCCTGCTCTCAGTAAACTATTTTATAATTGAGACGTGATCTGTTTTTACTGTTTCTAAAGCGGTGGGACTGAAGGACTGGTTTGTGTTTGTCTCTTGGATCAACCTTCTCAGTGTCTGCAGTGGGGAAAAAAGAAAACAGTTTTTAGTATTGTGCAAGCACTTCGTCTCCACTGGCTATGAGAGGCTGTTAGCCTCTACTCTGTTGGTGCTACATCAAAACAATAAAGCAGAAACATGTCAAATTGCAGTCTCTTCTTGATGTCGTGTTAAGGAAGCATGAATCGCTATTGAAATGAATCTGGAGTAGTATGGCCCTTCACCAGATAAAAGGCATGTATCATTAGTGTATTTCCTCTCCCTCTTTTTCACTTTTTTTTTTAATCTGTATGCCTTTTTTTTTCCAGTGGAGGCACAGATGCTTAATTAATACTTTGAGAGTGATTCATCAGCAGTGCCACTTCTCTTGGCTACATTGCATGGACCATTTAAAAGGTATTCCACTACTGAAAACTGCTGCTCCAGACGGAGCTCTTTCACAAAATAGGATGGGATGACCCAGATTCAGAGCAATCCTTCAATAACCAAAGGATCTTCATACGTTACCCATTCTGGAATAAGCCTCAAAGATGTTGTCTTTCTTTCCTCCCATGCTTCCCTCCAATAATTCCTGCCTGACAGTCTGAATCAAACTAGCCTTCTGTCTCAGCCCAACAGATGCTTAAGGAAAACAATGTTTTGCAGGATAGACTTAGCCTAGTCAGCCTTGGTCCTACAGGGAGCAATCCTGAGTGAAAAATTGCATCCTTGCTCCAGCCTGGTCTTTACACTGGGGAGAGCAGTCCCAGCTAATCACACCCTGCTGGATTCAATCTTTCCCACTTAGTATAGTCTTGAAAGTATAATCTCGCTTGGCTATTAATCTTTACCACTTGAGATTAGGGTCCATCCACTTTAAATGCAAACTGGGTAGAAGGTTCATTGAGGGTGTGGGGAAGGGATGAGTCAAGGGCATAAAGCTTTTGAGTCTTTCAGAAGGCCTGTTACTTTAAGGGGCTTTTATGTCTAATCAGTTTTATCTTTGGGAATCAGTGTCTGTTGTTCACGAGAAGTCTTTTTGAAAGTTGGATGGAACTATCTGGGGCTAAATACATACACTTTTTTCTCCTCTGTGGACAGATGGGAACAACATATCAAAGGCAACTTTAGAATAATCATGTACTTTTATTCTAAGAGGGATCTCAGCAGTGTTTCTGATCTTGCAGTTCTTAATTGTAAAGGACTTTTCAGGTCAGACTGGTACCAGGTTTGGCTGGGATGGAGTTAATTTTCTTCACAGCAACCCATATGGTGCTGTATTTTAGATTGTGACAAACTGTTGATTAACACACCAATGTTTTAGCTGTTGCTGAATAGTGCTTACACAGTGTCAAGGCCCTTTCTGTTTCTCACTCTACTGTGCTAGCAAGTAGGCTGGGGGTGGGCAAGAGGTTGTGAGGGGACACAGCTGGAGCATCTGACCCAAACTGACTGAAAGAATGCTCCATATTTTTTAACATCATGCTCAGCAATAAAACTGGAGGGAAGTCTTTCCAAAGTAGCTGTTGCCCAGATTGGCCATTGGTTTGGTAGTGGGAGGTAGTTAGGGATTTGGCTTGCATCACTTGTGTGTGTAGTTGTTTTTTTCCCTTCACTTATTTATCTTGACCTATGAGGTTTTTTCCCCTTCTGATTCTCTCCCTCATCTCTCTAGAGGGGCATGAGTGAGTGACTGGATGGGCACTTCCCTGCCATCCAGCGTCAACCCACCACACACAGTTTCTAGGCATGTTAAATACGTTTGAAGTAATGTGGCACTTCTTGATTTTAGGGATTTCCTAGTTGAGTTATATTCTAGTCACAATACAGTCTACTCAGAACACAGTCACCTTTTTCTTTTTTTTTTTTTTTCTCTCACAGAGATGTTACCAATATAATGAAATTACTTTCTGCAGTGAATTTAACAGAGGAGGTCAGGTAGGCTTCAGTCTATCTGCTGCATTTACATACTCTTTATTGGGTCAAACTTGAAGTCTTGCAAAAGGAACCATTTATTTTCATTCCTTTCTCAGTCTGTTTTGAAGGTGTTCTCCTGATTCTGGTGGTTTCCAGCTAGGATGAAGTAACATTGGATTTTTGGATTTCATAGTAGTCATAATAGTAATTTCTATAACCTCTCTCTAATTCTCTTGAGCTTTTTCTGTGGAAACTAAAGATGTAAAGGCATGTTCTAGTTGTGCTGAAATACTTTCAAAACAGAAGAAGGGGAAGAGATTTCACTCTGGGCCTTTTTAATTCCAAAACATGAAATGGCCTCATACCTGTCTTACAAAGCATGACTTCTTATAACTTTTTGTCAAGGTGTGCTAACATTTTAATATAAAGCTACTATAGACCATTTTACTATAATTGCCCCCTCTTCCCCCCCCTCCAATATTCTTAATATCTTTCTCAATATATACATTTTGACTATTGTTGCTTATGCAGCTTTCCCCCTCCCCTCTCCCCCTTCCTTTGGTGGGGATTTTTTGATACTTAATCCCTTGCCTGCTACGTACTTTTAAGAAACTCGCAAATGATTGATACCCTCGGAGACCTCTATCCCTCCAGTAAATTTGGCTGTAATTAACCTATAGTATTAGAATTGCTAAGAGGCAGAGGCTGACACCTGAATGATATGATTAAATATCTTTGAAATCACACTTTGAATACATAGGATGACTATCCAGTGGTAATTGTCAGGAAGGTCTGTTTTTTGTGAAGTTTTCGGAACACTTTCCAATCTGTCATTATTTTGCAGCTCATATTTTGAAGTCTGATTATTTTTGCATATAGAGGACATCATAACACAGACACCTCCGGGTTCTTTCTCTGATGTAGCATTATATTTTCCTCCTCTGTTCTGGACTGAAGATAACTCCAAAGAAAAGTTTATAAAAATGCCCATAATGATGGTCACTCAGTCTGGAAGGAAAGTATTCTTGTCTGGTTTTTGGCTTGACTTATCAAGGCTTATGAGGGACTTCATTGGAGTGATGTCCCAGATCTGTCTTATACTTAACAGTTTAAGACTTGGAATAAACCGGGAGAAAAATCACAGACACCCACTGAAAAGTTTCTATTCATAGGACTTGTTCTGGGCTTAAATGCCATTGCAGGGCAAGTTTTAAAAATGCAACTATTAATCAAATTCCTTTTGCCAAAGTTTCACCTTCCTTCTGAAGTTAATGGGGCTGTGGTATTCTTAAAGGTTTTGGAAACTTAAGACACAGACAGATGTGTTTACAATCTGCTGATTTTCCCAGAAAATATTTTTCTATTGTTGGTGTCAAAACAGTAGAAAGGATTCTCTCAATTCTTGAGAGTTCGGTGATGATTATGGGTCAGTTTGAGTGGGCACTGCAGATGTTGTATATGAGAGCATTAAGCTTCTTAAGGGTAGATGCACATCAGCATTCTGAACTGGAGGTGCAACAGTGGCTGCCCATTTAACTCTTGCAGATGTATTTACCTGCCAAGCTCACAAAAAGGTGCTTCTAAGGTATGGATACCTGTTTAAAGATGCCCTTTAGAAGGGGAATTTTCAGCTCATAGTGTTTTCAGTGAATAAACCTGTTTGCCTGAAAGCTCTGTGCAAATTATTCTTCTGTCAGTTTAGGAGCATGCAGGAACAAGCAGTATATTTTTTTTTTTTTTTGCCTGCTTTCTCAAAATTGGCTTGGATGGTCATCTGATACTTCAGGGAGCAAGAACTGCAAAGCCAAAGAGAGCTTTACGGGTGCTAATGGATGCAGTTTGCACTGGATGTTGGTTGTTATGAAGCTAGTGTTCAAATTTCATTTACCTTATAGGATATGCTTATAAAATTAATAATTATTGAGTAAGGAATCATTACAACCATTACGTTAGAGCTCTCTGTTAATATGAGGTAATCTTAAACCAGTATCCAAGCTGCTTTCTAGAGACTAATTTTGGAATTCTGTGTATTCTTTCAAGACTATACAGACTAAGGTTATGCAGAGCAGAAGTTAAAATAAGATTGTTTTGGTGGTGTTGTTTTTTTTTTTAATTGGATTGTATTAAGTATCTTGGAAGTATACCAGTTCAGGCTTCTGTGGAAGAGGGACCTAAACTAGAGTTCCACCAGCTTATGTCCCTGCAGTGATACTTAAGGGATGTGTTCTGTCTGAAGAAATCCAAAGATTAGTATAGCCTTATCCCCTTTGGTTTGGCAGTCTGAACAGTTCATACATTTGTCAAGTTAGACCTTCACTTAATTAAAAGCTCCAGGTCTTTACTGCCTACAAGTTTGCTGTTTCCTAACCTGTGTTGCATGAGGATATGGGTGGAACACACGGACCAATGAAACAGGTACTAATGTGTCTGTTCAGTCAAGAATAGCTGGCAAGTGCTGAACAGAAGCATTAAGTTTCTGAAAGCATTGTAGTGTGGTTTTTTGATGCTGCATTACTCTTGTTTCTATCCAATGTTCATACTGCTTGGGGAGACTTGGAAGTAGGAGCCTTCTTATTTTATGTTAATAAGAAAACTAGTCTTGCTCACTAATTAAAGATCTTAATTATGTTGATGTTTTTATTGTGCATGTGGGAGCCATGCATAAAGATGGATTATTACCGAGTAAACATTCAAACAAAACTTGAAATAAGGCCAATTAATTTTATGTAGTATTTTCATTAGGATTTTCAAATAAACATGAGTTTTTAAAAGTTTTGGATTGGTTTCTTTAGATTGTTGTGTTTAAAACTGTCACTTTAATGTTTGTATAATGCCAGGTGGAAGCATCCTGTGCAATAACATAATTTAGGATTTTGTTTTTCTATATCCAGGAAATGCTAATGTCTATATGGCAGCACTGGATGACGTCCTGGCACTGTGTGTATGTTGCAACCTCACAGTTTTAAGAATTGTTGCTTTGTATCATCAGCATGGAAACAGTGGGCTCTGGCTCTAGGAGCTCAAGCTTGTATGTGATGACGCAAAACACAGACTGATAAATTGGAAGGGTGTATGATAGACAGTTAAAGGAATTAAGGCCGTGTTCTTCTTGTCAATCGCTTAGTTATTGTGTTAATAAATTGTTTTTTGAAATGTTAATCCAACCTTCACTTTGAATCAGAGCAATAGTTAAGTAAGTGGGGGTATGTTCACTTTAGAGCTCAACAGTAGATTTCCAAATATTCTCTGTTCCAAATGTTTCTCTACATGATAACATACTGTATGTTCATATTTCGGAAAACTTTATGTTCACAACTGTGTATTTAAAAACCTTTGGGTACAAATAATTATTTTGAACAAGTGAAACTTTCGTTAGAATTAAATTTCTGGATTTAGTCAGCAAAATATATAGGAATATATTTTTACAACTTTAAATATTGTATTTTTAAGCTTGTGTGCAAGATGTGTAAAAAGTTCCATCTTTTTGTATAAAAACCAAGACAGTTTCGCAGTGTAACCAATTTATTTTTTTACAGCTGAAAATATATGGCTGAAAGATTCAGATGTTTTATGTAGGTCTTCATCAACAATCTAGATGTAATTGCCTGAAGTTACTTAAGCTTTCTCTTCTTTATTGTATCTTACTGATGGAATCCTTTGTAGATGTGTAGACTATATCTTCCTCTTATTGATTCTTCTATGCCCATGGCACATTAGAGCTTATATTTTCTGCATCACAAAAAGCTATTTCTGCAACATTCAAGAACTGCTTTTGGCTCTTTGACTTTATTTGTTGTCATGAAATTGCCATGCATTTGACTGTGTATTATTTTAGTGAGAAATTATATTATTACAGTGGGATTAGAGGTATGGAAGCAAGATGTATTGTTGATCTGGTGCATAGAAAAGGTGTGTTTGTGGGATAGGAACATCCTTGTGTTCTTTTGGCAAGAGACAGTGCTCTGACTGTTTCCTTCCTCGTGTTCATTTTTTTCCTTTTTTCATTTGTGGTGTTTGAGTATGTGTTCAATTATGCTGTGCCCTATTTCTTCAGACAAGAGGCTGTGTACTGTGACCCCCAGCCAGCTGAAGAAAAATAAAGGGGGTTTTAGGTTCTTCTGTCATTCTCTTTTACTTAGGGGTACCCTTGGATTTGAATGTTCTTGCATGAAAAACTTAACCTAACTTAGCTAAACAAAGAAGGTGTTTTTTTAGTTATTTATAGTTTTTGTTTCTTTTCGCATAATGATTAAGGAGAGTGTTAGAGATTTGTTTTCTTTGCTCCTGCCCCTATTGGTGTATATGCATGCAGGAGATGACCTACTGTGGGAAATTATGTCTAAGGCTATTTGGTAAAAATTTGTAGGTCATGCACATGGTGGAAAGAAAACTATGCTTATTAGTGTAGAAATGCTGTCATGTGTAGTCCTTGAATTTTCTACCAAGAAAGAGGTCCTCATGCAAATGAAGTTTATTTTGAGTTTTACTGTGGGCCGAGTTACACATTTTTCTTCAGACATCTTGCCTTAGTTTTGGTTTCATCAATCTGCACATTTATATAAAGATGACTGTCTTGGTATAATTCATGAAGTTACTCGTTTCTGAGCTGTAAGTGTGGATGCCAATTTTACACTACATTGAACTTTCTACCTCAAGGGGTGCTTATCAGGTAAACCAAATGAAGGAAAAGGGAGATGACAGAAGGCTGCTGCAGGTGTAAACTTAGGTCAACATTCACATCCTAAAGAGAGGGGATCTAACAAGACTTCTCTGGAAGTCTTAAATGCTTTTTTTAGAATACCATTCAGTACAATTAAAAATAAAAGTGATGGCTGACGTTACTTCATTAAAGCTTTTTGCAAAGGTTTGCTAGCCTGTGGTGTAAGAGCAGAGAAATCACAGAGGATGTGTTTTGATCAAATTTTGTAATGCAATTTGTTAAAATATATAAATACATTAAGATCCTGGAGGGGTCCCTGTACTTTTGAAAAAGGAAATAAAGTTTGAATCCTTTTAGGATTTGATTAAAACACAAAAAAAACCCTTAACAAACCATTTAAAAAATAATTTTGTGTCTTACACTTGTTAGCACACAAGAAAGAGTAACAAATCTTAAGGAGACCATGACCATGTTCACTTTAGTTCTAGGAAAAAAAAAAAAAGCTTTTTTCTTCAAACTGTTTTGTTTGAATGTTGACACGTACAGTTGCTTGAAATGAAATACTTTAACCAGAGATCCTCATAACCAAATTGATGCGTAGTCCAGATTATTCATGACTTCCTAGAGACAACTAGGGAAAAAATAGCAGCTTCTGATTTCATTATATGTTGAAGTTGGAGAATATTCATGTATTTCTGCAGCTGTGTTTTTTTTATTGCTTTTGGTAGCCCATTAGGAATTTTACTCAGCAGTTAAAGAACATTTTTTAACGTGTCAAATAACCTTGAATTTTTAATGCTTGAAAATGAGGATCAAATATCCCATAGCCATTCATTTTGTGGTCTGCTGACATTTCCTTGAAAAAGCTGGTGTAAACTGCAGCTCAGCAAATTCCCTGCTGTCAAGCTTACAACTTCCCTGGCTTTATAATTACACACAGCTGATTTCAAAAGGGGTTTTCACATGCTCATTGGTGCAGTGCGAAAGCACCTTGCAGGAGGCGTTGGGTTTCTCTCTATCGGGCCGTGTAATGAGTCCCTTGCTGCAACATCTCGCCCCTCCCCTAAGCAACCAGCACACACTGAGCGTAGTGGCTCTGCTGGAGTTGCTTCTGTTTTCATGGAGGAGACAGCAGACCTTGCACTGCAGCAGGTGGAGCTGCCTTGGTGGATCTAACCCTGGGTTCTGGCTGAGAGGATCCGAGTATTACTTTGGGCCGCGAGACAGTTGTCACTTCAAGCTGCCGCTAACGTGATTAAATATAAAGCTGACTTGAAAATTTTAAAAATGGACACAGGATTTTTTCTTTGCCTTTTTTTAAAGATCTGGTTTCTAACGTGAAGCAAAATTTTTCCTGGAGGATTCAACCTCTTTATATAAAGGCTTATTTTTGAACACTATGGACCTAGATTAAATGTCAAAGACAGGCAGCAAGCAGCGCTTACAGAGGCATTTTTCTGGAATCTCAGTCACGGATCGATTGAAGTGCACAGGGTCTGAAAAAATGTCTCCTAGCATAAAAAACTTGGATTGTTTTTCTCCGATGCTATGCCACTGTAAAGTAGCATGTACCAACAACACAATATCTTTAATGTTTGGATGTAAGGTGGGTCTATAAAAGGACTTTCCTGGAAATGTAAGCTGCTTTTAGTGAATGATTGCCATTATGTCTAATGTAACTGTACCTTAAATTTCTGATTAAATAGTGTGTATTTTGTTCCATGCCTTACTTGATTATCGGAGCTTGTGGTGATTGTGACAGAAGTAATGAATTATCATGCCTACTGTTTAAAGATCCCTTTGAACAAACATCTTGAATTTACTGAATGCCGCATGTAAAATGTCGTCATTCTCCACTAATCATCATTAATCATCATGTAATCAGTTTATTGCACTTGGCTTTCATTTTCTTCAGCTGTAGAGAATTAAATACACAGGAGACTTGCACTGAGATGCAGGGCTGGAAATGCCTCCTGACATCATATTGATGGAAGCAATTGTTAGTGGCAGGTTTGGGTTTAACAGTGCCCTCAGGCATTTAGTCATTTTAGGACTACATCAACTGTTTAGGTTTCAGAGTAATAAAACATATATAATTTGGTAATCCTCAGAACAGTAAACAGAATATATTCAGTGTTGTGTCAAAACTGCTTTTTTCAGTAAAATTAACGTGCAATGTGAAGGATATAATGAAAACACAAAGTACTGGGAAGTCCCTTTAAAATTAAAGGGATATGTATGTGAAGTTACTTTTGAGACCAAGATTCAGAAATCTTTCTCTCTAAAAGTAGCTTTGCATATTCAGTGTTTCCAGGTCAGTGTTTATTATTTTTAACAAAAAATAGTTGAACTGTATTTTATTTTATAAATTGGGAACAGTTCTGTGTATGTATACACATACATACATATATGCATATATGGGTAATATATTTTTTTTTTATATATCTATCACAAAATGTTGAATAAGTGTCACCTAGGTTGGGAGGGAGGAGTCTAAATTTTTATGGATCTTTTCGTAGTGTGAATGATTTATTATGAAACTTTAAGTTGAATGCTTTATTTCCAGGAGGGAAGAATTTGACTTCTTTTGAATCAATCTACTTGCGTTTCATGTGTCCAAAGCATTTTTCAATTTGAATTATGTATATATTTATTGATGCAATTTAGAAACTACTTGCTATAAAACTACAATTTTTTTCCTGCTTTTTGTGGATCTGCACATCCCTATTTTTTTTATTAATAAGATATTCTCGTGTTTAAATAATAAACTTGGGAAGAAGGCCATAGAATGAAAATACCGTTTTGATTTTGATTTTGCCAGTTGAACTGCAGAGAGCAGAGATGCTGTTCACTTTAAGACCAAACTAAAAATATCCAGCAAACATCCAGAATCCACTTTAGGCATTTTGTGTCGGATCTGAGCGATGGCGGCATTTTCTGCTGTACTCGCACGTCAGCGGCTCTCTTGGTCTGTCTGAATGCCTCAGTGACTCCTTACCTTGCTCTCCTTCAGCCCACCCCAGGCATGGGCTGGAGGGACCCCCCACCGCCAGCACCTGGCTGGCAGGCAAAGATGCCAGGGGTGGGAAGAGGGAGGTAGAGCACCTTGTACAAATTAGTTAGCAGAATTCCTTATTATTATCTTTATTAATGTTGTTGTATGCTAATAAGTAATGTATCTTGCAAACCAATAATTTCTTGAGTGCAATTTATTTAGCACTGTTGTGTTTTAAAATACCTTAGACTGTTTATGCACAGGCTTTAAATAAACACGTATTGCTGTTAATGCAGAGTGGGTACTCCATACTATCTGCATCCCAAATGAACTGAAATATTTAGGTTTAAATAGTGTGAACTGCTGGTAGCGCAGAGAGATTTTGAACTAAGCAGTTGTTGATATTTGAAGAAAAGTTGCAGGGTTGTATTGCACTAAAACTGAAATACCCGTGTCCTCTGAGAAGATAGCCTTTGAATACTGAAAGGGTCAATATTTAAATGACAGTGTGGAACAGTAATACAGGATTACCTGTTCAGTCCTTCACATAAAGAAACAATTCGTCTCACACAAGTAATCCTATGAAATACAGTGCTTTCCAATTTCCTTTACTGTCTTTTTGAACCACGTAGGAAAAGAACATCCACAATCTGACTGTTTCTTCTTTAGTCTCTCTTCCTTGGCATTCTGGAACAGGTGAACTTCTTCACTACGAATATTTCTGGTGTTTTTGTAAATGCATATACATATTGTAAATTGTATTGTTTCTAGATATGTGACATGAAGCATTACATAAATACTTACATTTAACACTAGTTGTGCATTTTGACATATGATGGGACACTGTGACCTAAATAAACATGTTATAAGCAGTTTTATTCGAGATAGAATGTCAAACTGAAACTGTCCAACGGGGTGAAATGCCTTATGTTTTTGTCTTGGCTCCAATTATTAAAAGAAAACTTAGTGCTTTTATTTGAGAATGAAGCAGTTAGTTACTCAAAGTACTGAACTTGTGCTTAAAACAACAACAACAAAAACAACCAAAAAAACCACCAACAACCCAAAGATCAAAAAACCTGTTCTAATATTTCAAGTCATTCAGTTTATCATATGTTGAGGCCTAAATTGTAAATAATACTGAATGTCCTATTCCATGGTCAGTGAAGAAGTTCTGAAAATACACAAACACATATCCTCTTTTCTTACATTACTGAAGTTTTATTATTCACAGGCTTTCAGGTTTTTGGCGTGCGTTGCCGTTCACCTGCAAAGAGACTTTATTAGGTTTTTGTAATCTTCCTGGTTTTTACAAATGAAAAGCTTCCAAGTTCATTTCGGTTCTCCAACAGCGAAGCATACCTTTTGTTTTGAGTCCTTTTCTTTCCTCCATGAGGAAGGCACTGTTATTTTCCTAAGCACTAGTTTCTGATTTAGCACTTCCCCTAGACTACAGGGAAGACTTGGACAAAATGTGTTAGCATCTTAACGTACTATTCATTTTGGATTAGTTTTGTTTTAGCAAGGTTATGCAAAATTTAGCCGTGTTATTGCTCTTGTTGTTAGAGTTGTTGGAGCTTATTTTCTGCTGAATGGTATCTGGACATCAAGAGTTGTGAAGGCTGGTTTTTGGGGAGATGTGAGCAGTACTGAGGGTATTCAGATTTTTCTACTCATCTGCTTTTGACATGTTGATTCCTAGTCCTTTTATGCAGGAGTGGAGATGTTGAACATCAAACAGTGTTTCCCAGCAACTTCAGTCGCTGGAATCATCTTTTGAAGGGTCCCTTCAGATTTAGTTTAACTTCTAAGGTGGAGCAGTGACTCAACAAGGACAAGTACTTAAACTTGGGGAGTCAAGTGCAAATAGTCTAAAGCCACTTTGTTTTTTCGTGCTGCCTGTTCATACTGCATCAGAGGCGGTATGACCCTGTGAACGTCTATATATTTATCAAATTAAAATTATTAAATTTAAATATTAAAATCCTCACTTATTCTTAACCTCTTTCACAACTCGTACAGTGAAAATTAAAACTTACGTGCAGTTTTCCGGGTTTTGTTTCTCATTTTTGTTTTTTGAAGTGTGCAGTAACTTGGGAGTCCTATTGATGCCTGGCTGGGGAGGGTTAAAACCTGGAGGAGAAGGGATGTGAGTACAAGAAGGTCAACTTGCAAACTTTTTTATTGTTTTCTAAACACCTTTTCACTCTTATATTAAAGCTGGTTTAGCACTGATTTTTATTTCTTTGTGTGTAGAGAAGATACTGTGCTTGCAAACTTGTTTTCGTGTAAGACTGTACGTCTAATATGAACTAGATTTTGAGACACATCCGATTTTGAGGAGAACTGTAGTTACTGCTGCCTTGTACTTTGTCATTAAATTATCTGGTAGTTAAGGATGTTCTTGTGTAATTAATTTTCTACCCATGAACATGGCATTCTGTATGGGCTGAATCTCTGGAATAACAGCATTGCATGCTGTTGTGGATATGGGTCACCAGTTTAGGGCATGAGATTGTTTAAGTGTTCTTTAAATAATTTCTTCTCATTTCTGTTTCACTAAGATTTCTCATTAGAAGGTCTTTTAAAAAATAAAACCAGAGCATAATTACCTTTAGGGGGTAAGTTATGTGTGAATCTGTTTGAAATACCTTTGTAAAATACAGATACGAGCTTAGGCAGGCTAAAGTGAACCTTTTTTAGAATGAGTTTCCTAAAGCTTTTCTGTGTTTATCCTGTGAACAGGTGATTTGTATTCTGAAAAACAGTGCTATAAAATGTCCACAAAATCTTTGTTTGTCCTGCACATTGTTGCAGAAACTTTGTTCGTCCTTATTTTTGTCTAACTCTGCTAGCCTGTGAATTGAAGCAGGGAGGCTGTGGGCCTGAACAATTAACACAGTGACTGATTTCTCTGTGGTGAATTTAGACCCTCTTCTCGTCTCATGTAAACTAGCACTAGTTTATTAAAGTAAATGGATTTTTCAGTAGCTTACACCAGTAAATAATTTAGTTCATAGGATTTGGTGACATTTCAAAACTTACTGAAGGTGTGATCTAGCCTGAAGAAATTTGTTAACTATGTTATATCAGAATAGAGATGTTTTTAATTAATTTTGACATACCTGTATACCTGCAACTGAATCCTTTGGGGCAGTATCTCTGTCAGAATTCTGTGTTGAATGTTTAGCACTTGGTTGCTTTGGACTATAAATTATGATTATAAATTTTACAGCAGTCCATAAAGCTTCTTAAAAATAGTTAAATTGCTTGGCTACTACCTAATTGCTGGGGAACTTCCACGGTGTGCGGCAGAGGCAGTCGGTCTGCAAGCTCAGAGCTGCTTTGCCACACCTGCCTTTTTTTCTTTGCTTTATTCTGCCTTGCCCATTGCTTGGGTGACTCTTCTAAGCTGGGGTCTCCTTGGAGCCTGGATTTGAGTGCAGGATTTGGATACTCTTGGTTGTAGGCAGAGAAATGGTCTTCTAGCCACGAGGAGATGGGCTGGTCCTACTCTCTACCTGCTTTTCTCCCTATTATGCCAGCACTGCTGCATGTCTTATCTTGCTGTGAGCCACTTGAGGGAATGAAAGAAAATTTAATATTGCTGGAAGAGGGAACAACATTCTGCTGGGTTAGCTTGCTGAGCTTGCTTACCATCTGAATTGAGATGCATACTAACAGCAAGGGGCAGGGAGATGTAGTCGTACAGCTCGACCAAGAGGGATTGATTGAGTCCTCCTCTGGATGGTAGCTGCCCTTTAAGTGAGGTAGGCTGTATTGTGAAACAATATCTTTAGACTCCTATGGAGGGTAACTTGCATGGTATTTCACTTCATATGTAGCGGCAGCATTAACTTGGCATGACTGAAACAGTTGACTGAATTCTTGTTCAAGGGTTGGCAGCATCTGGGAGAGAAAAGGAATGGGCAATTTTGAATGGTGGCTGTGTGACTGTGCCACATCACTTGAATGCGCTACTTCAGTCAAGGGGCAGAGTATTTCAGAGGTGATGCTCTGCAGTAAAGCAGTACAAAACACTTCCACTCCTGTGGAGAATTAGCTATTGTAAGATTCAGTAATTTGCTTTACTTGAAGCACTTTGCTCAAGAGTAATTTCAGCGAAGGGCAAGGGTAGTGTGGTACCTTTCAGAATAAGTATTGTGGATATTAAGTTTTCATGTACTTCATGTCCTTATCTTCTATTTGCACATTATCCTGTAAGTATTTCAGTTAGTGTATTTTAAGCATTAATTCTGGTGGGCTTTTAGTAGTTTCAAGTTGGGAAACGTTTTGCAAATAATGAAGTCAATCTTGAATATTGCATCAAAATCCAATTAGCAGTTCACATTTAAAATGTTTTTTTGAGAAACTTATAGCCCTTGTCAGTGCCTCCACTACCACAATTTTTTTTTCGTTTTTAATCTAAATAATGACATGCTGATCTATTAAAACTTTATATGCGCTATGTTATTATAAACATTGATACATTGCCTAATGTAAACATATGGTTCTTAGTGAAATCTAGAGTCTGCTTACACTCAGACATGTCCAAATACCCTTTTCTAACAAATGTGTCTGGTTTCAGGAAAAAAATCAAGGTAATTCTGTGCTTTGCCTAAAGGTGTTGACTGTTCTGTAAAGGAAGCTAATTTTGATTGACCTGTGACTATTCTATTCATTTATTTTTTTTTTAAATAAAACTGGGTTGTTCTAGCTTTCCACAGCGTCTTGTCTGAGATGATCTGGGAACTCAATCCACTGTCAGGTCTCATTTTCCTGTATTTTATAGTCAAATCAAAGCTTGGGATCTGGCAAGGACACTTTGGATTGCAAGTCCAGCCCAATACTGCCTTCAGCAGTGGGGCAAGCTCCTTTAAGTTAGTAGATATCCTGCTTTATCTGATGTTGCAAGACATTTTCTGTGCTTCTGGAAGCTCTAATGTTTATTTTCTCTAATTCCCAGTGTGATTTTACCTAAAATGCTTTGATAATGCTCACTTGTATTTTTTGCTAATGCTGTTCTTTAAATGATTATTCTTCCCTGTTTCTGATGTTTAACGTGGCTGCTCTAGAGAGTTAATGTCAACTCCTTTCAGGGTTTTGTTCTGGTAAGTTAAAAACAAGTCAATCTCAGAAAACAGCTGAACGGCAGGAATCTGAGGCTGAGCAATCTACCATCTCACTGCTGCAGGGAAAGAAAGAAAAAGAACTTCTACCTTCTGCTAGTAGTGAGCTATTAAGTTGGCTTGGTCATCTCATGAAACCTCTCTGCTGAAGATTTGAAAAAATAGGGCTTTTTGAGTAACCATTGCAATTTTTCGCAACTATCAGCATTCACCATTTCTCCTTTGCCATCCAGCTAAGGAGAGAACGTATGGAAATGTTTGGAGGTTGATTGTTATAATAACAGAAGTCTTAATAGTTTTGCTTTCCTCTTTGGAATTACTACTTCTGCCTTGTGATTCTCTGGTAATCATCATTATTTTTAGTGAAAATATACTTGTATTGCTTCTAGTTTATAATTTCTAATACTTTAAAAGCATAGTTTCTCTCACATAGTAGAACTTGATCTCGTATGGTCTCAGCAATGAAGTGTTGAATTGAGTAGGGTGGATAAAGATATATTTTTTTTAAATTTTATTTTTTAAGTGTAAAAATGAAGCAGGGTTATAACTTCAAAGATCTCTGACATCTCATTAGTTACGGGCTAAAATAAACTGTGGATCTTTAGTGTCTGCCTGTATGTGTGTGGTCGGGTGTGGGTTTTTTTGCTGTTGTTTTGGGGTTTGGAGGCAGGGTGGGGATGGTGTGCTGCGGGGCAGGCTCTGACTGGGTAAAGTGCAATGGGCGATGAAAATGTGAAGCCGCAAGTTGTTCCTTCCAAGTTAGTAAGGGAACTTTGCTTGTCTCCCAAGGAATCTTAGTGTTGGCAGAACAACGTGGCAGGGAACAGAGGAGCAAACAAATCCTTCCTCTTTCAGCATGGGTCAGTTACGTGACTTCAGCTGCCTTATTTAACCACTTCTTTACTGGCAAAACTCTGCAATATTGCTATATGATGAGTCTACAGAAGACAGAGTAGACTGATGCATAGCTCACTCATAAAAGAGAGTGATCCTGTCCTGATTTCCCTCCTGCTTTTCCACTCTCTGGTGTTCTTTGAGTCCCTGTCTGGATCAGGGTCACTAATCCAGTACAAGTCTAACCCAGCAAAGGAGGAGAAAAAAGTGTGAAATTCTCTGCTGATTTGAGTGCCAGAACCAAAGAAAGGAAGAGGATATGGTGCCTTCCCCAGGCTTTAGGTGACAGGGAAGAGTAAGAGATTCCTGTTGTTTAGCTGTCCTATTTGACCATGCTTAGAGATTGTTTTTTGCTGGATAGACAAAAAAATTAAGTCTTCCTGCAAGACAAGCACACGAGGGGATTGTGGGCAGGAAATGAATGGGTTAAGCATTACAGCAGTCAATAACTGATGGACCATTTCAAGCAGCTTCTTTGTAGCTTTTCCTGTAGGCTTCAACTTCATAACATTGCAGGACTTTCTGTGAAGGGCAGGGATCTTTGTGGTAGCCTGAAATAGTTCTTTCATGTAACTGTTAACAGGGTTAATTGTCATACACTGTTTATTTGGTACTGCTTTGGTGTAGTGCTCACGTGCTTATAGACACATGATTTACTTGCAGTGATCTACAGGGTTATGATGTAGAATTAACTTACCAGGATGACAACTTTTTTTGATTTAAATTATAGTACGTAAATCTTAGAATTCTGTTAAAAAAAAAAACCTCAAGGAAATGTCTTCTATCCTAAGTATACTTTATTAATAATAGGAATAGCTTTTTCCAAGTTCAAAATCATTACACGTTTAGGTCTTTCCGTTCCTTTAATGACATGACATGCTTTCCCTGTAAACTAATAGCAACTATGTATGTATTCCGGAGTACAGTAGTAGTGTGTGAAAGTGAATGTGGTTATAAAATGTTGGGGTGCATCTTACGGACACAGTAAACACTGCTGGAAAAGTTACATGACTTCAGATTTCAGCTTTAGTTTAAACTAGCAATAAAATACATGGACTACCTGAAGTATCTTGGAATTGACCAAGACTACAAAGGGGTGAAGCTTATATTTAAGTATGTTTGTAATGTGAGCCCATGTTAGCTCTGGAGTTTGGAGGCGCTGTACGAGCAGATAACTCTGCAGTCCGGAGAACAGGTGGATGTTATGAATCCTCCTGATTTCATTAATACCTTTTAGTAGGGATCTGCAAGTGTGGATACAGCACAGTCTGACTAGAACTCATCCCTAGTGGCTAAGTAATAGGTTCTGGTTTTTGAAATTGAATGCAAATTAATAAGACTGAGACTGAATAATGTCTTGTGTTTCTATTTGAGGACTTACTTGTTGGTGAAACACATCTTTATTGTTTCCTAATGAAGTTAGCAGTAGTGCATTGCTACATTGATGCCCCAGTATGAAAGCCGAAACTCTTTAGCTGACAGAAAACACTTTTGGCAGATGTGCTAAATTGGATGTACAGTAAAAAGCTTTTGAGGCTGATAGTTTTTAAAGGCAGGACAAGGTGATAAACCCAGTTGGTGCTGAGCCTCTGCTATTAGTGAATAATGTAGTGTTAAAGGGGAAAGTTCTTTGGAGAAGTTTCTGGGGACATGTTGCTGTATGCAAACAGGCAAAAGAAAATTAGGTAGATGTATAGTAGTTCTAGATAAGACTAAAAAGGCTGGAACCTTTCTAGACAGGATCTAAAAACAGTAATTTAAACTTTTATTTCTAGATTTTTTTTGCCTTCAAGTCAGCCGGGTCAGAAAATAATGGTTTCTGTCTGACCTAGTTTTCTGGATGGTCTTTTCCCATTTCTGTGGTGGACTGATCTTTTTCCATAATTGTTTTCTTTAGAAATACCGCTATCAGGATGAAGATACACCTCCACAGGAGCACAGCTCTCCACACATTGCTAATGAGGTGACGGGTCCAGAGCTGGTTCATGTATCAGAGAAGAATCTGTCACAAATTGAGAATGTCCATGGATTTGTTTCCCATTCTCACATTTCACCAGTAAAGGTACGCATTTTAAAAGTTATTATGAGTGAACTCTTTTGATATACTCCCCAGGGATATAATTTTGTGGGGGGAAAAAAAGTAATGCGTGAGTTACACCTGCTTCTATTTTTTAATGGAACTGCTCATTTGTAAAATTCACTTTGTAGATGTTAAGGCATTGACTTAGTTCCGCGCATTCTGACTAAAAATGCATGGTAGTAAAATGCTCAGATAACAAATGTATATAACTTAAGGGCTCAGGTGTAGTTATGATGGGCACTATGGTTACTGGTGTCAGTTGCGTTTTGGGTTTTCTACCAGGATCCTGTAGAATCACTTCAGAGTTTTTCTAGTAAATATTTTAAATGAGGACCTATGTGGAAAATGTAATAAGCTAAGTGCAATATATGCCTCTGGAGTTTTTCAGCATACGGTGCCATTATTTTCAAAACAACTTTTTGAGTTGTCTTGAGACTCTTGAAGTTACTCTGCAGTAACTTCAAGATAGATTAAAAAATTTAAAGAGAGAAATTAGAGAAAAAAACAGAGAGAGAGAGGTTTTGGGGGGTTAGGGGCTGTAGCAGGCAGTTTTATATGCTGGGTTCGTAGGGAGGTGTGCTGAATCATTTTCAGAATAGCATATTATTTTAGTGGATCAGACTAAATGCTGTTTTCTGTAACACTTCTGAGTCTTTATGGCTTTTTAGAGGAAAAAGTGGAGAAGTGCTTTGATACTAACGAGTATTTGGGCTTTAGAATGATGAGGTGGGCTTACATTGTGGTAGGCCTACAGTTTGGTATCTATAGCATGAATTGTTGGTGTGTGGTAGTAGCCTTTGTGACTGAAATTGTCAGTGTACTATAATGTGTGCTGCTATCATTTAAGAAAAAAAGTTGTTTTGAATTTAGTTACATTTCCAGATATATATATTTTTTTTTGTTATAAAGAAAAATCTTGTTGAATGTATCAGCTTTTTATAAATGACTTGTAAGGATTCTGCAGAGGAACCAACCGTAGTGGGTGGGTGTGTTTAATAATTATGTTCCAGCTTTTCTAAGATTTTTAAAATCTACATGTTGGTATTGAACACAGTTACTTATTTTTACTTATAACTCCATAAGGAACTCTGTGTGTTTACGTAGTCTTCAGGAGCTAGGCAAGCCAAATTCTTTGACCCCTAATGAATAACCTTTTTGAAGTGGGCTATATTAACCTCTGAAGAGCCTTGTAAGAAAGCTAATATGACAAACCTTTCATTTTGAGAGTAGCTGGGACCTCAATCTTCTGTTGTTTATGAAGGTAGACACAAAGTAACGCTTCTACATATCTAATTCCCTGAATTTATTGATATACAGAAAGTAATACATCACACTGTGTGCAAACATTAGAAATAAAAAAACCAATCCTCTGCCTCCCGGGACTTAAGGTCAACCTGTTTACTCAGAAGCTTTTTCTAATTCATAGCGCAGTTAGTCTTGCATTTGAGAAAGCATACAGGGATCAGAGGCAAACTGTAAAGCTGTCTGTAATAAGTGATCGCGTATAATGCATTTCACAATCCATAAACTCAGAAATAAAAAATAAAATTCTAGAATGGATACGTGTTGTCGTTTTACCCCAGCTGGCATCTTAGGACCATTCAGCTGCTTGCGCAGTTCTGCCTCTTCTGCCCCAGAAGGGCAGGGAGAAAAGGAGGAGAAAGGAAAGAGAAAAAACCTCATGGGTTTAGATAAAGACAGCTTAATAGAACAACAACAGAAAAAGTAAGATTACAATAATAATAATGGTAAAAGAACATAAAAGATAAAGTAATAGAATGCAAGTCGCTCTCACCACCTGGTGAATTGGTTTCCCAGCTCCTCCTGAGCAGTGATCACAGATTTCTGTCCCTGGCCGACCCCCATTTATATATATTTTATATTCATACCATAGACGGCATGCTTGGTATAGAATATTCCATTGGCCACTCCATTGTTCTGTCTATACGCCTTCTCAGCTTCTGTGGGAAGCTGAAAAAAGTCCTTGAATAGTATGAACATCACCCAGCAACAACTAAAACAATATGCATTATTGAGATTCCTTTCATACCAGATCTGAAACACAGCAATCACTAGAAAGAAAATTAACTCTGTCCCAGACGAAACCAGGACAGTATGTGAGACTGAGGATCTGTTTCTTGGAACTGACTAGTGTTATTTCATTGTACTTGAGACTGTTCAAAGGGCTGGAATTACCTTGGTTTCTTTCTGGCTGCTTGGATCTAAGGGAAGCCAAACTACTCAGAATAGTTCCTGTGTTTGACTTCATTTCAGAGAAGTGAGGATTTGATATTGGCAATGTTAACTTTCCATGGAAGATGACTTAATTTCTTACCTCTCTATAGTGTGAGTGATCTCTAAGTTACAGAGGTCCTACCAAGCAGTTTCCTCAAACAAGTGAGGCTTGTATTTAGTGTTGTATGGGATCCTTAATTATCTGTTTCAATTGAGCTTTATCTAGCTACTGTAACTTTCTGTAAAGACACTGATGTAAAACCCAGAACAGTTTTATAGAAATAGATGTGAATGATTGTACTCTTCCTTCCTCTGCTCAGATGTGATCTAACCTGAAAATTTTTTAGTTTTCTTGGAGTGTGTTGAATATAGAATTCTGCTACACTGTTCTGGAAGAAAGAAACCACATCTCTAAACGTGGAACTATCATTAAACTATTCTGGAAATTGAGTTAAGCAGCCTGTAGGTATAATTACAAAATATGGTGAGCCCTCTTCAAAATACTGGGTATCATAGGTCTCTGAGGAGGATTACTATTATCTTTTTTAAATGGGTAAGTGCTGGGAAATCACCATGTGATAGGAAAGAATGTGTATATGAGAAATATCATCATGCAATTCATATTACCATTTATACCGTATATTTGATAATTTTCACATGGCTACTCTCTATTAATTTCAAAGTAATGCGTGGTAGAACTGAAATTTCTCTGAGCTTTGTTAATCTGAAAACTGGCGTGGATGCTCCAGGGGTCAGTTCTTTACCAGCATTTGGTGGAACTTTGAATTCTGATGTTAAGTTGGCTGCTGGCTTGCTTCTCTCCTGTAGAAGTTAACTTCTTTGTGTAAATAGTTTCTAATCAGAGTCTGAGGTCTTCAGGTGTTTGGAGTGAGGGATGCATCCATAGTTTCATAGGCCCTGGGAGTCTTTATGGGACCTTTTAGAGTAAAATGCCTTTGAGCTCACAAAATTTATTCTCAATCAGGAGATGGTTTGCTAAAGTTATTGGAATAAATGCTGTTAAAACTTGAACTTGAGTACGTCAGGAAATAAACCCAAGGTTGGTATGGTTTTATTAGCATAGCTGGTCTTCTCTTTTGGCTTGATGATCTTCCAGATGTTCAGTTTTGGCATAGCTAATGATGAAGATCAATTTAGCAACCAGGTCTGAGTTGAGTGCTATGTGTAATTTATTTGGTAGGTTGGCTTGATGCATTGTGTAGGGACCAGGTTTTGGCTAATGTACAAGATTCTGATTAGCTTTGTTCAATAGCGCTTTTCGCTTAAGGAAACGAAATGTAATGGAGGATGTTGTCTTTATTCACTAATAAAATAACAAGAAGCTTTTTTTTTAAAATATAAATGTTAAATACACTTGAAACTTCAACTACAGAGTTATTAGTTTAAGGAACAAATGTAAACAGTGGTTTTATGATCATATGCTCCTTTTTAAGAAATGCTACAGAGGGTAGTAGAATCAGATTTTGAGGAATGCCTTATTTTGTAGCAAGCCCTCTGCAGTCTGGAGCAATAATAGAAAACATGAATAGAAAATAGTGAAGAAAGGAGATGCCTGGTTTTGTAACTAGTTTATATTTTATTCTCGAGAAGCTTTCAAATTTTCTAGTACATAAAGAAGCTTTTACAACTTGCTTGGACAGGTAGGTGGTTTTCAAAGAGCAGCTTTCAATGACCAAAAAGACAAATTTGTATCCTAAATTTTTAGAGGATGAGCATGTGACTAATATTTATCAAATGTTCCACAATAAGTACTGAAGTAGCTCAAGGTGGTTTACCTTCTTGACAGAGGGGTGGGCTACCCCAGATTGGGGTTGGGATAAGATATTGCATGTTTGCAATTAGCATGAAATAATTGTTTAGCATGATTTAAAGTTTAAACATGAGACAGGACTTACAGATTTTGTCTTGTTAGGGTGGAGCTCTTAAGAAGAAATGTATGCTTTGTATGTCTCGAGGATCAAAGAAGTAAACTTGACCCAGGAGATTTCCTGTCCTCTGTTTCCTATTTAACACCGTGTGAAGTAGAACTCTTCATCTGTAAAACACCTTTTTTTTTTTTTTTTTTTAATGTGTAATGGTAGAGAATCATGAGCAGATAGTGAAAATGGTCAAATTCCAAATCCTTCACGAATATTCTGTCCCAAACATTTTAAAGAATATTTCCAGGTAGATGGGCAGCTAGTATGAGAATTTCTTCAGTATGTTCCAAATTCCTCATTGAAACTTGTGATTACAATGTGAGGTTCCTCAAGTTGTTATGAAATAAAATGGGATGAAGTTGAATTGACTTTGATGTTGATTTGACTTTCCAGTACCTGAAAGGGGCCTACAAGAAAGCTGGGGAGGGGCTGTTTGCAAGGGCATGTAGCGGTAGGACGAGGGGCAATGGCTTTAAACTAGAGCAGGGTAGGTTTAGATCAGACATTAGGAAGAAGTTCTTTACAATGAGGGTGATGAGACACTGGAACAGGTTGCCCAGAGAGGTGGTGGAGGCCCCATCCCTGAAGACATTCAAGGCCAGGCTCGATGAGGCTCTGAGCAACCTGGTCTAGTTGAAGATGTCCCTGCTTACTGCAGGGGGGTTGGACTAGATATCCTTTAAAGGTCCTTTCCAACTCAACACATTCTGTGATTCTAAATGAAGCAATACATTGCTACCGAGATTCACCACTAGATGGTGATGCTACAAAAGGATTTATTTAAACTGTAAAACTGAATTTAGCTTCTCCATCATACCTTCAGATTGCTGGTTTTGAATTTAACGTTAGTTTTTATTAAATAGCTCCAACCAAGTGAAATTAGTCATAGATGTGATATGATACCAAATAAGTTTTTAAATTGTGGAATGGAAGTTGGAGTTTTCTATCAAGGAAAAAAAACTTTGAGTAATAGATTATTACAAGATTTTAAAATAATGGTCCATGATGTAATAGGACAAAAAAAAAATCTTTCTTAAATTGCAGTATTCTTTATTCAAAGCAACCTGTACATGAAAGGGAAAGTATTTTATTTATAGCTCTATATTTATGATGCAGCATGGCAATTCAGTATTTAAGTGTAGACCTTGATTTGGGCTTGTATGTATTTCTGTATTACGTTTGTGTATTATATGTTGGTATTTGGGGCTATTGCTTCACTGATAATACAGAACCTCCAAAGGAAACATGCAATAGTTTGTAAGCTACTAAATATACCTTGTACTGGAAAGATATACCATGACTAGTGTGGTAAATGTTAATCTTTATCGTTCTTTGTAATAAATTCTTGGTATTACAATATGCAGTGCCCATACAATATTCACAATTCCCATTCAAAATTTGCATGAGGCTGTTCTTAGAGAGTTTTCCAAGTATTTGATAAGTTTATAAATTATATTACGGTGTGGCTGCCTGCAGTAACAGGAAACTAGACTTACTGATTAAGAAAAGTCTCTTCAGTTCTTTTTTCTTTAACCAAATCTTTTTTGCTGATCTGTTTCTGGATATTTTCACCATAACAGCAATCTTCAAAGCGTGTGAGAAAAATGCTTGCACTTGGTTTGTTCCTTAGCACACATAGCAGACGTTGACAACTGAACATAAATATTTTAGTTGGAACATTGTACTAGATTTATTAGTCTAGTAAGGTATCTAAAATTTCTTATTCATGCTATACGGTAGAATTTTAATTGCTGACTGAATAGCACAGCCAGAAGGAACTAAAGGTATTCTACTGGTTGAATATTTGGCATCTTTAGAATAGCTTTGTGCAATTATCAATGAAGTAGCAGAAGACTCCAGGAACTGTGAGAAATAGGGGAGGGGAGTATGTTAATCTTTATGCTTATGTAATTATGGACTCTTGTACATAGTTCATGCAACGCAGTCGGCTACTTTACAGTTCTCATGTTCTCTGTACAAGCGGTGCTGGGAACAGACAATACTGAGCAGGTCGGGCAGCACAGTGATCAGCCTTTTTTATTACTGGCTGCCTGTTTGATCCCACGCAAAGGCCTGTCATTCTGGCTGAGTGCTGTTATATTCTGCTAGAGTACTTCAGCTTCAGATAATGCAGTAAAAATCCCTACTTCCATATACTAAAGACTTTTTTTAAAAAACGTTTTAGACATGTAGATTAATCCTGCTTGTACATTTAAAGCACAGTGGTGGAGTCTCTTCTGGTTATATAAACTTCTTTCAGAGAAGAAAACTATGACTTCATAATATTATGACACTAATGCAAATGAGGTACTGCTTTCCTGTCTTTGAACAGTAAAGTATTTCAAACTAAGGTGAAATACTATTCTGCATTGAAAAAAAAAAAAAATGAAAATTTTACCCCCAAATTTTAACTACAAGAATCTCTTTGCCCAAGTGAAACATCTGGTGCTGGGTCAGAAACTAATCTCATAATGTGTTGAATACCTTTGAACCAGTAGCTTTGCCCCAAGTCAGTGCCTCTCTGCTTTATCTGTCTTTACCTAGCAGTGTCAGATCTAGGAAAAATTAAACTTATTCAGGCTCAGTTTGCATTAGAGTGAAAGTAGTCCTTTATTAGTGTAAAAGCAGTAAAACCAAGCTTACCTTCTTTGGCTCTATGAATCTCTGAGCTGTTGGAGCTTGGGATGGTATAGTGGGGATGGAAAGATTACTCTGTGCTTATGCTATTAGCTACTGAGACAGGCAGTAGGTTAGTTGGGCATTTTATTGACCTAATGCTGTGATTCCTTGTTGGGTAAGAAGTACGCTCTCTAGCCTTACCTTTCCTCTTGCTAAGAAGTAGCGACCCCCGCTTTTTGTGCCAGATACCCTCTACTTAATGTAGTGTACATGTCGCTTCAAAAAAGTTTCTGGTAGTATGTATGTGGTACCCAAACCTTCTACATGATGAGTTTTGTAATCCTAGTAACAGCAGTCTAGTTGACTACACGGACACTCTAGTTTTACTCTGTGAAATAAATGTCTTGTCCCCACTTAGCAGATGCCTGTTTTTTTCACATATTTAGACATATTTGGAAAAGTATTTCCAGGACCTAATGAAATTTAAGCTTAATGGTTTTAAATTAATTCTGGTATGAAACTGCTTATCTATTGGTACTGCAATGCTGTATAACAGTCTACTTAAACTGACAGCGGTATCACAGGAATGAATTATGGCAAGGTGGTATTTGTTCTTAAATTAGCATCTGGAAGGGAGAGGAGAAATGAGAACTCACTCTCATTTCTGTACTGGAAAACATGGTGAAACTATTCTAAAGTGCAGAATAAATAAGTACGTGGAGAAATTATAGATGAAAAAGCAATGAAAGCTTTGTAAATAGAAGTTCTGCCATACAAATATCTTAGACCATGTGCATAAAGATAATCTTCTTAGTGTAGGTTTCTAGGTTTTCTTAGATGCATGCAATAGAACTCCTCAAAAAATGCTTCTGGAGACATTTAAGCTGTCATGGAATAAGGAAAAAAAAATATCTTGGGATTTAATTGTTTAAAAAACCCAACAACAAAAGTAAAGTAAAGGGTAGGGAAGAAGATCAGTAGTCATGATGGGTGGATGTTACCAGAAGAATCTCATAAGAACTTGCGTTCTCATTGCATCATCTCAGAGGAATGAGAGCTCAGGGTTATAATAGGTTAATGGAATAATCATCTCAGTACTCAAGTTACAGTCAAAAAGGCAAATGCAATACGAGGAATATCTGAAGAAGCAAATGGGAATAAAATTGCATTATTTTATCACTCTAGAAATCTGCACTGTTCCTTATCTGGATGAAGGCATATCAGTCTAGAAATGATTCATAGAAGAGGAATAACAATGGTCAGAGGCTGTACAATAAAAGATGCATCAATTTGACTCCTCAGTTTGTGAAAGAACTGAGTCAGGAGATACCAATAAAACTACACTCAGTAGGCTTGAGTCACTAAAATTGTGAAAATGACTAGGCAATGGTTATTCCAGAAATATAAATTTACATTCAGAAATATAAATTAGCAGGTGATGGTTGTCTTATAGCCCCTAAACACAGTGATCTACAGTCAGCTGGTACAGCTACACCAATAAAGGTATTGCAGCATACATTGCTTGTCTCTTTTGCCCTTTTTCTTCAGCTGGAAGCAAGCACCTTTAACTCTTTCCCATTAATCTGTATGGGAAATAACTGCTTATATAAATGTTGCATATACACACGTGCTTCCTTTAATGCAGAACAACATCCTTTCCTTGTGAACCTGAATCTTGTGCTGCTAAGCTTAATAGATTCCCTTCTCTTTATCTCCTGGTGTGTCTTCCCTCCAATCCCCCTGTTCCCTCAAGTGCTTGCCTCGAAGTCTTTTAGAGCTTGTGGTGCTTCTTTTAAAAGAGTTCTCTGCTCATTAGAAGAGTTTTTCTGCTCTCAGAAAGAACTGATGGTCTATGATTCAAGGAACTATGAAGGGCACGTTCAAGGCTAGCCAACAGTCAAAGTAATTGTGACTTCGTATTTGACCTAGTACGTTTTCATGCTTCTGTTATTTCATGAATCCTGCTCCTGTCTGAGCAGGTAGGTGAGATTGCCCTGAAGATGAAAGATGCTGTTTCCATTTAGAAATTAAGGATCAATTGACACGTAATGTGCAAGATTGATTATGATTGTGGGAAAGTTGCAATCTGTTACCTTTTTCTAAATGGACGCCTTTCTAAAGCTTTATGACACCTTCAGCAGGAAGACCGTACTTCTGGAGTTAGGAACATACCTAGAATAGTGAAGACTATAAAGATAAATTTGAACATACCCTCAGAAATGCCCATTTTTAGACAAGCAACATACTTCGGTGTTCACGCTTGAGAGGAGGTGCTCTACAATCTTTAATTAAAATGCCTTGCCCAAATTCTTCATAGTTAACTACTTTTAAACTTCCTGTAATTGAAAAATATACAAATATGAGCAAAGGTGTCAGTTTGTGTCTTACAGTGAGAAGCAATTGACCAAATCTGCCCCTTTCTCAGTACGGATCTGCTCAACAAATTCTTGTCAACAGAGACAAGAAAGAAAAACTGTAACAGATGGACCATGGATTAATCCAAACATTAGAACAACCTGAGATACAGTAATCAACATCAAGTCGTCTTAATAACTGGTTATACTCTTTTCATCTGAGATTTCCCCTTAGCTCTCAGTGCAGTTGGGTTCATTTTGATGACTGAAGAACGCCTAAAGAAACTTGCATTAAACACAGTATGTTTTTATCAGTCTGGCATGCCAAAAAGATGGGTAGGAGATTCATGAACAGGATACGGAAGACCAGGCAGTTTAATCAGCACAGATTGGTAGGTTCTCTAAGGTGTAGTATGAGTAATAATGTAATAATCTTTTATAATCAATATTTATACTAAAATGTATCGTTATAGAATAATCATGCTGGGGTGTTTACTTATAAGGTAATTTCAGTGGTAAAAATACCTACTTTTTATTGACCACATAAATCAAACTTGATCGAGGGCTGTTGTTTCAGTCCCGTCTCTCAACTAAAAGCTAAGATAAGTTTTCTAATGTATTTTAGCAGAAAGAGTTAACAGTTGCTTTTTGCACAGTATCCAGTTTGAGTAGTGTACTCCTGGGCTTTCACTTAGAGTATTGTATATGCTTGTTAATGAGACTTAAATTTGTTATGCCAGTAAAAATTTATTAAACATGGAATTCTGAAAAGTCTAAAAAATAAACATGAATTTATATCTATATTTTTCAGCGGTGTGTTTTGTTCCCCTGCCTGGAGAGTTAAAGTTGCATAATCTATATTTGAGTATTTAAATTGCATTCTGCACATTTCTTTTGTCTTTTTTTTTTTTGTAAAAACCTAAGTGATACTGAAAATAAAATAAGTCCCTGCCATTGTTTTTGGTGGTTCTTGAATTTTCTCTATTAAACATGTCAGTTTATTCCTTTAGGATCTGTGCTTATTTTAGCCAATATTCTGTTTAGCAGTATGGTAATAAAACTAATGTAAGACACTTCTCAAATGCTTCAGGGGTTTTGTTGTTATTGCTCAAAAAGGGTAATTGAGATATGACTGCTGTTTGCATATGCAAACAGTTTTTGTTGCTGTGCATTTTTAATTTCAAGGTATGCATGCTGCTTGTAAAGGTATGTCCAGGAAACCTTTATCTTTGAGATTAAAATATGGCATGTTTTAACTTGTCCTGATAATAAGCTGATAATAAGAATTGGCTCAGGTACAAAGTCAGAGGAACTTTGTTCCAAGTATTTGATGTTAATTTTTAAATTCAGTAACCACTGTGATTACTATATCTTGTTAATTGGCCACAGAACAAATGATGTTACTTTGCATCCACTATAAATGCAGATGTTTCTTGCAGTAATAGTATCAAGCTGTATAAAGGTATGTGTACTGACATAGAAATTTTAATTATGTGCTGGTTTGGTTTGTGGGTTTTTTTAGGATGGGCGTGTTTTAGGTTGGGTTTTTTTTTTTTTTCTTTTAATCTGCAGAGTTTCAATTCTTGCCTCACAGTATATAGGTTTTTTTTTTTTTTGTTTTGCTGTGGTGTTTGGGTTTGGTGTGGGGTTTTTGGTGTGCTGGTTTTGGAGTTTGGGGGGGGGGGATGTGAGTTGGGGATTGTTTTGTGGTTTTATGTGGGTTTTTTGTTGTTTTTCTTTGGTTCTTTTTTTTTTTTAATGTTATCCCCATCAGTTCAATATGAAAAAGGGGTGATGGAACCTCTTGACACTCTTCAGGACTTCCTGAGATTCCCTAGTCAGCCTCCCCATTCTACCTCCTAACTCCAGAGGCAGTCATTCACAGATGTAATTTCAGCTACCATCTCTGTGTTAATGATCCTTAGATTGTCTCCTTTGTCTGGATACTACTTCTTTTTCTGTCCAAATAGCAATTTCTCTGTTATCTACCCCAGGTATATGACCCTCTGTTGAAATGCTCTTTGACCGAAAAAAAGCCCTGTCTTTACTCCCACCCATCGTTTTTTCAACTGTACAAGTGGCCATTCTTCTAGTCTGGACTCCTTTTGCATTATCCTGATATTTTACTGTCTCTAGCTTTAGGGCATGCCTTTATCTTCAGGTTGCTTTGTAACTTGCAAAAATCGGGATTTGTCTCATCACCACAAGTACAAGCTCCTTCTACAAATAACTGCAACTGTATCTTCCTAGGCATCAGCGAATCTTGCTCAGTATCATTAACATCCATATGGAGTGTAGGTGACACAGATTGCTGTCTTTTATCACCAGTGTGATTGCATAACCTCTTCCTGAAGTACTTTTCTGGATTTCTGTCTCCATTGACATTAAATCATCATAGCTTCGCTTTCAGGATTTTTTTTTTGTCCATAAGAGCTTTTCCTGAAGTGCTGATTTCTAAAGTCTCTTTGTCAGTGATCGTTGTCTGGGTGGGAATCATCCTTGAAAGAAACTGCCTTAAAAAACAGCAAACCTGTCTCATCTTCAGACAGATTGATATAACAGCAAGAAAAAAAGAAAAATAGGTACTTGGTGCATTGCTTGTCCACATATTGTGGTGTTCCCTTTCAGAATTTTAAACAATAATCTCCCATGTGACTCTGTTTGGAGCCTAGAGAGGCATGCATATAGAATCATAGTATGTGTTGGGCTGGAAGGGACCTTTAAAGGTCATCTAGTCCACCCCCCCTGCAGTAAGCAGGAACATCTTCAACTAGACCAGGTTGCTCAGAGCCTCATCGAGCCTGGCCTTGAATGTCTTCAGGGATGGGCCCTCCACCACCTCTCTGGGCAACCTGTGCCAATGTCTCACCACCCTCATTGTGAAGAGCTTCATCCTAATGCCTAATCTAAACCTACCCTGCTCTAGTTCAAAGCCATTGCCCCTCGTCCTACCGCTACATGCCCTTGCAAACAGCCCCTCTCCAGCTTTCTTGTAGGCCCCCTTCAGGTACTGGAAGGCCACTATAAGGTCTCCCCGGAGCCTTCTCTTCTCCAGGCTGAACAACCACAACTCTCTCAGCCTGTCCTCATAGCATAGATGCTCCAGCCCTCTGATCATCTTCATGGCCCTCCTCTGGACCTGCTCCAACAGGTCCATGTCCTTCTCGTGCTGAGGGCTCCAGAGATGACACTGTACAGCACACAGTACACAGTATAAAAATTCTTAAAGATGTTTTTTTTGAAAGTTATACTAACATTCTTGCACTCAGATCTTTTAAAAATGTACAGCAGTGTTGACGCTCAAGAACATATGAAGAAAAACATAAAAAATATTTTCACTTTGACTCTTTATAAAAAGACTCGGAATTCAAAGCATGTAATTTGTAGTTTGTTGCAAACATATTCAGTCATAGCCAGGGATTAAGAAATTTCTCCAGTAATAAATTGATAGGCATTTTTTTCAACTAGGTATTTTCTTTGAGTCTGGAAAATATAGGGCTCAGGTAGGGCTGCAATCTTCCCATGAAAATAATTCACATTATAAAAAGCTTGTCCATTTCAAAGGATCATTGCATCTACTAGGTCTCAGGCGTTTCTTTACCTCTATTATCTATCTTATGAACATAGCTTTGAAGACACTGCACAAAGCAGACTGAGTTTCATATGACTTACACTGATAAGCCATTGTGTTTTATGAATATTAATAAAGGCTGTCTGAAAGGTGTACTCAGGATATTTCTATGTGATATGTTATTGAGCTGTACTAGTGAATAGAAGTAAATGGTGCATTGATTTATTACCACAGCTTTAAATTAAGGTACTTATTATTTCTGCTTGTAATGTAAGCTGTCAGGAAAAATTTGTTACATAGAATAGGATAGCTGTCAGTAAGAATTTGTTAAGCAGAGGATCATATTGCACCAAAAAAAGTGTATGAGGGAATTCGGTAATCCCCACTGGTGGGTTTGTAGAATTGTGGTGTTGTAAGTTGTGGCAGCATTGTAAGGAACTTTTCTGCCTTTGTTCATCATATGGCGTTTTCTTCTTTTTGAAAATGTTTGCCTCAATGTTGTGATTACAACTATTAGAGCATTTTGTATAGAAATATACCACAAACCGTTTTGATAACTTTGTATTGGATTTCCAGAGGCAAGCTTGTACTGAAAGCATTGACACTTAGCTGATTTCCTAAGTAATCTCTTTGATGTGAGCTGGAAGATTTTTTTTTTTTTTAAATAGTTGGCTATAAAAATTTGAATGGTAAATTCTGTAAGGTAACTTGAATTCTATATAATCTTTTAGATAATTACTGTGTGGATTCTTTTTTACTGTGAAGAGAGCAGAGAAAATGCACATCTATAGCAGTAATACCCTTGTGATTTGCATTGAAAATCAAAGTAATGCTACTGAAAATTCGTGCATAATAAGAACTCTTCATTTTTTGACAATTCTTGTACTTTGAGAAATAATATTGGGTCACAAATATATATATTTATTGTTTTTGTATTATGCTTACAGTAGTCACAGAATTTCAGACATGGGTGGATCATGACCTAGAATAAGAACAATGGAGTGTTGACTTTTAGTGTTTAATCTTAGTATCTCTAATCTTCTTGCTGACTTAAACCACAGCAAAACAACCCCACTAGACATCCATTGATATGCAACACAAGATGACTGTTTCGTGGCACAATCATATCTTCCCTGTATAGCTAGCTGTTTTATGCAGTAAGGAGGGGAGGAAAAAAGAAGCAGCAGCAACCAGCAAACGCTGCTTTCTTGAATATTTTTTTCTGAATGTGTTGTTAAAATCTTTTTATTCTGTGAAACATTTTCAGACAGCCAGAATCAGTGAACAAGTGCAATTATACTGCATACTCCCTGTTTTATTCGGTTCAGGCTTATAATTTATGCAAGCAAGGAAGTGAAAAGATGCTATTGGATCTTGTTACAGGCAGTGGTTGAAACTTGGTTATTTTTGATCCATGCTTTCTCCACCCAGTAGCTGTTATCATGCACCACCATCCTCATAGCTGTGAATTTATAACATTGTACTGTACCTGCTACCCAGTTTCTCTTAAATATCTGCTGTCAGCTAGGAAAGAGAAAACAAGCTTTTGATCCTGTGGATTCTGAAAAAGGAAAAATAAGAAAATTGTTTGCTTTTTTTTTTAATTGCTCAAGATTATGCTCATCATTGTAATCACAGGTAGAGAAGGGATGTAGGGGGTGGAAAAGCCTGGAAGAAAAATAGCACCAGCTATCAAGAATTTTGTTTTCCTGCTTCGTAAATGATGCTGCTGTAATTCTATCTGCATTTTTTTTTTTTCCCTGCTCATTCACCACTCAGCAGCTGGTAGGGAAGTAAGACTGCCTGGCAACCACCTGCAGAGCTGCAGAGATGAATTACATTTTCGGAAATAACACACTCCTCTATTCTCGCGCCAATCGAGGCAACACTAGCTCAAGCCACAGTTCTGTAGGCCCAAAGCACAAGCAGTGGGCAAAGAAAGGCTCGACAGATGAGTTACGGAATGAGCCTTCCCGTTGGCAGCAGATAGTTGCGTTTTTTACTCGGAGACATGGTTTCATTGACTGCATTTCTGTTGCTGCCAGCTCCACCCAGGTAATATGCCACTTGTTGACATTATTGTGTCTGCATGTTTTCTGGTTATTTGCTAGTTAGAAATAGCAATCTATTTATATATGCATGATTTTACGTAATCTCTGATTTATGAATGGTGTTTTCTGTCTGCTTTCATTCTCATATTTTACAGAGCTCCATATGATTTTTAGCATTAAAGCATGAAAATGGAAGCACTTAAATGAGATCTGATTTTTTTTAAAGTTATTTTGCAAGTGGTGAGCCTCCAACAAATTTAAATATGAGGTATTTTAATGAAATACTGAAAAATGTAGTTTGCATTCTACTGCCTAGCCCTGGAGGGGAATAACGTAGTTAAGAAATACCAATTTCATAGCTGTAGTAAGATCACAGTTCAAATAAAGATCATGTATTTCCTGGTTAAGAAACTGTATTTAAAGGATTACATAATTTAAAATCTTAATTATATGTAGCACAACAAATTGTATCCTGTAACCATTTTCTGGGATTTTTTCACTGCTAATAACCCATAAATAAGGTGAAGGAATACCTTCATACATACATACATACTTATATATTTCATAGTGCAGCTTGTAAGAAAAACATGACATTTTTCAACTTGACTGTCAGTCTGCTCTGAGTGGTGTTTGTAGTAATCATTATTGAAAGTCGGGTAGAAGGAGGCAAGCCGAATTTCAAGTTTGTAGATTTTGGGATGAGTTCTTAAGGTTGATAATTGAGAGAAGTTTAAACTTACTGGCATTAGCAGATGAGTATCTCTTTGGAGAACGCTGAGATGTCAGCATTGTTTAAAAATATGATATTGGATTTGTTTTGTTTAGCTAAATTCAGCCTTAATCAAGAATAATTGCTTTCTTGATGTTGTGTAACCTGAAGTACTCCAAGAACTTGTAAAAAAAGGAAAAAATTATTACTCTCAGACACCATAATATTATTAAGATATTTCATATCTGTTGGTAATTGTTTCAAAGACGATAAACTGACACTTCCTCTAGAAGTCTGCTTTTTGCCTGTTTTTTGCTTGTGAATTTAGAGTAAACAATGAATAGGAGATCTTAGAAGGGGATTTTCATTTTCCTGTTGCAAATGTATATGAATGTCGAAGAAGGATCCTGTAGCTTCTATAATAGGTCATTATACAACTCTAAGTGATCCATTAGGCAGATATAATAGCCTTTAAGTACTATTATTTTTTTAAAGCCAAAATATGCAGTATTAGCCTTTTGAATAAATATTATGGTTGCTTTTATTTGTTTAATGCTTGAACAAGTAATATTGGAACACATGAAACTTGCAGTTGGACTGACTAGTCAGGACTAGGTATTGGCTGATAAATAAAATATCGAATAGCCTCTGCTTTGAGTGTTGGTTGGACCAGGTAAAGGTCCTGAGATCCCTTCAAACTGAAACTGTGTTTCTGTGAATATTCCAGTCTTCGTTCTATTTTTCTGCTGTGAAAAAGATAGCTTACCTCTGTGAAAGCCTGCCAAATTTTTCTTGTAAGTCTGACAGTTCTTCCATTAAAAAGAACTGCTTATACATGTTCATGGCCAGAAGGAGTGAAAGAACCATAAAATATTTTGAAGTGGTTTTAAAAAAACTTAATGAGCATATTCAGAAGTAATGCACTGAAAACATAAGAGCTTATTGAAGCCTCTTCCTCTGAAAAGATGCTGTACTGTCCTTCTACTCTTATCCACCCATTGCAGCTGTTCTAGCCTCAGGGAGGGAAAAAGACATTTAAAGATTGCTCATTGTGGTGCAATTTTGTTTTTCAGTTCTCTTCGGTTTTTGTTCTGTGATGTAGTACTCTGAAAATTCTTGATAACTTTTATGTGCTCATTTAAGATACATCCCCATCACTTGAATATAATCACATTTGCAGAGTCCAAATAAATAATTAGATGTGATGTACTTCTCTAACCTTGTCTGTTGAAATTCTACTTGTGATGATGGGCTTTATGTGTTCTTATTTTTGTGACATCATGATTTTTAACATATACAAAATCAAACTGATGTTTTTTAAAGTACTGGCATCTTGCTTCTCTTGTGAATCTGCTACATAGCACCCATTTTTAGCTATCCCTTCATTTGCTTGGCTTTCTTGGATGGGGTGGGGTGGCATGGAATGGTGATATTTGTTCAGTTCCCTCTGTTACCAGTGAAAGGGAAACGACTCCTGGAGATGGGGGTGCATATCCCTGTCCTCTGGGGCTTGCAACAGGTCACTGTCTCCCCAGCAAGATGGCAAGAAAGAGCTTTGGATTTTGGGGTATGGTATTTTTTGAGTAGGGGGTCTTGTACCCTAAAGGAGCAAGGAAGAAGCTGGTGATGGATATGGTAGCACTGCTTTGTGCTGTAGTTATTGCTAGGCGTACGCCCAAAACAATGCATGTCTGCACAGGCGCATTGTGGCATGGAGGACTAGGGAGGAGTGCAAGGCTACTGTGAAAAGCCGCAGCATCCTGAAGACTAGCAATCCATTTTCAAGGATTAAAGGTGTCTTATTTACTAGTATTGGCCCTTTTTAATGTTATTAGAAGATTCCAGTCACCCAGCTATCACAGGAAAAAGGCAGCAGTGGAAACAGATGGTGTAAACAGATAGGAACACAGTCAGTAAGTGGGCATTCTGACTCTCTGCTTGTGCCCTGCCCTAGCCAAGGTCTCCAGGGTGCTTTGCATGGAACTTGAGGTGGTTGTACTGATTTGTAGACTTTGCATTACTTTAGTAACAAGGAGTTCAGCCATCAGATGTTGCAGTCTGTCCATAGAGCAGCAGTACTTCCCGCGTGGCTAATACCCGTTCCATTTGCAGTGGTGAGCTGCCGTAGAGGTAGCAGTCCCTTCCCACCCTGCTGACCACACCAGTCTGCTTTAGGAGTCCGGGGAAGCTGATTTAACATGCTTAGACATTTGAGGCCTTTATTGTTTCTTCCTTCTGCATTCCCTGTAATGAGGAGTTAGTTACTCAATTAGAAGAATTAGGGAATTTGATTAGAAGCTGGTCTTTCAATTTTTGTCAGCAAACTTATTAATTTCTTTAATAAAAGCCAAATTTGTGGCATAAAATGGAAAATAAGGATATAAACAAATGTACAAATTGATGCTGTCACAAGGGTGAATAACTAAGCCATGAGCTTAGTAAATATATGGTTATGGAAATGAAAAATACTGGGTAATTTGAAGTGCTGTCCTAACTAGAGATACGCATATTGCATCAACAAATATAACTCTGTATCCAGGGCACTTCTTTTCCCCAAAGTCTTTCCAGAGCTGTGAGAAGCACCTGTTCCTGACAGGGATACAGCTCTCATGTCTCAGAATGCATTTTAACTCTCAGTGGTATTTGGCCCATGTTGTGCTATGAATTCAGAAACGGGCATTTGTCTGAAACTCACGTGGCATTGAACTGGTTCTAATAGCAGTGCATTTCGGCTATTCTTAGTATGTAACATAGTACAATATGTTTCTGGCATTTGATACTGAAAAATTGTTTAGTTCTTTGAATATGCTGTGCTAATTTATACTTCTGCTTTTTAGGACATGTTTTAGGAAAGGGGAGGAGGAAGAGGAAGGAGGACAGAAAACCCCTCCTAACCCCACTTACACATTTCAAAAACTTAATTTTAAATTTCGGAGCTTATCAACTGCTTCTGTGAGAGTTGTTTGAGCCCAGTCATTTCTTGTCTTTGTATCTCTTCCTTTTAAGAACTTGATAAAAGTTTTACTGCATGTCATTACTCCTAGAATATTGCTTTCAAATGCATTGAAATATCATGAACATAGTTCTAGTATGTATGAAATGCTCTATGTAATCAGACAACAACATAGAGGTGTTGTGAGGTGCGTTTAAAAGATACTGATGAAAAAAACAACAAATCCAGGTCTCTATTCTGATTTTGGTATTGTTAAGTATTTATTTATTTTTAGACATATAGATCGTAACATGGAGGCACATGCTAAAAATATGTGAGAGAACAAAAGATAAAATAGTCCTGATGTAGTATGTGGAGGTTTAAACCTGTAGCAGGAAGATACTGCAACTAAAAGTTCAGATGATTTGACAGCAGTTTAACTATTAAATATCTTAGGCATATCAGGGTGTGTCACAGCGGGTGGTAAGTTTTACGACCAATATTAAACTTTGGTGTGGATGTGTTACTGTTTTAGCAGCCCCTGAAGTTTACAAGTGAAACTGGGACTTCATTATGCCGGCCATTGCATGACATGAAGTTCTTTACTTGCAGGATTTGTTTTATTTGATACTTTTTTTGGATTTAAAGAAGTGGTACAGTAAAGAAGAAAGGAGTTACAGGAGTAACTGTAGGGAAGTTTATACAAGTACATAGAAGAAACTGTTGTCATTGTTGGGTTTTTAATGCAGACTTTTCCCTGAGTTTAAAATTTAAGCATATGTTGCCTGGAAATTGTTGCTGCTAGTACTGTGATAAACACACGAGAAAGCAGATTGAAATAGTATTTGCTTTGGATGATTTTAACTATAAATAGGTACCTTCTGAAACTTAAACATGAGTTTTACTGTACTAAGTTTCCTTCTTATTATTGATTTTTAGCTATGTAATGATGAACATTTGTAACAGTATGAATTCATTTTGCAAATTTTAGTTCAGGCACCAGTTGCATTTTCATTAAGAGGGCATTATAGCAGAGATAATGTTATGAATTTATTCTGTAAGAGGAATGCATTAATATGTGTTCTAATCAACAGACTAAGAAATAGGAAATTCTTCACAGTTTAAACTCAAGCCTTAAGGGACTGTCTCTGGAACCTTTGGCTTATTTTGTAAACACTTTCTAACTGTGTACAGTGGAGACAGAAACTTTTTGAGACTGTGAAGTTTGCTTGACATTTAAAAAAAATACGCATTTTTAAAAGCATATTAAAATCAATAAATCTTAAGAATATATATCAAGAATCATGTAATGTCATGTAGATTGTGTTGGCATCATGCTGGTTCCCTGCTGTAGCCAATTATCTCTCCTCTTATGAAGTCAGGCAGTAGGCCTGGGGAGTAATGGGGGTGTGCAGCTTCCTTCCCAGCCCCGTGTGTGCGGCTGCAGTGTTGGCATGTGCAGTGTGGTACTTCAGTTAATCACTTGCAGCACAGCGGTGCTGATAAGAACTGAACCAGTGCTCCAGCTACCTGCAGGCACTGCTGGCTGCCAGAGGGTTTTAGGTTCTGCTTTCTCTCACCTGTTCTTTCACAGCTGTTCTGTCTCACTCAGAGTTGAGAACAGAATTTCTTCCTATTTCTGTTCCATTGTATCTCAAGAAAATTACTTTTTCCAGAATGAGTCAGAAATCTGCTAAGCGAAGGAGAAGGGGACACAGGATGTTTTGCTTTTGGAGTACTACTGCTACCGCAGGGGCTTTCTGTCTACGTTGTGCCCAAGACTCTGAACCTTCAGGAAAGGCAGGAACTGGATCCCCTCTTAATGCATTGTCTTCAACTAATAACTCAGGTGGACTAACAGGGTCTTGCTGTATGAAGCCAAGTGCATGGAAGCCTGTGAAAGAGGTAGGACTGTTTGGGTCTGTTACATAACTTCACTAATTTATTTTATATTGTGATAGTTGCCCTCTCAGTTGAGGCTTGTATTGATTGACAAAGTGTTTTGAAAGTCAAATACAGGCTAGTCTGTCTTTCACCAGCTGTCAGCTTACTAAACAGATCTAGCATGGCTTCTGTGGTATAGCATTTCTGTTTTGCTGCCAGAGCTTCTGTATATATTTCAGTTAATACAATTATTAAGTAAATGAATGTCTGACAGAACCACTGGATCTAAAGTGAACACTGTCTTCTTCCTGTTCTTCTATTTTGGTCTACAACATCAAGAGCACTCTCAATTATGATTAAGGATGTGCAGGATGTTTCTTCTAGTTTGAAGAGGCTAATGCAACAGAAATGTCTTAGATGTTTTTAGAAAATATGACTTTGTCTTTTAGAATGATGTGCATCCATGCTTGAAGACTGACACAATATCACTTGTTGTGCAACTTTAAGAGACTTAGTTTATACCCAGCTCAGAGTCTTGGTAAACTTTGTGTCCACAGCCTTTCTGGGGTTTATAGTAACTCAAGGAGAGAAATTGCTGTCTTGTTAAACAAGATAAATTGAAATCTTTATCTGCACACTAGCCATGCGGTCTCTTTTCAGAAGAATTTGGTTCTCATTTCTAGAACCTCTGTTGGGGCCAGTGCTTTCCCCTGTACTCCAAAACAGAGGAGGTACTTGAATTTGTCTTTATGAATAACAATTACTTAATGAAATTTTCAGTGAAGCTCTCTTCTTGAGCACTCTCTTTTTTCTTTTTTTCTTTTTTTTTTTTTAATATTCTGAAAAGCATTTTCTTTAGTTCAGTTTTCTGTGTGAATGTTTGAATTGTTCTCAGAAGTGGTCCTACCGTGTGTAAACTAGTTGGGGTTAAGAAAACTCCTAGTCCCTGATAGGTAATTTGTATTTCTCTATTCCTTCCCTATCCTCATCTGAGTTTCATAGTGTAATTTTTTTTTTTAACTGTTACATAATAACCAGCGATTCTTGTTTCATATATATTATTCTACACTCTCTTGAGACCAATTTTCTTTATTCTACTGATACATTTTGAGACCGACATAGTACTGTATCTTCTTGTTGCTTACACCTTGACGCTAATTCAGCCTTCCAAGTATTTCAGTGCATGGAAGCAAACGTATTCTGGAGCTGTTGTAAAATGCCAGATGTGCGTATCTGTAGGTCCCTTTAAAAACCCCAACTAGTTTACACAGGGTAGGACCACTTCTGAGAACAATTCAAACATTCACACAGAAAACCGAACTAAAGAAAATGCTTTTCAGAATATTAAAAAAAAAAAAAAAAAGAAAAAAGCAAACGACCTTATCAGGTACCCTACCACAGGTATGGCTGGATATCTGAAAGATATCTGNCTCATAAAGACAAATTCAAGTCTTTGCAAGGCATGAACTCTTTTTGACTAAGCCTACCTGTGTGGGATTTGCACGCAACTTTTGCCATTGCAGGTGCATCACTGTCTGAGTGAAGAATGTGAATTTCAAGCATATTCTGAAGCATTTCCAGCATACTTTTTTTTTTTTTTTACTTTGGCAGATCATTAAAAGATGAAAATGTCAGGAAAACATCTGCCCTGTCTTGTGGTGCGTCTCATGTGCAATTGAAATGAAGTGCTTCGTCCTTGTTTATTGGTATAACCACATCGTTCACACTTTGCTTATCATGTAATGGCTCTGTAACAGACAGGTTCCAGTGGATGCTTTCCTCTCTTGAGGAAGGATACTTCCTTTAGTGCTGTTTGTAATATGCCTTCCCAGATTTAATTCAAGTGAAGATTGCATAGTTCTAGATAGTGATTTCAGGAATGCTTAGAGATTTCTCCAGTAAGAAGGCAAGAAAGATCCTTCTAATCAGTTGGGATTGTTCCTGCAACAGATGCTTTGCTAACCAAGCGCTATAATGAAATTCTAGCAGGTATAAGTCTAAATGGGCACTGTGGTTGCAATGCTGGTCTCAGGGACACGGGCAACAACAATAGTAGTATCAAATACATCAGTAGACTTTAAGAAGGATGTAACCACCCTGTCAGATGCCATGTTCATGTTAAGCCAGTGCTCTCAATCCCTGCATTTTATTTCATACAAAATGAATAGGAATATTCCTGTTTCATGTCAAAGACATAACCTTGTGCCATCTCTCAAGGAAGCTCAGAAAACTGTAATAGAGAGGCCAAATTCAGCACTTAGACCTGACTTGTTGTTAATACCACTACCACCTAGCAAGTCTTCCCTGAATCCCAGACGTACCTTTTGAGGACCTGCCTTTTCTGGTTTTGCCCAAAGTAGCATTAACAGCAATCATTCCTATACCAGTCAAAATTATTTAGGGCAATATTTTCCCTGAAAGTAGTCCATCATGACAAAAAAATAAAATCAATAAATAAAAAAAAGGTTTGCTTTTTGATATACTCAGAAAGCTGCAGTATCTTTTAAACTGTACCTTTGTTTACTTGGGATCATCACTGGCCACTTCAAGCGGTCATCTCTTGCCATTAGCTTGGGATTTTTCCAGGAACTGCTTGGACTCCAAGACAATAAGCCCAATAGTGCTTCATGACTCTCATGAGCTGAGTACATTCTCTGTACCTGATTCATGTTTTACAAACATTACCTACTGGAAGCTGCTGCTAGAGATTAGCTAAAGTTGTTAAAGCGATGTTCTAATCTCTACTTGACCAGTATGGCTGATTCTTATCTTCTGGTGGGTAGAAGCCACTTGTTCTACACAGACATGCATTTAAGGAAAAACTACCGCATGTTTTTCTTTGAGGAGGTGGGGTAGGAGGAGGCATTTACTTCAGTGGCCTGTGATCCTCTTTTTTCTTGCCTTTTTTTTTTAAGGTCCTCTCATGTACCATGACCGTATGGTCATTTTATCCCCTAAAAAAACTGTAAGGGATTCCAAAACCTGTGCAGTTCTATCACTTGTTTTTTGAAAGTGTTAATGTTCTCTTCCATGTACCAGGTTTTTGTGCGCACGCATACACAAGGCTCAATATCAAAAAAGCACTCTGAAGGACTGTAGTCAATTAAAGCAAGGACTGCGTGGATCTCTTACAATTTAAAAAACTTTTGCCACCAACGAAAGGACTTCTGGGCTTTTTTTCCAGTTTGGTCTTCAGAGTGTCTCTGTGCTGTTTATTGCTATTCCCATGTGACTTTGGTTGTTGGTATTGAATTTCATCTCGCTGCCTGTAACCCACTTCTCTAATATATCAGGCTTCCTCTGCAGTTTGGCTCTGTTGTGCGTTTGCTGCTCTTCCAGTTTTTTTGTGTTTAGCTGCACATTAGGATGTAGTTGAGCTGACGTGTTCTCCAGACACATTACAGACGTTTATGACTCATTTTGTCTCTCTTGTAAGCTGATCTTGGCGTTTATGAATTTTCAGTCTTTTGCTCCATTAAACTGTTTCCAGTTGCATATTCTAGTCCCTTGCAACAGTTTCTGATGTGAAATGATACATCTAAGCAAAGATTTAAAGAAAAACAGATGACCTTATCCATAGTTTTCACAGAAAAGAAGAAAGGATCAGGAGAAAATAATGTAAATTTTATTTTGAGACTGGTAAAATAGAAATGCTTATTCTTTTTTTTTTTTTTATGTCCTTGCAGTCAGTTTGAGAGTATTCATTTTTTTTAAGTTACCAGTGGTTTTTAAAATGTGTCTAAGTTAGTATTATTGTTTTTGGAGACTAGTATCTATGTAGTTGTGTCAGTCTTCTAATATGACTTCAGATATTTTATGAGATGCAGGTATAGTACAGAATTTTTCTTTGACCATGGAATTTTCAGTTTCTTCCAACTGCATTGTGTAGTATTTACTGGAAACTGCCATACCGTGGGAATGTTTTGGATGAGTGTTCTAGCCTCTCCTCCTTTATTCTCTTTATCAGTGCTGCCTCACAGTGTGTGTATTTGCTTATTTAAAAATGTTTCTCTAAGACTGATGCTTGTAGAAGCTAGTTGAGCAACCTGTATTATGTGCCTTTGAGGTAACAGCATTTGGTTTTCGTAACAGAATAGGAAGCAGAGTAAAGATTCCTTGTGCTTCTGGTGTACAGTTCTACTTCAAAGCAAATTTAATTTAGTAAGTAAATTGTAGTTGTTTTTCTTAGATGACTAACTGTATCTGACTACACTGTGTGATGTAGCAGGTGAGAAGGGAGTCAGCTTTCCCTTTGGAGAAGAGAGAGGGAACTCTGGATTCTGTCTGTAGCATGTGCAGTCTCTAGCCTGAAATCCTGGTCTGAAAAGGGATCCCGATAAATTGGGGGTGTTCAGAAAATGGACTATAACTGTAGATTGTGTTCAGGAAGACCTGCTTCAAAATGTGAAACTTAAGAGCACCTGCTTAGTTCATCCAAAGGAAAGTCAGGAGATGATTTGGTCACAGACTATAAATATATAGGGATAGATTTCAGGAACTAGAAAGCTTGTTTATTTAGTAGAAAAAAGCATCTGTATTCCAAGTCAGGGAACTTAAGCTAGACAAATTTAGATAGAAAACTCAATTTTAAAGCAGGATATTAATATAATAAGCATTTCAAAAGCTTAGTGAGACATGATGTAGTTGCCAAATCAGGGTAATAAATTAGTATTTCCTATGTAAAAAGCATAATGACAAATAAAATTTGTACTTGAAAATGTCAAAATACATCACAGAATCCCTGATTCAACATGTAATATGACGACTTTAAACTGCAATTTGGAAGCTGTAAACTGCTGGAAAGCAGTTTATATTTTTAAAAACTCTGTTTATTACATCTCTTCACTACTGCTTTTTGTTTTAACCCTATCATTGTTGTTACTCTTTTTAAATGATGAACACCATAGGGGAAAATTCTTTGTACAGCTTTTTAGAATTGGAGCACATTAAACCTCGTTACAGAGTAGCACTTGAGTAGTTAGATGCTAAATCAAGCGGTATTCAAATTGACTGGGAAATACTGCTGATCGGAGTGATAGTACAGACCTAAGACTGTATTCCCAGATCAGTGCGGAACGCCAAAGCAGATGCCTATCTCTGAGCAAAAAAAACCAGCTAGGGCTGTCCCACCTTTGAGCTTGGAGTAGTTCCTATGACTCATTTTACTGTATTAAAAATAATAAGATTCAGGTGCCAATAGAAGAGAATTTAAATTAATGTGGTAAGAGGCACAGGTGATCAATAGGAGATGGCATTTATTCAGGATTTCTTAAGGAATTTATGTTCAATGTGACTGAACTGTCTTGTGTGTGACCTTTTTGTTTAAACCGTCTGGGTATTCCTAGAATAAAAGCTTTAAAAAAAAAAAAGGCAAATATGATGCCATTTTTAAAAGGAGCTAAGCTGTACTCTCTGAGACTACAGCTGATTGGGTCTCATTTCCTTATTGTACAAACTTTGAAAAATTCTTTATTATTAGAAAAGAATGGATGGATAAACAGATATTTTGATGAGAAGTCTGCTTGTCTTTGTAAATGGAAAAATAAGGACTTGCAGATCCTCCAGATTTCTTTGGAAACAGAGAGCATGTAGATAAAAATCTACATGGGAACATGTGGTCATCAGAAGGTCATTATAATTACAGAAGTCTTTGAAAATAATGGTTCTTGGATCAAAGGCTGTTAAAATTAGTGGTGTCATGAGATAAAAGGGAAGGATGTTTTGTAGATTTTCAATTGATTAAAACGGGTCCCTTCAACTGGGACTGGATTCCGAGAAGGTCATATTTGTGAATGATCGAGGTGGGAAGAAGCTGTGAGGCAGAGGTATGAGATTGATTTTTGTTGTTGTTGTTGTTGTTGTTATTTTTTAATTTATTTTTATTTTCAGGTTAACTAGCTGCAGAGAATAGCCGACAATGGACACAAAAATAGCTGATGACATTGTAGACTAATAATGAGGAACAGAGTTAGAAGGATAATCCTGCGGGTGTGCATATAGTGATGGGCTACTAATGAAGTATTTCTATTCCAGAAAGAGATGTTGGATTTGTCACTGATACTTCTCTCAAAATGTCACCTTAGTACTCTGCAGGAGTGAAAAGGGTAAATGAAATGTCAGGTATTACTAAAGAAGTAGTAGAGAATAACACAGAACATGACTTTGACCATAGTTCTTGTGTATCTGTTCTGAATTTTGTGTGGGGTTCTGATTGGCTTGTCTTAGAAAGGATGTAGCATAAGTAAAAAGGAAAAGGCTAGTAAAGTGTTAAGAGGAGTAATCCAGTTACCTATAGGTACAGCTAATTTAAAAATAAACAAAAAAATCCGTGAGGGAGAATATGATAGAAACTTATAAAATAAAAAAAAATTAAATTAGAAGATTCTCGATTAGAAATGATTTTATAGTTCTCTAATTCTAAATCTGTTACAACTATCCTGTAAAGCTTCAGCTAAAATTGTGAAGATTGCTGCTACAAAATGCTATGGGAGAAGAGAAGGTTCAAAAAGAGAACGGTTTCAAAATGGAGTTAAATGGATTTGCAAAGGGCAGGTGGCAGGTAGCTATTACAGATAGTGGTTCAGGAAGACCTTCACTGTCAGGTTCTGAGATGGTTTTCTGGGAAAACTACTGGGCATATGTCTAATTCCCACTTGCCCATCTATCAGTTTTTGCTGTTAGTAAGATCCTTCACCAGTTGGGCCTTAGCTCTTGTCCAGTATGGCAGTTTTTCCTATTAGTGCGGAGTGCATTTTTTTTAATGGAGGGGGACATGAACTATCAGAATAATTTATCTGTGTCTGTAGTACGTTGTGTTATTTGATGTTTCTGAATAAAATACACTAGCAAAAAAAGCCCGGGTAAATCTCTAGAGGATGTTATGAAGCTTGGTGATAATGTGAGTTAAATGCAGGGAATGGAATCTCAGTTTCTGGCCTTTGCGTGTCAGCAATCATGAGCATCTGACATAGAAAACTCCCAAGTCTCCTAAGAAAATGCCATCTGATAGATTCATGCCCTGAGTGATGCATCAGTCGTGAGATGATCAGAGTGGCAGGAATTAATCTTGAAATTTACCTGGGAAGGTCCAGTGGTTAGATGAATAGTTTTGGAGAATATGATTAAAGAAACGAGTAACAGGTGAATTCCCTACTGTTGTCCTTAGGCGTGTCTAAGAAACATTCTCGTTGTGTCTTGATATGCCTTATTCTAAGGACAGTAGATATATTGCTGTGCATCTTAGAGAATCAGAGAATCTTCTTCTGTTTTAATGTAATTGGGAAACAGCAGGAGTGCTGGCAGTTTGCTTTTTGTCTGGTGTTAATTTTTATACCATACGTTATTACTTTCACCTACTTTCTTGTAATGAAGGACTTGGAAAATTTATTTGAGAGCTGCTAATTTGGGTTTGAGCCTCAGTAACCAGCATAAAAGACACATTTTGTTTTCTGGTTTGTAAAGTGTAAAACAATTAAGTGGTTATTTATATCATTACTGCTTAATAATTTGGTTTTGCCTGTCCATTAGTCCACTTTCTTCTTTCGTAGTTCTCAGTGTTAATTTTTCATTTGTTTCAGCATTGTTTCTTTACCTGCTCATTTTTACCTGTGTCGCACTGCTCAAGCTTTATCAGTTTTTATCCTTCAACTTCAGCAACAATAATCAGATGAAGTAGATCATACTGTTAAAATATCATTTTCTATTTACGTTTTTGCTTGCTGGAAAAGAAAAATACTGGAATGTCTGTCAAGCTGCTGCCCTGCTTCTAGAAGCATCCAGAGGGAGAGTTAGGGAAGAGGATAACCCCAGGACAAATCGGGGTGATGCTTCCTCTGAGGGCTTTCAGAACTTTCTGCCTGTTCCAGTTTAGGGATTCCAAGAACTGGAGATGACTTGTGTGTTTAATAACCCTGAATCCATGAATTTTCATGGACTTGGCCAGCCTTCTTGTAGTGGCAAGGATTCAACAGTGGAAGAACAGCTTCTGCTTGTTTGGAGCCTAATGAGGGGAGGCGAGTTGGGGTTATGGCACCTGTTGTTCATTTTGTTCAAAGATTTTTAATGCAAAACAGTGTTGGCAACAGAATTCAGGTTGTTTTTAAAGGAAATACCCTCCTCTTGGACTGAAGAGTCAAGACTGTGAGTGCCACCTCTGCAGGGAGAAGCTTGGGCACAGTCTCCAAAAGTGGAGACTTTTGAACCTCACGTGTCAAAGTCAGCCTGAAACCCAGAGCTTCACCCATGGCCTGACTACTATTATAAAAGTGTGGCTAAAGGTACATTTAACTTGGTACTTTGTCGTTCTAAGGACGTAGAAATGAAGAAAGTCTTTTTTGAGTAATTGTGGTAGGGAGGTAAATAGATGCAGGCCATAAACTCCCTTCTTTTTTCCTTTAAACTGTTTAGAATCCAGAGATTTTATTGATGTCTGTTAGCTTTTCAGTGTTTAACAGCTTGAATCTTTAGTAGAAATGTGTTGTGGAGTGTTGTTGGAATTATAAAATGAAACTGCAAAATTTTTTTTAAATACTTTGTAATCTTGAGGGCCTGATGAATCCTGTTTTGCTTTTCCTGAATCGTAAATTCTGAAGTCAGAACCCTTGTCTTAGCCCTTTCTACAGATTTTTTTTTTAGTGAAGAATTTCAAATATTTGTATCCTAAAGACTTCAAATGTTTCATTGTAGATTAGGCATTTTAATTATCTGAACTAAATGGAAATTGGCAGAAATGGTTGCGTAAAATAGTATCCTGCCAAGATTAGACAAAAAAAAAAAAAGGAATTGAAGTCATAACTCCAAAAAAAAAAAAACCTTACATTTTTTCATGTATTTTAAGGTAATCTGAGAAACTTAAGCTTCTACTTGTAATATTTATTGATACCTACTTTTTTTCGGGTCAGTATAGTTAGTCTTTGTTTAATCCAGAGTAAATGAGGTAAGGATGTGCCACACAAACCCTGGCTGATAGACATTTTGGGCAGTGTGATACCAACACAAAATTCTGGCTTTATGTGATCCCAGGTTTTCCCTGGCACTCGTACAGAATAGCAAGTCTCACTTTAGGTCTGACTTCTGCAGAGCCAAGTGGTTGTCACTGCGGTGTCATCTTCCCAGAGAAGGTTTGCCACCTGGTCTCAGGGTTGAACCTCATCCTCTGGCTCCTGTGTCTTTGTCCTGAGCAGGTGAGTCCCCATGGAAACTGCAGGGAACTGTTTAAATGACTTCTGCAGTAATTTTGGGTGCACGAGGGCTTAGTTAGCTCCATTTTAGTTCCAGTTGTAGCTGACTTGGCCTAGTTCCAGTTCATGAGATGGACAAGCTGGTTTTGTGTGGAACCCAGAATGAGCAGCTCAGGTTTCGCACTCTGCTCAAGAGGTGAAGCAGCTTCTGCACTAGCCAGGTGTGGATGCACCATAGTTGTGTCTGTTCAGCATTGGTAAAAATAAATTGATCAGCTCTGACTTGTGTTTCTATGGTGCAATTAACCCGAAATCCAGATAGCCTAAGAATAGTTACGGACTGTAAGTCAGTTTATCTATAAACCTTGTTTTTAAAAACATGTTGATTTTAGTCAATGCTGTAAAATTTAAATTATACATAAATGTTTGTTTTTCCATTGCAAGGTTACACAATACTATATTCTTTCGTGAGTTATACTGAAAAGTGCTAGAATCTTTAGAAATTGTTAGCAAACAGCATTAGGGTAAAAAAATCAGTCTTTATTTACTTGTGGAGTGAAAGTTTGCTCAGGTAATTCTAGGCAGTAAACCTGTTGTAACTTTTATAGTATTTTAATTTGCTGACAACAGTGAGTTGACAATGCATAAAAGATACCTATTTTGCTGAAATGTTGCAGGGCTCCTATGACTCATTCTAGAGCCTGGCTGTATTGTTTAATGGTACTTATTTTGAGATTGTGTTATAACTGCGTGTTGTCATGGAAGCGAGTCTGCGGAGCTTCCAGTGTTTCTATGGTGTAAGAATGAATAAAATCAGATGAGGCACCTAGCTAGTAATTGCACGGTAAAGATTTGAGCCTTAGCTCTGAGCAATGAAAAGGCAAAGCATCTGGATAGCAATATAAAGCTATCAGAACTCTAGTGAAAGTAATAGTGTATGCTTGGGAAGAATTCAGCACGTGTAAAGAAAGATAAAATGCTAATGCTACTTACGTGTGTGAAGCCTTTTGTAAATGAAGTAAGGAGTGCCTTTAGTGTAAAGCTGAATTATGCGTAAATCAGGTCATTAATTTTCCAAAATTTTCTGACATTTCCGTGCTGAAAAAGCGAATGGATTTTAATTAATGGGTTGCTATAGATGACTTTTCTTGTGTGGTTTTCTGTTTGCTGTTCATTAATGAGGCAAATGACTTTCTGCTCACGCTCAGTGTTTTAGGGCAAATTTGTTTATTTTTGTAAAGAGATTTTGGACAGATAATAATAGATTGCTCACAGAATAATACAGTTGTCAATAAAATAATAAATACTGGTCTTAAAATGGAAAGCTCTAGCTTGGATTCACTGACTTGATTTAGATCACTTCATTACTCCTTGAGTACTTTGGAGGGTAGTGGGTTAAGTAAGTGAACCTGAATGTTTTCTTATGCTAAAAAAAAAGCAGATGGTGCTTTAGATAAGATGAGGTTAACATGCATCACTTTCGTATTTTATGAATAATGATTCTCTTAAATTTATTCAATTAAAAAATCCCCCTCTCCAAAAATTTTGGAGAAATGTAGTGGGGTAATTTTGAGAGTTAACTGACACATTTCTAGTATTGAGAGAGATCACTTGCTACTATCAGAGCAAGATAGATATAGGTCATCTTTGCTATTTGAATGAATTATAAAGAACAAAATAACCATAAGGAGGATTTAATCATCCCCTGAATAATTTAGGATTGATTGGAAATTATGCATTCTGAGAGCTTGTAAGTGTGGTATCTATTAAAGCACATAAACAGTAACCAATTTTTATTGTTGTATTCTGATTTAATAGTGTTCTCAAGAGTGAACAGACTCACATCTCAGTTTCATACCACAGCATGCCCTTTCTGCCATGAATTTCAAAAACTAAAATATTGACACCCTAGAACAGGCATTATTTTTCTATAATAAAGTCTTAGAACACATTTTCTCGCCTGGTCTCTTTCTGATGCTGAAACCCTGCTTAGGCTTCTTTGTGGACTCTTTAGCATTATAATGAAAACTACTATTCTGAAGGCTGATGTTATTTAAATGGAGCTTTGTAGACCACGCTTTAAGTTGCAAATTAAATGCATTAAATTCATCCTCAATAGCACTTATGAACTTAAATGAGGAGCCTTGTAATTCTGTTTTGAGCTTAGAGTGTTGGGTTGCTTGGTGAATACAGATGACCTGCTGCATAGGGTTCGGAGTTAGACATTCGTTTAGTATTTGAAAAACAAAACTCACAAATTACCTCTATTAAAAACATAATTAACTTTGTGTAACTTTTGTGTATTATGGATTTGGAATATGGCTGAGCTTCATTTAAGCAATCCCTGAGAGATTTGGCAGGACAAATTAGACTGAGCTAAGCGCATCTTTCTGAATGACAGACATGAGAAGTGGATAGTGGTGGTCTCCTTTGTATGAAACATTGTGATGTTAAGTCGAGTCTATAAAGGTCTGTTTTTAGGTCCTGACAGAGAGAGGAGAGATTGTTTGCTGAGATTATTGTTGGCATTTGCATGAGGTTCTTAAGACTTGAAAGTGTTACTTGTCAACCAACCACTGGATGCTGTGGGAGAGCACTGGTGGTTAGTTTTGTAGTTCCAGGTTCCTCATTTCTGCTTTGTGGGTGTCCATTTATCTCATATGCAAAACTCTACTTTCTCTACACAGTAGAATTTCATCCTACAAACCGCTGGACAGTCTGTCTTGTTCTATATTATTATTATTATATTTTTTTCTTTTCTGCATTAAAAATTGCTTACTAGGCCTCAGCAAGTACGAGTCTTTCTGTCACTGCCTTTGCTGCTTTACTTCTGCTTGGGTAATCATGGTGCAAATTGTTCCTCACTGTATTGTTTTTGTAGTTGAAGATTGCAATAAAGAATTGACAACAAATAAATGGCTTATTTGTCTCTAAATCAGTTCAGATCATTGTTACCATCTGTGATTTTATGGATACTCTGCTGTCACTGCTTTTTCCTTTCAAAGCTATTCATATATGTTTTAAGTTCATTTGAGTTCATTGTAAAATGCTGTGGGGTTTGAGGAGAAACTAGGTTAGAGAATCAATTTGTTGACTGAGTTTAAAAAAAAACAAACCACCAGACAACCCCTATGGTTTAGTCATATCTAGCATGCTAGCTGTGTGTCTTTAAAATAGAGTGCTTGTATAGGTACAATTTTCAAAAGCCATGGTTTACTCTGAAAAAAAAGTGAGATCTAAAGTAAACTCACAGGCCTTCAGACTAGTCCTTTTAATCTACAAGGGCTGGGTGTGTAACCTTTCCATTTCTGGGATCCAGAAAAACTTTCATATCTTTGTTACAGTACTTACCTGAACTAATGTTACAGCTGCAAGATGGCTTGTCTGTCCTCAAAATCTCTCAGTAACACCATTATGTACTAACATATCCATCTTCATGTAGACACACCCTGACTGGCTTCAGGCTCAGCTTCTTCATCCCTGTGCTTTTTGTCCAAACTCTCCTTGGAAAGACCTGGATAGCATCCAGGTGGAGATCTGGGTATTTTTATTCCTTCATCCTTAGGAGACCATGGGAATAAATTGGTCTTTGCTACATCATGGTAAGGAGCAGGGAGAGCCCTTGAAGGGGTAGGGCAGTGTCAGAAACCCAAATATGAAGTCAAAAGTTCTTCATCCTTATATCAGTGCAGAATGATAGGCAGACTTAATTATAACAACCTATGGGTTGTTGCCATCATAATTAAGCTTATCATTTACCCTAGCCAGTCTCTCTTAAGGTTTTTTGTTTGTGGTAAATCAATTTATTATTGAAAAACAGTATGGAGCATGCTGAGTTGAACAGGGGAATCTGACCAACACCTCCACCCGCATGGCGAGCACATGATACAAATGCAGTTACAAAGTTATAAGCACGAGTGGTTAGAAAGCTGAAAAAGTGCATGTATTTTAGGTAATTTGTTTTTTAGCCACTGTGTATGAAATAGACATGGTGTCCATTTCAAAACTGGAGAGGTACTATACTAACATGCTGAGCAAGTTGGACAGGTGAGTTTGAGTTTATCGGATGGGAAGTGCATTTTTAAAGCAAAGTAATGGTTTGTTGATAGAAGAAAACCTTTCTCATGTGAAAGAAATAACAAACCTGTAGAGGGAAAATCTTTAATACAAGTCATACTTAATGGTATAATATTAATGGTACTCTCTTTTATTTGGTGGTTTTTTTTGTTTTTTTTTTTGGTGGTTCTGCTTCCCATCCTCTGTATTCGGCGTATTTTACCCTCTAGACTAGCTCATCAATGATGGCAGTACTCATGCCTGGGTAGAATTGAATCTTGTGTTTTTGCAGTTCTCAAAATTCAGATACATGCAGCATATTAGCATGTCTGATTGTGTTATATGCGGTTGTGATATATGAACTTTGTTTGGAATTTCAAGTCAGTACATGAATGATTGCCTATGTTCAGATAGTTCTACACTTTTTTAGCTCTTGTGAAACTGGGTAATTTTTTATTTGATTTTTGTGAAACGCTGTTTTGGTGGTAGGGAAATACTTGTGATACATGTTATTTTCAAATCCCTTTGATGCTCCATTTTGTTTGCAGTCCTGGAGAAATATGCTCAGGAAAAATATGTATGTCTTAAATTTATTGCTTAACAGCTGAAGTCACTGCCTGTGGTACTAAGGACCTGCGCAGGCCACAGGATGACACTGACTTAGGGAGGAGTATGGCAGAGATGGGACATCAATGTTAATGCTACCTGTGTGCTCTGGTTTAGATGCTCTGGGCAGCACACAGCTAATACAGATTATGACTGAGGATGGATGGTAGTTGTGCTTTATTCTTACCAAAGTTAGACTCCACCAAACAGACTATAAATCCCTGAAGGTATGTTTAGATGAGTATTGACTCCTGTGAGTTTGAGGAAGACAGATACATAGTTCTTAAAATAGCAGGCTTCGCTAGTGAAATGTCTTGTGGCATTCTAGGATGTAGTTCAGAGAAAAGATATAAAACTACACTGCCAGACTTTAAATTATATATATCTAGAAAGAAGATATGCCATTTGTCTTCAGCTTTGTCATTCTCTATTGAATCAAAATTGTTTCTTCCTACCACTTTTAAAATTTTGTTCGCTTTGGAAGATATTTTATTTCCTACTTTCAAGAAAAGGTAATGAATATGGGCTTGTTTTCATCCGTCAAGTCATATTAACAGAAGTTGATGATTTTGTGGTATCTGCTTGAAGGCAATGGAAAGGGTTAAGTACAAAATTATTTTGGGAGGATTCTCCCAGCTGTTAGAGTTACTTTTTGAAGTAATGAAGGTTGGTTGTTGAAGCTTTAAAAAAGACCTTTGCAGTAGACAATGCTGGTCAAATATTAGTACTATTTTCCCTTTCTGTGGGTAATGTTGTTATCCAGCTATTGAGTGGGTGTTACAGAATGTGGAAGAAAATGATTCTTGAAGAAACACTACTTGTAAAAATATTCCTGTCACTTTAACAGATTGCTGCGAAGAAGTATGTACTTGCACATTCAATGTAGTAATTTAAAAGAATGAAATATTGATGATTCAGCTTTGTGTTAGCAACAAATTGTTCAGAGTTAGTGTAATATGAAAGCACAACTTGATCCTGAACCCCCTCTGGTTATGAAAAATCACTTAGTGCTTGATATTAGAGTGGAGCAGTTCATGGTAGTAATTAATATAGTCTGCAGAGAACACTTGTGAGTTCAGGCTTTCTGCAGTCAAAAGACGATTTAACAAACCTTTGCAGTTTTGGTTGCAGAACTGCTTTTTCTTGCTTTGAATTATGCAGATGTCCCCACTGCATTGCCACATCTCTTTTTTTCTCTACCAGTGGGACTGCAAGGCAGGCTCTGCCTTACCTCAGACGTGCAAATATATTTTGGCAGAATGATCCCTCTGACTTTGAAATATCTGATTAATCTCTTTTAATATCATGCTTCTTGCTTTCTCTACTTGCTTCCTCTTTTTTTTTTTTTGCTGTTGTCTGTTTTCATTTTGTTTATACCATGATTGTTCTAGATAAGCCTTACTATGCTTTGATTATATATATTCCTTCCCTCTTCTTCCCATGTTTTTTGACCAAGATGCTATATTCACTTTCCATACTTGCATAACACTGAATTTCAATACAGCCTAAGCTTTTTCACTGGAAATTGCCCTGGCACACTGTGCAGCCCTGGATGAGTTAGGTGTTCTGCCTGTACGTCGTGTTCCTTGGCTGTGTATTGCTGCTTGGACTACTGCTCTTGGAGCTGCAAATCCCTTCAAAGTTTTGTTTTCCTTTAATTATTGGTATCTTATTGATATCGTCTCAGGGACCAAAAGGCATGAGGACTTCCAGAAAAAAAACTTGTGTTGTTACCAGTTATCTGCTACATCATCTTCATTCTTTTGCTACTGAAGTCAGAATGGCTGAAAGCACACTGGAGAGATGTGAATTCCTTTGTCTCATCCTTTGCCTTGTGTCTTTCTCTTTCTTCTTTGGAGGAGAGTATAGGAAACCAGACACTGGGTTTCCGAGAATATGGTATCCAGCATCTCCTTCCCTTGCCCTCCCTTTCTCAAAGCTGATTCTCTTTTTAATCAAGAGGCTACTTGGTCTATGTGTTTTCAAAAAAGTTGATACCTCCAGGAATAAGGTGTTACTTCCGAATCTGGATCACATATTTTGGAGATTACTATGTATGCAAGGGAAAAGCCTTATACCCCAAACTTCTTCCTTTTTACGTGTTGGTAATTAGACAATAGCATGCTGGGTAGAAATAGAGAGTACTGATATGCAAGTAAAATGGGTGTTATGAATGCAGCCTGATAAACCTCATGCAATCTTGGTGACACCTCTGGAAAAAAATGTTTGTTTGTGGTCTGTAAAAGCAGCCATTTGGCACGCTGTTGCCAAAGAGAATACTGGTAGAGGCTTCTATGCAAGACCCAGCCTCAGTTTGCATAATCCTGCAGGCTGGTGAATGTGCCTCAGAGTTGCTTAGTATTAATGCGTCTGTGGAAATTTCTCAAAGGAGAAATAGTTCAAAACCAGTACATCACAACTGTTTACCTATATGCACGTTCACAACATGCTTATCTTCTTCTCTGCCTTTGCCCTTCAGTAACAAAATCTAGAGATTCTTGAGTTGTCTAGAACAGAACAACCCGGGTGCATCTGCCCATATGTATTAGTGGGGCACAGTCCTCCAGCTCCCTGATACTTCAAAGGCAGAAGACATACCTACCACACAGATGCGCAAGTCTGCAAATATTTGTATGACCAGCACATTTCCAACTTCCTGTCACTGGCCAGAATCCTTTCTGTCTCTGCGTTTATAAATATTGCATTAATGATATGTTATGCAGCTCTTGATTACATCCATTCTGGGTAGATGAGACATGGCAGCTCTTGGTGATCAGAGGAGCATCTGTCAGTTCCTATTTATGTCTTAATATCCATGCTATAAATAACTGGAAATGTTTGTACTTAGTTAGGTCTGTATTTCTAGGTTTTTATTCTGTGTGTAAAAATTATGCTGACTCATATTAATTAAATACTCAGATTTGTTGTAGGAAAGTGGGAGGGAGAATAACCGTGTTTTAATGCCATGAACTGACGAAATCTCTCCATTTTATCCAAATACAGTACAGCTGACCTAACCAAGCTTTGTTTCCTATGGGCTGGTGTCTTTCATTCTTATCATACTCGGCACCAGGTATTCAGATTCACAGCATATTCCTAGAACAGACCCATGGGGCAAGAGGCAGATGGTGTGTGCTGTGGCTGGTCCAGAGCTGTGCACATGCTGGATGTGTGTCTGCTGTCAAGAAGAGTTGAGTCTGCTTCTTCCTTCTGTGAAGCTAGGAATATAGGTGTCTCTATGTAGCTGTTGATTTTCATGTAGACTCTGGGAAATTTTTGATCCTTACCTCTTTTTAGAATGATCGGTAAAGCTAAATATTTAACAGCATGATTAAATCAAAGTAGCTCCTCATTGTGTACGTTTTTGTGGGGGGGAGGCATAGGAGTTGTCTTGGGGCTTTTTTTGTTGTGAATATTGGGGTAAAAATGTAATACAGAGATTGTGCATCCACGGCATTAAAAACTGGACGAATAAAATAATAAAGAACTCAGGTTCATTTAAATGTCTAAATTTTACTTTTTTTTTAGCTTTTCATTTAAGCCATGTGCACCTTAAAATTGTGGTCTCACAGTGCTGCTGTATTTCATGGAAATGCAACTCTTAAAATCATTAAAACAAAGTAATTCTTGTTATGGTCTGAACAAACTTGTTTTCTTTGATGGAAATTTAATGTTGAAATCTTCTACAATGTATCTGCCCATTCACAATTCATATACTTTTCATCATAAGCTTCTTTAAGCCCCCATAAAGTGTTCAGAAAAGTAGAGGAATTGATATATTTTAAAATTTTCTAGACGTAAACCTTGGAGAAGTTTTGAGGTGGTAAAATATAACAAAATTTAGGGATAGTAGGAGCTTATGGAAGAAAGAAAATAACCTTTCATAGCTTCTTTTTAATAAAGTCAGATGATTTTTGCCATCTATTCAGTAATTTGTGCATTGCATTGATTATTTATGCCCAGAAAATTGACTGTTGTGTGGTGGTTCAATGGTGCTCTTTAAATAGAGTGAGAGAGTACACAACATGCAGTACTAGCTAAAACAGCATTTTGTGTTTCTTCCTATGACTGTAATCTAGAAAACAATCATATTTTGAACTTTCTCAGGGAGCAATATTTTCATTTATTTGTCCTCCATTTTTTTGGCAAAAAGGACTGTTTGTGTTGCTAGTTTCATGACTACTCACTGTCATGACTACAAATACGGTGGTGCTACAAATGACGGTGAAATGGGAACGCTCAAGCTCACTGATTTAACAAGGAGCCCGAGAATGGAAATACGTCAAAATCTTCATATGCAGCCAAAACAGCCTTTTTGGCATCAGCAGCAGGCACTGAGCTTTCATACGTCTTTTAGTTCATCTACGTTGCCAGTGTCTTCCAAACACAGAGGAAAATTTGTAAACCTACGCGACAGTGTAAAAAAGAGTCCTACAAAAAGCACAGCAAAAGTAAAAGCTGCTAGTGGTTGGGTGTCTGATGGCTCATGTTCTAATTGTTCTTTAGAAAAGGTATGTATTGCACTAGGTATTTATAAATGTGCATTTTTGGTGCAAACTGTAGAAAGTGTGTCACGCTTTTTCTTTCTGTAGCTTTATCTCTGCTATTTCTATAGACAATGTTACGTAATCTTCTTTTGTATTTTATCGCTTGAAATCAAAGTAGTAACAATTGAAATTGGGCTGGCAAAGCAGTACTTTTGTTCAGTGTTTTCCCATTAAGACTGTTGCAGTGTATACAGTGTAGGGTTATTATAGTAATTTCTTGAAAGTGGCGAAAGTCTGGCTTGCTTGACTTTTGTGCTCCAAAACATGTCTTTTAGTACCTGACAAATAGCAGCATTATGGAATTTACTGGTTTAGTTGATCTGCTTCGGGATGCGTATGGTGCTTTGATAATTTCAGGTTAGTTGCTTAAATGTGAGAAAATGGGTGTGATCTTCCTTTTCACAACATCTGGACTTAGTGTTAGATTTGGGGGCATTCTTTTTAATTCATCATTTAAAGGTATTATTATCTTTGCTTTTTTAAAACATACCACTTAAAATTAACCAATAATTTTTGTTTAGAAGTATTAGAAAGTCTATCCTTACACTTTAAAAAAGAATTACTTGAGATTTATTGTACTGTTGTAACAGAATGGCTTTTCATTGTAGGTGTTAGCACCTACAATGTTATTTAAGCTGATAGACTCTGTTAAAGTGAGTTATTGTTCAAGTCATTGCATTCCTCTATATAATAGTTTATCATACTTCTGTGCTATAATTCATACGTGCTCAAAACAAGGTTTTTAGTTGGCCTGTTGTTGTCTTTGTAGTTTAAATTTGTGTCCATTAAAACCAGAATTATTAAATGTTGTAGCTGGAGACATATTAATTTAAAATTAATTTGAGGATAAATTTTTGGTTTTCAGAATACTTTAGCTTATTAATTTGGAGAATTCCTGAAAATTACAAATGTTTCTTGAAAATTTCTGAGGAGCAGAGCATTGAAAGCGAAACCCTGAGCTATTGGAGCCTATTCAGCTGCTCTCGCAGATACCTGTATCATATGATAATTTGCAGACTGATTATGTGCCATACTAAAATAAAATCAGAATTCTTCTATTATAATGATGTTCCAGGTCTTCTTGCTCTGAGGGTTAGGAATCTTTGAATTTCTTGCATTGTCCTTCCTTGTGGTAGCCATAGTGCCTACTTCAGTTCACTGTATTCCATGAAACGTTGAAGTGAGGACAGTCTTACCTTCATTTGGATTTTACATACTTTGAAGGTGGTTGCCAGTGTTGTCACTTCTTCCCTCACCCACGTTGTAGTGGAGGAGACTCAACAGGAACATTGCCAGGACACTTGGAGGAGCAGGGAGCAGATTATAAGAGTCAGTGGGTATTGAACCATCAGCACAAAGGGAAAATAGAATGACGGTACTGATAGTTTATCAGACTGGAACCTGAAAGAATTAGAGGACTTTGAACAATGTCAGTTTTAAAATAATAAGGATAAAAATTGGAACTCGTTGGGAGGGTTCTCGAAGCATTTGGGAATGAGAAGCCCGGAGAGAGACGAGTTAAGAACTGAGAAAAGGAAGGAAGCAGGAAAATAAAGCTGCCATTTGGCGCAGAGAGGGATGCACATTGTATGGCCCATAAGGAAATGAACTATGACTGTGTCAGTTATTTTGTTAAGTCAGAGGGCAGGAGAGTGTGGTCGATTTGTTTTTAACCTTCTCTTATTGCAGCAGTTGTAACTGCAAAGCTGGAATTTCTCTGACCAGCTGGCGGTCAACTTGTCAACCTTAATGTTGTGTTATATTTTGATACGTAATATGTGTATTTTGGAAATTTTTTTTTTTTACTGTGTGCATACATGGGAAGCTGCTTACTTTGGAACAAGGCAGAGTTGAAGGGGTGCTTACTTTTTGCATTTGTAGGGCTGAGTGATCACTCAAGCTATTTAATTTGATCTGCCCTCTAAAGGTCGCATCATTCTTCCAGTAGCTGGAGGTTTGTTGCACTGAGCATTTCCCACATCCTTTTCAAAATGCGTATTACCTCTTTTCTAGACCAGTTTAGATTTTTCCCCACCCCCCTTTTTTAACACTTGAAAGATTGTGTTGTTGTCCAGACATGTAAGGATGTCTAAATGACAGTATTAATAATCTTTCAAGATACCAAATGTATCTTTTTCTTAAATCTTTCAATAACTGCAACGTTTTTCACCAGCTGTTCATTTTGGGTAGGTTGACTTTGAGCTGAAAAAAACCTATAGAAATACCATATGTACATTTAATAAGGGTTGCTACTCTTGGGCTGTTTCAGATTTCTTTAATATTTACTTTTACCCTTTAATTTGGTATGTGCTATATAGTGTTTTAAAATATCTCAAACATTTAAAATATGTTTAATACTTTTATGTTCTGTGGCTTTGGTTCATTTTCAGGATTTAGTATTTTGTCATTATGCTTCGTTATATTTAAAGATCACAAGAATGTCTTGGAACAACTAAGTTGCAAGAGCTTTGATCTGCTGTTCAGCTTGTAATTTTGATGACAGTTGCCAGTAGTTTATGTTGCTGACAGCTTGTTGACAACCAGTATGTTAACATCTCAAAATGATCTGAGTCAATGTTTTGCTCAAGATGCTATTTGTAATCTTGTTCCCTTGCAGCTTAAGTGTCAGTAGCTTTCCTGGTTATAATTTTTTATGAAAATTCCCAAGACCAAAAGTCTGCTAGTCTGAAGGGGTATGGTAAAGCTGTATGAAGATCTTTCAGAGGTAGATGGAATCTGTTTTAGGCTTTTCTGCCCATTTGACTAAAAGATTTTCTTCAAATTTCCACCTACTCCCCCCCACGCTCCCCCCACTCCCCGGTTTAGAAACCTTAATGTACTTCCTTTGTACATTACAAAGGTAAAAAAAAAAGTTTTTTCCCCTTTATCAGAAAGGTGTATTTACGTTGTTCAGTGCTATCAACTTTAGCCACTGTTTCCCAGCTTTTGCGCACTGTTTTATAATGGTGAAGGGCTTCTGTTGTGAAACCAGCCCATAAAAAGCCTGAGTCTGTCCATTGACGTAAACAGGTTTTTTGTTGGACCCCAAAGTCTTATTACTCTGTACTGCCAGGTGAGTAACTTGATATGAATGAGCAACGTGGACGTGTCTTACTACTTTGGGTTCTCTGACATGAGCATGTTATTGGGGGTGCTCTGCAGCATGGTTACAGGTGATAGTTTGTCTTCAGTTGTGGTTATAGTTGCCAAAGCCGTATGCTATTTCAGAATTTTTTTGTTTTTAAGCTGATAAATTTGAATCTCATTTGTTTTAAAATGTTTTTCTAGTTTTCATTATTTTTGACATTTTGTTGGTGATTTTTAGCCCACAGAAGCCGTTCCTTCCTCTCCTCCCATTGTCCCTGTGATCCCTGTCCCACCAGTCCCTGCTGAGACCACTGTCATCCCATCCACCATACCACAGGTTTTTATTATTTTTTTGTTAAATTTGTTCAACTTTTATTTATTCAGTTTATGTCGTTGCTTTGTTTAAATCATGCTTTGGTTCTCTTACACACAGTTTTGAGATGAACTGTGAAATAGCTGAATTAGTAATACACTGGAGCTTCATCTTAATTTTTGTTTGTTTTATAACAGGTTTTAGTCCATTTAAAATATCTAATATATTTTCATATGTAAGTATATTAGTTGTGAAATAGCTAAAGAAAAAAACACAAAAGAATGGAAAGAAGAAATAGGATATTTTGTGTTCTCACATAATAATTTTAGAGCCATTTCACCCTTACTAAAGTGTTATTGCTTGATTTATTTACTTATAGAAAAATGTTGTATCATCTCATATACAAACACTTAATATATGTCTTTCATCAGTAGTGCTTGCATGACATTTCTTCTGTTCTTCAGCTATTTGTTGGTATTAGTGTGCTTGGGGGCATTTAGAGTACAAAACGGTTTTTTACCCTTCTATTCCTAACATATTTGACTCGTAGAATGTGCTTTCCTTCTGGACCTTCATCCTTTAGGTCACATAATGTCAACACACACACAAAAAGATAAACCCTGTCAAGACAAGCGAAAGCAGTAAACATGAGTTAACATTAATATCTTGCATGTAACTTGGAATACGTGACCACAGCATGGCAAGCTATGGAATAATTTAGGATAGGTGGCAGTTATATTTTTGCATGTTGAATGGCATTTTATTTCTATTTCTTGTAACTCTGCTATAACTTTCAGTGCAAAAATCTCAAACGATGAATGCACCCCTTCTGAAAAGATGGATCACTTTTTAGAATTGCTTGGTGACAGATATTTATTAACTTTAAAAGGCAATTAAGCTATCTAGAATACTTGGATATTTTTGTAGTATATGTGTCAGTATTTTTTTCTTAAGGTCTGCTTTCAAGCTACTCAGCTAAACTTGCAATAGGTGGTAATCTTTTTTTGTCTCTGCTACATTGTTAAATTTTACATAATGCAATAATTATGCAAAAGTTCTTACAGTTGGCTGTTTTATAGTGCAATTTCTAGTGGGTGTATGTTTACATGAATCTGTCATCCGTACTGTTCCCAGCAGGCAGACCAGAGATTTCATTGGTTTCGGAACTATTTCCTCCTTACAGAGGGATTCTGCCCACATCAGGATTTGAGGCAGCCAGACTAGTGCCACCAGTGGACTGCTGCTGTCAGCCTTGGGGGATAAAGAAAACTGAGTTTCCAGTAGCATTTACTTTCAGGGAATTGCCAGTAGGCTAAACTCAATTTAAAGTAAAATAATTAGTGCTGTATGCGTTTATATTTTCTTTGACTGGCATTGCTGTGACAGTGTTAATGTCCACTGATGATGCTGGGTTACAAGCGGAAGAGTAAGAATGGAGTGGTCTTCTGAGTGCATATAAATGTCTGCACGAGTTAGCTATGTAATTCTGCATCATTTGTGATTCTAACCAATTAGAAAATGCCACAGAAAGTTACAATCACCTTTGGATTTTGCAGATGCATTTTTGTGCTATAGATACATCTCTCTATTTTGTTAGTCACTTTACCCCTTAGGCAAGTCCTTAGTCTGCTTGTAAACAAACTTGTCAAATGGCTCTTAAATGTTTGAAAAAGCCCTGGCACAGAAGCTTGAAAGTGTTAGGTAATTTGGAGAACTCTTGCATAACAGACTGAAATACCAGGTCTTCCTTACAGAAGCAATTGGTGTTTTGAGTTAGCTGTTGCCCCGTGTCTTTGCAGTGTCCAGGTGTACCTTTGGAATGCCTGGCACAAAGCTTTTCTCCTGCCTGCTGGGAAATGATGGTAAATTACTGCTTCTTGATGGAGAATTGAGATAAACGCAGAAGGAGTGTTAGGAGCAATCACTTAATTTATGGGAGGTGTTTTGCATCTGTTGTCTAGTTTATGTCTCAAACATACTGTTCACATAGAAACCTCACCTACTAATAGCAATTTGCTTTTAGCTAGTTTTCCTCTTCTTTTTTTAAGACGTTAAAAGAAGAACACTTATCAGCTTTAAGAGAAAGACTCATGGGAAACCAGCTTTCACTGGCGCTGCTTCTGTTGAATATACTTGGATATTACAGAATCCTAATATTAAATAAAAATAAAATCCAAAATTGAGTGAAGTGTAAAGAATGTGACTGAACTTTCAAAATTAATCCTTGTTTTGTTTTCTATTTATAAATTGAAAATCTTTTCATAGGTGATATGCAAATATAAAAGAAATGTATGTATGCTCCTCTCTTGTACATACAGTGGAGATTAGATTCCTAGTGCCTCATATTCAGTCAAGTTGTTTTTAATGCAATGTATTGTTTTGTTTTTCTTAAAATCGTGTTAATTATAAAGCTCTTACAGGGATGGTGATGCATAATTTAATTGATTGGTGTTTTTAATAGAGGATCTTATTTTTAATTTAATCTTATTTTAATAGAACTTGCACTTGAATAAGAAGCATAAATTGGAATGTAAGTCAATGGCAGAAAATGGTTGTGAGAGATAGCATTGTTTTGACAGATATTTTTATCGTGACAATAGTAACTAGTACTTGGTTTCTGTACTGCGTAAAGTGCACCCATGCTTCTGCTGAGAGAATTGCTGGGTGAAAAAGGTGTTTGATGGCATTTTGACGGAGTCGTGTCATCCTTTTTGTTTCCTTTTTTTTTTTAATAGTCTACTCTGTTAAGTTGCACAGATACCACCTGATTTTCGTACTTATTAAATGATACAGGCCTAATTTCTGACAGCAACCTGATAACAGGTTGATGACTCTTGTGTACTGGTGGTAGATTATTCATCTCAGTCTTTTGTGAGGAACTTCTGAGTCATTGCTTACTTCCTAGCTTTTGGAGGCTTTTAAAAATCATGAATTCTTCAGAAGTATGTTGTTGTCATGGTAACGGAGCTAAAATGCAGTATATGAATAGGTTAATTTAATTGTCATGTTTTTGTAGATCTTAAGCTTATCTTTGAATGAGTTTAGTACCGGCTTCTATTGCTTCCTGGTAGACTGTCCCTGAATTTATTTACACACACAGATTTAAAATAAAATAGTAATAATTTAAAAAATAAAGAATGTCTTAATTTTAAAGATAATGGATTTTTATACATATAAAAAAACCTCAGCTTCATTAAAGCAGCAAGCAGATTGACTTTGTTTTGTGCCATCAAGTTTGCAAGTCCTGGTAAAGTTAATTCATCAACAGTATTTGGACTATGGAATATATCTGCACACTTTTTTGTTTGGTTGGTTTTTTTTTTGGTTTTTGGTTCTTAGAGCAGGCTAGATGCTACCTATTTTAAAGGCAGCTAATTGATACAAAAATAGGAAATCTATTTATTTGGCAGTATTTCAGATAAATACCATCAGTCTATGTGTATTTTCTTTCAGTTGAAACCATATTTCTCGCAGAAGAACTCTCAGTAACATCAGAGAGTAAAAGTGTTAGCTTATTCTACTAGTTCCTGTCTAGCAAGAATGCTGTACTACTACCTATTTCTATAGCAATGATCTCTGACTGCTTATGGCTTGTGAAGCCATAACAATTTTCTGATGGAAGCACATGTTGCGATGTGGTAGATGAATATCTGCTGTCGATTTGCTTTCATAAGTCAGTTCTGTAGATCCTTTTTTCCATAAGTTTGCATTTCTGTAAGTTTCCATTTTGCAGTTTGAAGAAGAATAAAAAAAGTCTTCCTGGTTGGAAGAAAGAGGAATCAAATGCACCAGAATTTTTTTTTAAGATATGGGCTGGTAAAGCAGCTTCTGGATGTTGTATCACAAATTACTAGGGTAACTGACATGTGAAATGATAGCATAATTCAGTTTTTCTTTTGAAAAATAAGATAATAAATGACAGAATTTGTATATAAAGTATGAGCTCAGAGTTTTGGAAGAATGTGATTTTGTGTCATGAAAGCACTTTGTTCAGTGTAGAAACAAGTATTTCAAATGGTGATATCTTTTTTTTGAGATTCTCAAGCTGAGACTACCTTTTAAGAGAAATTTGAGAAACCGCGAATTGTGTTGTATAATTATTATTAATGTTATTTTCTCTTATGCTGTATAATTTTTTTTTTTATTCTTTTGTTAAAGGCAAATCCTCCTCCAGTGCTGGTGAATACAGATTCTTTGGAGACTCCAACATATGTAAGCCTACGTTTGCTTTCAATTATATCTTTAGATAATGTTTTCTGTATGTAGTTGTGTAGGTCTGTAGTTACTGATTAATAAAGCCTATTTCATCTCTCTCATGGTGCGCGATTTCCTCAGCTGTCCTGATGGTTATTTGAAGTCCTTAAATAACTGTTTCATGAAGAAGAAAAGGTGTAGATTGCAGGTGGAGGGCTCTGTGTGAGTACTAGTGTGTGACAGTGCAAAACACAATTGTTTGGACACTGAACCTCTGGAACTCCAGAAAACAATCTATTTCTTCAACTGTGCAGGCAGATGCTTTAATATTTAATGTACCATTTCCGTTGCATTTCTCATCAAACCATTTCTTAATGCAGTGGCTATACTTAAGATTTTAGTGCTCCAAACGTTCACAGAAGTGTGTTTGTTCTGTTTGAAACATTAAAGTAATAAGTGTAGATATGTGGAGGCTAAAATTTGTGTTTGTAAGTGTGTGTTTTGTGATATGAATACCACTGGCATATAGAGACTTTGGAGGCTTTGGGTGTAAGTTAGTTTGGCATAGGTTTCAGGTCTGCATCTTCCTCCTGCAGTTACTTATATCCCACATGCTTGTTGTTTTTCTGTACGGTGTTAATGCCTGTACTAATTGCTTTATATTGTGTTTGTTCTAGGTACTGGTATTAGCAAGTAAAGAGTAAATCTTGTCCTGGTCAAAAGCATTCATAACTTAACAACATTGCTAGAAAGGAGCTGTAATAGCTCAGTGGAGACAAAAGTGTGAATTAACAATTTAAGCGGAAGACAAAAGACTAGTACAGTGACATAATTGGCTCAAAAATGAATCCCGAGTGCATTAATGATGCCTCTGACTAAAAGATCACAGCAGTAGCCTGCAGCGTGTGGCCCTTTTATTGATATGATGCAGATACGGCTTAGAAAAGCATACTGAAGGTGAGGTGTCTTCCTGCACACACCAACTAAACCAGGAAAAAAAGATTAATAAATATGTATTCATGTTTTGGAAGGCCCCGGCTGATCGGGGTACATTGGAGGACAAAAAATAGTAGAAATAGGAAGAGAAAATAGCATTAACAGAACAAACTGGCGCTCAAAATTATAAGCTATCTAAATTACCGGTTTGCAGTGAATGTAAAACGTAACTATCTGTAAGCATAGGAGGTTGAGTAAAGGAATATGCTTCTAGATTCCTAAGTTGCTAACAGAATTGTTAAGCGATAAGTAATGTAAAATCATACTTGGGAGGTAACAGCATCATGAATCTACAAAAACCTTAACTAGTAAAGCTTTTTCTATTGGAAGAAGAAAAAAGCAAAATATGAATCTAGAAAGTCATCAAGGAGCAAATGGTCAAGAACACAGCTGTCATTGTCGCAGTCATAAAGCTGCTGAGGAATTACTCCTTACAACTTAAACTGGGTTGGGAAAAAACCACCAATACTTTTTTATTCTTTGTAAATCCCAAGGAAATACAAACACAACTCAACTTGGTGGCACATTAAAAGATTAACTATACCAGAGAAATTAACTTCAGTACAGTCAAAAGGCTTCAGCCAAATTCTGCTGAACTACTAATAGGTTTTCAGATTCAACAAAGGTTGCTGTGGCATAAGTACATCATTTGTATAGAACTTCCTTCATCCAGGGGAAGTCCCTGCAAATAAAGCTTGGCTTAGTGCATCTGAGATTAATTCAAAACTTGCAAAACGTAGAATAGGACAGTGATTTTTATCATTTGACATATCCTTGCTCCTGGCTGCTGATGTTTCAATTCAAATGTAAATTAAAAAAAAATAATTATGGAGGTTTTGTTTGCTCCTGTTTATTTAGATGATATTTTAAAATTGGATTACGGAGTTTTGTACAACGAAATAAACAAGAGACTGCTTAAATATATTAGGATTGGTTTTGGTTTTGTTTTGTCTAATGGTAATAAATAGGGAAATGATTAATTGTTCTTGTTATTAAACAAAAAAAAAACAAAAAAACAAAAAACAAAAAGCCACATACTGATCAGTTATCATGGACCATTTCCCAGGTACCGTAGTAGTAGCTGACTGGTTCAGTTAGCACATGTTGTCGTTCTTGTACATAATAGCTCAAGGACTAAGCTAGCGTAAAAACTTCTTGCTCACAGTGGCTTCTTTTGTGTTGGCGTAGTAATAGATACAGTTTCATGTATTCAAAAGGTCAAGACCTCTTCCCTTTTTAATGGAGAAATACCATGTGTTAAGTTCACAGTAGCTTGTCCACTGAGCAAACTACTAAGAACATATTATTTTTGAGGTGCTGGGCAAGGAGAAAGATAATAATTGTTATGTCTGGAATGGACATGAATTCTGTTGTATTAAGGGGAGATACAATTAGAGATTGAGGAAAAACTGTAGTGAGGGATAAATGAGCTTGCTATTCAACAACCTATGAAAGTTGTGGTATCTCAAGCTTTTAAATATGTTGAACATATTATAAACAAATTATGTAGATGTGATCTTAATTTTGTTTGGGGTGAATTAAAGTCCCTTTTTTAATTCTCTGCTAGAAAACTATACAGACTTTCAAGTGCTTTCTTCTATACATATACGTTTGTATCTTTATAAAATCTTGAATAGAGTAGAGAAGACTGCCAGATACACAACGTCTTAATAGACAAGATGTCTTGTAAAATAATAGTATGAAAGTTATTTCTTATCTTGTTAAATATTTAAACTTTAAACGCTTGAAAATAGGGAATTTTCTGTAGCTGCATGTTGTATATTCTGTTGAAGGTATCTGTGGAGGAAAGAATTTGAGAAAAAAATATCTTAACGTTACTTTTCTGTTAAATATTATTAAGAATTTTATATTTAAACTGTTTTCACTTAATTTATATATTTGTTACTTCTGTTATTTGATTCTGTCCTAGTCTGTAGGCAGTAAAGAGTGTGGGTATCCTTTCTAACTTGAGGACAACAAGGCTTACTTCTAGTATTTGGATTTTTCATCTAATTTTATAAAATATTCTTCTAAACTCTTCTTCTGGTTTTGGTCCTATTTTAATTTGTTGATCTTTAGTATATATGTAACATGATAAATAGTAATATAAACAATCATTAAATGTTGCTTTAGAAGGATCTTACCCATTTCTAGTGAGAAGTGGTGTAAAGCATCAGTCTTTGATTTTTCTCTGCTCTGTGAGGAGCAACAGTTTGAAAATCCTGCTCTGTTATTCTATACAATTTCTCCTCTACCCCATGACCCCTTCCTTTTTTCTCAGTTTCCACTTGCTATATGGCCTAAGGAACATCTGAGGATCTCAAGATCCTGGCAATCAGAAGCAGAGGGCCTCTGCTCTACAGTATCTCTGTAGAACAGACTGCTCTCTGAAATCTTAACTTTTAAACTCATACAGAAAGAGTGTCTGATTCGTGTGCAGAGCGGTGTGAAAATCGCACGTCCCCTCTGAGCTCAGTGGTCACTGTGAATCAGCTGAGATTTGATGGGAGTGGACCGCCAGCTGTGCAAACCATGTTGTGTGAAGTGTAAAATTTGCTGTAAGTCTTTTTTCTTTCTTTATAGGTCAATGGCACAGATGCAGATTATGAGTATGAAGAAATTACTCTTGAAAGGGTAACATGCTAAATGTTTTTTTTTTTCCTCTGTTTTAGATGGAATTTATGATACTTTAATATGAAAAATTGACCTCTTGATACTGGAAATGGCAATTCAAAACAATCCTTACTGGTTTGTTTTGTTTTGTTTTGTTTTTTTAAGGTAGATTATTTAACCTAAAGAAAAAAAAATACACCAAGTTGCTGGAGCAGGAGTAGAAGATTTTATTAATATCCTTGACCATTAAGAGTAAAATGGAGGAAGGATGTCCCGGAGTCATACTGTGTTTAATGTTGTTATCTAGGCTCGTAGAGAGTAGTAACACAAATTATCATTTAATTTCCTATATTACCATTTATTATAGGCTTTTATTTATACCACTAAGTTCTATAGTGACACTCAGGCTTCTTCTAGTTGAGATTACAAGTTACGCCTTGCAATATGCATTGCTTTGTTAGGTTTACGATGTAGAGATCAATCTCAGTTCTCTTTTCTTGAGCTGCACTGTTAACAAAAAGAAAGAAAGAAATGGTCATATTTGATTCCTGTGCAGCTCTGGTGGTTACCAAGAGAATGAAGAGTTCTTGTGGTTGATAGTAAAGGCAGGCAACCTTTGAAGAGAAAAACGTCAGTCTGAATTTCTGCACATGAGAGGGTATATTACATATGTGACACACATTACTTGGGGACTTCTGGGAAAATAATTTGTCATTAATAATTTAATGAGGAGCACATATTCATGTGAATAATCTCAAAGATCTAGCTCACTAGAGAGAGAGGCTTTTATCTAGTTTATCAAGTTAACCTCAATGAGGAAGCTGTGGAGTTGGAACTGTGTCTCTTACAGTTACACAATGACTTATGTTCTCCTAGGAAAATAGGAGAATATGTAGTATCTATGAATATGGTTATATGTAGTATCCAGCTTAAAGTGTCTTTTAATATTTTTATCAGTGAAAATTATATAGTTTTGGTTCTATATTGAATCAATAGATATATCAGAACATCTTTTACACAAAAAAGAAATGCATAATTATTTTTTTTCCCCTCTACCTTTAGGGAAATTCAGGACTTGGCTTTAGCATTGCAGGTGGTACAGACAACCCACATATTGGGGATGATTCAAGTATTTTCATTACAAAAATTATAGCTGGGGGTGCAGCTGCACAGGATGGAAGATTACGGTATGATGACTTTCTGTGTTGGGTTGCTAAGTGTTTGTTATTGTATTTTCAAACAGTGGATAGAACACTTTCTGTTACTTCTGGTAGTTTTATTGTGCTACGTTACATTTTAAATAAGTTTTTCTTACATAAGTACTTCTTAAATAATGAAAAATGTTTGAGTGGACCTATTTTTTTTTTTTCCCCCACAACCAATAAAATCTGCAGTTAAGTAAAATCAGGTGAACTTTATATTTTCTGTTCAGGGGTGTAAATTGATTATGCCATGTGCTCTTTAGTCCTTAATTCAATATACAAAGGAAAAGCTTAGACAGGTAGGATAGGTATCTCGTGGTTATCCATATGCAGATTTTCTGATCTCTAAGATAACTGACTTTAATAATAACCCTCTTTTTGTAAGGTATAAGTCTGTGTCTTAATTTTTGAAAATACTGCACATCTTCAAAAGCCATTTTTTTTAAAATTAATAGAGTATTCCTTCTCCAGTATACCCCATTTTCTTATTTAATTGTGGACTGATACTACTACTTAACTCCCAGTGAGGAAGTGTTGGCATATTATTGGATGGCAGCAAATGATATTTGCAACTTCCTTTGAAGAGTACTGTTAGAAGTTAATAACAGATTGCATTAATGCATTATTTTTCTAATCCAGAACAGTCTTTAAATATACTCCTGTATCACTGTGTGGGAAAAAAAACCCACATCTGATTGGAGGACCAGCTTTTTTTTCCTCTTGTTTTGTCAGGAACTTGCTCTGTCATTTTTGGTGCAAATGCCTGATGCCTTACAGTTTTTAGTCCTAATAAGCTTACTTCAAGGCATCCTTTTAGCTTGTTGGCTGTTGTCAGGTGTACATCTGGCAGAATGCGGTGACAGGTGGGTCAGGCATTGTACTTAGTGTAATGAGAGCTCAGTGTTACTACAGCAACATGTTAAATGGAGTGGAAGGCCAGCACTTAAACAGCTTGTGAAAAGCAGGAATGGAGGTTGACTTGTTCATGTCATGGCTTAAAACTAGCATGTTCTCATTGTGTGCCTCCTAGTTTCCAAATTTTTAAATTCTTTCTTATAGCCCTAAACAAAAGATAGTTTGTACAAAGATGTTCAGAATAGTGTTTAAAAGAAACACACAGAAGATGGTGTCCTCTTCATCTGTGAACAAAATATTCCCTTTAAATATTTTCTAGTGTTCTTTGTTTTATTTTTAAGCACTAATAATTACTTTTAGAGTATTGTCTTGAATCAATGTATTTTTGAAGCAAAATCTATACAACTTAATGTGTTAACATGCATGTTAGTGTATTGTAGATAACATACTAGGCTCCTAATGTGTCCACTCCACTGTAACACAACAGCTGAACATGAATGTTGCTGTCTCTAGGGTTAACGATTGTATTCTACGAGTAAATGAGGTGGATGTTCGTGATGTGACACACAGCAAAGCAGTTGAAGCATTGAAAGAAGCAGGGTCAATTGTACGATTGTATGTCAAAAGAAGAAAACCAGTCACAGAAAAAATAGTGGAAATCAAACTTGTAAAAGGCCCTAAAGGTACGTAGGAAGTATCAAATTTCTGTTTCACAAGAAGGGTAGAGTTGACGTTAGATTTCTCCATTTATTTTTCAAAATAAAATCATACCTTGCATATTAAGTTCTCAGAAATGCAGAATAATGAAAAATAAGATAATGGCATCTCAAATGCTTCTGAATTTTCATCCCTGTATCTTGAAACTGTTCTTGTAGAATGCATATTTTTCTTTCAAATGATACAAATGTGTTTCTGATAGTATTTATTAATTAAGTACATTAAAAATGGGAGTAAAATACTTCATTGAATTACCTAAAAAGAACTTGAGAGATTAAAAAACACTTAGAGAAAGTATTATTTTGTTTCTATATGGAGAAATGTTGGACAATGATTCTTTAGATATGGTTCTTTAAATATCACTGGTGATGCTATAGTTGTGCTGTGTATATCTTTCACAAGGTATGAAGGACGTGATTTAGTTTTTGATTTTCAGAACTTCTGTAAATGTTACATCTTTAAGAAATTTCTGGAAAATTATGGAGTTCACTTGGAAAGGCATCCAGTATTGCTTCAACCAGAGCCTATTATTTTTATATATATGTGCATATGTGATACAGATAGCATTATTATTTACGTAACAATTGGAATCTAATAAATGCTAAAAGGTTTCTTGAGTAATGATTTTATCTTCAAGCAGGTCTTGGTTTCAGTATTGCTGGTGGTGTAGGAAATCAGCATATACCTGGAGACAACAGCATCTATGTAACCAAAATCATTGAAGGTGGGGCAGCACATAAGGATGGCAAACTTCAGATTGGAGACAAACTTCTAGCTGTAAGAAAGAGCGCTTTTTTTTTTTTTATGGTCATTCACTTTTAGGTCCAGTAAGGGCATGATTCACTTCGTGGTTAAGCTGCCTGCCAGTGGTGTGCTATTCCATAGAAATTGATGAAAAAGTACATATTGCCAGGAAATTAATGATAAAAATTAAATCTGCAGTGTTCGACACCATCTCATCAGAGAATCTGAAATCTGTCCCTCAGCACATGCAAAACCTGTATTAATCAGCCTGTTTATTTCTGATGCCTGCTATTATTTTTTTTGGATCTGAGTGATGGGAATGTAAACCAGCATACAATGGGATTGTTTCTCTTCTCAAAAAAAAAAAAGAATGGAAAGGAACTCCATGTACTGGTGGCTGGCCAGCCTGTAATGAAACTGCTGTGTATATTGGATCCCAGTGTTTGTAATGCTTTTGAATGGCTTTTTTTTAAAACTTAAAATACTTCAAAGTTGAGTTTCCTATGCACAAAATAAAAATAACTTTCAACTTTCTTAAATTCCATCCAGAAATCTAGTTGTCCAGCTAGAAAAACAAGAGCCACAGCCAGGAATTTCTGAATGAATTTCTGAATTGTAAACTCAACTCTTGTAAGGTGCAATTGCTCCACCCACCTACGTCTGCCAGGCAGTACGTGCTTCTATAAGAGCTCTGAGTACAGATGTACGCAGAGTACGTGACAGCAGAATGTGTGCTCTATTGTTCTTTGAACAGTAAGAAACTGACTCTAAATGTTTAGTGCAGAGTTTCCCATCTGTAAAAAGACTTTTTGGATAAGTTTGTCACTTAGAAATATGGAGCTGGGAAAACTGAAGCTACTTAAAGGTAAAAAATCCTGGGATTATCCCTTTAGATAAAGTATCCTGATTTTTTTGAAGTGTTAGGAATGACATCTTGGTGTTACAATGGATAGTTCTGTGAAATCAGCTCAAGACATAAGCAAATCCTCATGAGAATTGGTGGGGAAAAAAGAGAATATATATTTTTTTTACTTATATTTAAGCAGTAGAGGTTTTTCCCCCTGCAAATAACAGAATTGACAAGGCCTAATTGTTTTTACACAGTGTACAGAGTAGTCAAACACAGGAAAGTGTCTTTGGTTTCTCGGGTTCAGAGCAGTACAAACCTTATTTCCCATGTTGCCTGGAATTATCTGCAGGCGTTACTTCCCTCTTGAAAATATGGAAGAGAGGGTCAGCAACTCAATTTACTAAGGCTTTACATGAGATACTAATTGTTAAAGTTTTTTTTTATTATTTTTTAAACTGAAGTGCCAGTGTTTCACCTTAATAGCAGTAGATTAAAAAAATCTGTTGCCTGTAAAGTTAAAGTAGTTGGCATGTAAATCAGTCAGACACGTTGGGATCTTTTCCAGTTTGATCCCTGCTTTTGACCTCTTGTGAGAATATGTTGTCCTATTATAATGTCTAGAGCTTAATTATGTCATGACAAGATCCTGTAGGATTTATTCTTACTAGAAGAAACACTCTTCTATTCAATGCGTGCAATAACATAGTGTGTCAGTACTGTGATTGGGCATGCTTAAGGCATTTTGAGTGTCATATTTCTCCTGTTAGTTTTCCAAAGTCGTGTGCCTTCTTTACAATGTCACAGTCAATACAGTTTATTATAATCTTTTGAGGAAAGACTTGTCTGTCTTATTATATTTCACAACACTACAAAGCATCTTTTATTTAACTTTTATATAACCAATAGTGTCTGTGCAACATGAATCCTAATAAAAGCTCTCAATGCCAGAATGCTCCAGCAGCTTTCACTGAGTGTCTTATGAAAACATGTTTTTCTGTGTTGAGAATTTGTTTACTTTTTTATCTTTAGGTGAACAGTGTTTGCTTAGAAGAAGTTACTCATGAAGAAGCAGTGACTGCCTTAAAAAACACATCAGACTTTGTTTATCTGAGGGTTGCAAAACCCACCAGCATGTTCATGAACGACAGTTATGCCCCTCCTGACATCACAAACTGTAAGTTCAGCTTATCTTTGTGATGTAATTACTTTTCCCTTTAATGGTTTAATATACCCCATTTTTAGTATTGTAACAGCTTCAAGCTTTTAAAAATTATACAGTGTGAAAATCTGATATAAGAAAGCTGATTAATCAGGAAAATTATATGCTAAACAGAAATAACATCCTATAACATGTGTACTGAAACGACAGCAACAGTGGTGCTCTCGGTGTGTTTCTGTGAGTGATGAGGCATATTCCTAGTGACTCGATGTTTCTTATCACTTGCTGATGGAGTGCAAGGAGAACATGTGCTTCATTATCCTGGAGGCTGTTAGGAGTAACAAACAATCCACTGCGTAGATGTTCAGTGTCCTGTGAACTGAGCAAAAGACAATACTGTTTCAGGTAGAGGCTAGTGATGTTTTGACTTTTTTTTTTTCTGTGTTCCTGCTTTTTCATGACCTGTGCGTATTTGAATGAACTCCACTGGGAGGAGGGGGAGGTCTTTACCTCTGATGCCTGTCTGCACATGTATTGCAAAATTCCAGTTTAACTTACTTGAAATCTTACTTCAGTTTTGACGTAATTGTTGAAAATTCAAGTGGAAAACCAGTGAATGCTATATTGAAAATAGTTAGAAGAATTTCTTGTTTACATAAGGGTACTACTTACAGGAGTCTTCTTTACAGAAGTCAGACATCCAAGTCCAGAAAGTTACAGGCTGAACTAAAACATAAAGAAAAATTTGAATTTAATATACTGTTTCTTCAAAAATGGATATTGCCATTTAGTGTTTGGAGGAAGGGATAAGAATGGTATAACTGTATTTTTCCAAGACTGAATAGGTGGGTTTTCTGGATGACCAGTTTTACCCATCTTTTGTCACATCAAATGGTTCTGGGGGAGAGTTCTTTTAGGGTTTGTGGTTATTTTTTTTTTCTTCCTGCAGTTAGATACAAGTAATTGATAGGTAGCACTGATCTGTTCAAATACTACTTCGTATGAAAAAAGGAGCACTTTTAGACTAAAAAGCCACTGCTGTAGTCTGAAACAGTATGTAAAGAACAACAACAAAAATGCAGCACAACAAAGGACTGAAGTACCTTATAAGCCCATCATTTATTTGGAATAGCTCCATTATCATTAAATCTATTCATAAGCTTACTGAATTACAATTTGGAGCTAATTAGGTTTTATATCTTCACTGTCTTATTAGAAGGATGTTCTTGAAGGCTCTGTTGTTTGACATAAAACTAATTTTTAGCCTTCACTTTCTCATCCCCAGTTTTATACTCATATTTATGGTTAGAGAGCAGCCATTTTCCCTTATGGTATCTAGTTAGTCCAATAATTCAACCTTTCCCACTATTTCTTTGGAAAGCAGGCTTCTTTTTCTCTCTCCATCATAACTGACCTCTTCATATGTTTCACCTTGATTTCAGATTTTCTGGAACAGAGGTAACCTGATTTGTTCGTAGTGTTCCTGGTAGTGTTGCAGTAATACAATTAGACAGCTGCGGATAGTGATGCGACAAACATAGAAGTATTTTACCTATTACTACTGTATCTTGGCTCAATCATTGGGGTAATTACTTTATGAATCTGTTGTGGGCGAAAGGCAAAGCCTCAAGACAGTTTGGGGAGAGGAAGGTAGAGAAGGAGCTGGTTTCTCATAATTTGCCTAATTCTAATAATTCAGTGATACCCTGATATTGGCAAAAGTCATACTAACTCTTGTTCGGTGCCCCTGATTATTAAGAACCAACTTGATATAAGGCTTAAATGGAAAAGAATAAAGCACTATAGCAATTTAGAGGACTGGCTATCTCTTTGGGTAGGAAAACTGAACTGTGTGACTGGAGGAAGGAACCTGTAGTAGGATTTGAAAAAACCTATTTCTTTACTAGGCAACTATCTACATATAAATGTAGATTCTCGTTTTAAATTTTTATGTGCTTTGGTACTGTTAATTAAATGACACTTTGCTATTAAAAAGACTGTCTGTAGACTCAAAAAGTTAAGAACAGAGATGCCAAACTCAGCGCAACTGATTCTCAGTACTGTAGTTCACTTTTAGATAGGTGGAATCAGACTGCTGAGTCTTACGCAAAGCAGCAGTCTATTTCACCTAGAGATTGATGTTCTCCTTTGTGTGCTTATTTTGTTTTTATACTCACGTTATGTGTGTCAATATGTCCTTTTAAAGTAATATTCAGTATGCATAGGGGCATGCTGTTGGCCCTCTTCTCATGCAGTGAATTAATTTCTTTCAAATGGTGGATGAGCTGGAGACTTAGTTCATTGATGTTAATTGCATCTTAACATAGAGCTGTAAGAGAGACAGTGATATCTTCAAGAATAACTTCTTACCGTGTTCGTTGGCTCTTCAGGAAGGTTCTGTCAAGGGTTGACAGAGGATGTGCGCTGCCATCTTGCCTTGGGTCCTTAATTTCCCGGTATACATAACTTACCTCCAGAAAATGGATGTGAGACTAAATGACCTGGCCACACACGTAGGCCCTCTTTTGTCCCATTACTGTCCTCCCTCCTGAGTTTCTCTTCCATTTGGCTGCTCTCCCTGTAAGTGGGACTTAAGAGAGACAGTGGATTCCTGCGCAGCCCGGTATCCTGTCCTTGTGTGAAGTTGCACTTCTGTCTACTGAGAAGTGAAAAGCTAATCTCCTGAGCTGTCATGCCCCTCAAGCTCCAGCAGCATCTTCTGGGAACCTTTCTTCTCCTGCTGAAGCATTTTGGAAAATAATCACACAAGATTTCTCAGATTCCAGGTGTCTGTCTGTCTTCTGTCCTCTGGTGACCTTTGACAAGTTTTGTGGCCTAAAGTGGTGTATGTACTTTTGAGTAGATTTTCTGGTTTTCTTTTCATTTAGTTGCACTTCTAGTGTTCAGTTCTCTGTCCGAAGTTACTCTGGTTTTTTTACACTGTTTCTGTAGACTTTAGTCAACACTTAACCAAAGAACAGTCTTCTGCAAAGTGCTGGATCCTTTGATGAAACTTCAGTCTGTTTCTTTTCCTTAAAACAGGAAAGCCTTTCCTACCCAAGGCTTCATAGGTTTGTCTTTCTCTGTTGATCAAAAGTGCAGCTGTTCTTGCGGCTGGCATGGAGGCTCTGTATCTACTGCCTGAATTTTGCACACAAAATAGATACATGCGTTAGGTGTTTAATGAATTAACGCAAGGAAATCAGTTTAGCCTTTTCCTAAATTTTTCACTTATCAGAAACAACTGCAAATGGCTAAGATGCTAGATGCTATTTTTCTAATACAGTCCAGAACAAAAGCTGTTTCAGGACTCAGCTCCCCAAAGGCTATTGCTTCTTTATAAAGGAGTACGGTAACTTTGTAACTAGGAAGCCTCCACTTTCTGTAAGGAAAATTCCTTTCACTACCGAATTTCTTAAATTCACACAGAGGCTTCCTATGGACGTGCTGTTACAAGTGATGTTAAGATAGAAACCCTGTCTACTGGCTGAGTATATATGTAGACTGCTCACTGCCCATAACTTCCCTTGGTGTTTTTTTTTAAATTTGTGTTGTTTTTTTTTAAATGCTCATTTTATTAGAAACATCTAAAAGCACAGTGCACAGTACTTATTGGCTTGGTATCTGTACTGTCTGCAGAAGATGCACTAGATTGCTCATTATAGTAACTTTTATGAACATGGTAGTTCATGCAAAAGTCCACAAAAACGCTAAATTCGTAATTTGGTTGTCTTTAAGACTTTCTTTCTGGAACTGGTCTAGCTTAGTTGTGTAGGGCTGTCTCACTTTCCCTGGTGATAGGGATTTAAAATGCAGAGCTAAGGATACTGAAATACTGTTTGAGAACCAGGTTCACAAATTTCAGTATCTAGGTTTTCTGCAAAATCTGTTTTCTTTTAGATCTCCTGTAGTAAGAGTACCAGCCACACAATAGTAAGGTCTTGTCAGATGGTCTGGTGGCACAAAAGATGTGACAAAGTTAAGTTAGCATCCATATAGATAATTAAATAGTTTGATATTTCTTTGGGGCTAGTGTCTTTGTATCAAAGGACATTTGATCAAGAGGTTTCTGAGATTCTGATTTATGGCAGTATTTATTGAGAAGAGTACAGATCCTGCCAACATAATTCTTTGTGCACCTGAGGCTGAAAGTTGGCCTCCGTCTTTAGATATTTATCAGAGTGAGTGATCGGCTTCTGGCTGCCCATGGGCAAAATTAATGTTGAAAATCTTGGTAAAGAAGAGTTGGGGCTGTCTGAAACCAGAGCATTTAGCAGGGAATGAATGTGGAAAAAATAGCTCATAGTTATGCGCTGTAGCTCTAGAGACTGGTACTACAAGCAATGAAAGCTCGACCACAGCCCTTGACAGACTGGAACAGTTGATTGCTCTGCCTGTTTCCATCACTTGTGTGAGATTTTTCTTTTAACCCTTGAGGTGTGGATTGTTAGTTTAAACAGTTACTTTACAGGGATCTCTGTTTTCTGACTCAAGAAGAATGCAGTTATGAAAGATAGTTCTTTCTGAACACATTGCCATTTGAGTACTCTTCTCCTCTGTGGTGTCCAGTCTCTGAGACACTGAGAGATGAGAACTTCCAGTAGAGCAAACATGGAAATTCAATAAAAAAACCCTCATGTTCATTGTATGTAGAAGAACAGCAGCACTGTAGGTGGGATGGTCCTGTGGACCGATGCCACCCAGCTGGCTAGCACTATTGTGAGCTAAACTGATCCGTGTTTGATAATCATAGCTATTAGTCTTCTGTAGTAGGTCATGTGTCAGTAGGGAATGTACGCTGCCTTGGTAATCTATATATAAATGTTGGTCATTAAATGATTCCTGGAACAAATATCCAGTAATTTGTTGGTATAAATGCTTTTAAAGTTATTCAGTTGAAATATTACTAAAAAGGTCTAGAACTTGCTATTTAAAAACACCAATGTTACCTGTACAGCGCATATTGTAGAATATCAGAGTCAGAAGTGGCTACACAGTTTTTGAGACAGAGGACTTGCTTCCTCTATATGCCTCCTCCGAAGACATTATTTAATGATGTTTTTTTGACTCCCAGTCAATTTTAAAGTATTTTCCTTTGTGTGTGTGTGCATTGCTACAGTATTTCCACTCTGCATTGAGAAATAAAATATTGCAAAGTAGGGAATAATCAGTTTTCTCACTAGAGACAGAAATGCCTTATTGTTCCTTAAAGGGCGTAAATATAGGAAGAGAGGAATATATAATAACAGTAAATTACAATAAAGTTTTAATTTTATTTCCCATTTTAGAGATGTACTTGTGATTGGTGTCCTCAGTTTGCAGATAATAAGGAAATAATAGGAAATTATTCATTCTCTTTTTGCGTAGAACTGTGTTATGTCAAAGGGGGTGTATTTGGAAATGGAGATTCTCCTTCAGTGTCTCCAACTTTTCGTGTCAAAGCAAGTTCATTAATGCATGTAATTTTCTCTTCATCCAAAGCACAGTTCCTTTATCAATTACATCAGTAATGATATTTACTTGGAAATAGAAATTTAGACTTGAATTAGAATTCAGAAAATGATGGCTTGCCTTTTTTTTTCTGTCATGTTCCTCAGGAATATTCTTTAGGTATAATCTCCAGCTAAAGCAGTTTAAGGAAAGATGCAGACACGTTTTTTTGCAGGAACTCCATAGAGCCTTTTTATGCCTTGTAGATTTGTTTCCATAGCGCTGAGAGTAGCAGTCTTGAAAAGGGACCTTATAAATGATGCACCCAGTGATGATGTGGAACCGTCCACAGGTCTGAAATAATAAACTGTTATATTGTGTGATAGCTGAGTTTTAGTTACATGCTGAAAGGATACAAAATTTCAAATATGAGAATATGTGACAGTATTATATGGTAGTAATGGCTTCTGAACAAGATGCAGTTAAAAGCTTTAGCAACCTTAAAAACAATCAAATGAAAAGCACTGTAAGCCAACACAGAATTTGTTATGAAAAATCTAATTGCTTCCTATAAAATATGCATCTTTATAGCTGCCACTGACTTGTTAGAAGTAATTGTAAATTTATTTTGTGAAATGAGAAGAGTTAGTGCATGAACAGTATGTACAGAGCTGCTATACTATGCTACAGTTGTTTAGGGTTTTTTAATCAAAAGCCATTTACCACTAATTGGAAAAGAGATCATAAAGTCTACATTCCACTTTTTTTGTGCTTTAGTTGTAAAAATTTCTGAGGGAAAACCAAAATAACTATATTTATGTACAGTAGTCATTTGTTAAAGTATCACTTGCTTTAAACAAAGTGTAAACAGTATATACACTTTTGTCTTAAAATACATATATTATTTTCCATTGAAAAGTAAATATTGCTGTATGGTTTCATAATCATTATGAATATCTGTTGCCAGAACTCCAGTGTGGCTAAAAAGTTTTGAAATTGACAGTAAACTCTCCAAATGTGTTACCAGTGCATAGAAGCTACATATTGTGCCAGGGGCAGCCAGAAAGAATTTAGTGGGATCTCTAGTCTTCGAATCCTTGCAGGGAGCAGAAGGATGAAGATGCAACGTTACATGTGTGACAGCTGGTCTAAAAAATGGCTTTGGGAGTCATGTGTCTCAAACAACTCATTATTAGGGAATTCTCAAATATGAATGCTCTTGTTGACCACTTGGTTTTAGCAAAAGCAGTGTTCTCTTTGCTGGAGACCTCATGAAGCTAACTTGAGGAAGCTTCCTTTTGTCTGCGTTGTAGAAGGAGACAGGCCACCTCTTGCACTCAGATGCTGATTTTTGCTGAAACCACTTGTGAATCCAGAGTTGCAATTTCCAAAAGTTCTGCACAGTCCCAGACTGGAGCATGCAACTCACTGAGGGCTGGTGTGTCTGAATAACACGCTTAATTGCTTTATCAGGTAGTGCTTTTAAACTACCTAAGCTGTTAATAGTGGTTTTTAATGCTTACTGAAACACATTTTTAGAAAACTGAAAGAACTCTAATACTGTGACAAAGCTTTAAAGAATAAGAAGCAATCTGGCTGATCAGATATGACACCAGGTGTTACATGCCAGGCACTAAGGTACTATGCGTAGTTCCCTGTCTGGCTCGGTACCTCTTCGTTAGACCTTTGATCATGATAAGACAATGTTGATGTGACACGTACTGCATGTATGGAATTTACTGCATACAGGTTTACTAGGAATCTAGAACAATACAGAATCAATCCAACACAGATTGGGTGATTTCAAAGCTGGCAATGTAGTAAACCTGTCACATAAAAATACTCTTGAAGAAGTTTGTACATGAACCAAATGTTCTGCCAATGGTTTAAAAAGAAAAAAAAAAAGAGAATATACAGGTCGCTTCTGCAATTTGTGTCATGTCTATGCAGTTAGAAAGCTTTGGTTTTAGTGTAAATCCTCAATGGTCAGGCATCACATCGGATACAGCAAGCAAATAAGAGTCTGGCAGCTTTAATAATGTTGAACCTGTGAAGTGTTCCCACCATCCATGTTTAAGCCTACAACAGGAAAAAGATTTTTTCAATTGTAGAATATGCCTCGAAATAGGAGACGGTGGGTATGACCACACCTGGTGAATGGACACTTAAAATTTATGTGCCTAACTTGGATAATGCAACCTTTTAATTATTTATTGGAACAACTGTGCTGGAATTGTAGGATATTTTCCATAAATTGAAATAATTAAGATGCTGAATTATTCTAGTGTGTGTGTTGCGGTTCATGTAAAACATCTGCACTTGGTGCACAGGATTCATGGTCTGTTATGCAAGAGGGTTAGACTAAATCCTTTTAATACTCCTTTCTAGTTTTAATCAATGAACCTGTGGTTCATTGGTAAGGCAACTCACCCTTGCAGTACAGTTGACATTTTTTTGCCCTAGCTTGTTTATTCCTCTTGGTAAATTAACGCCTCTTACTGTGAAGAGTAGGAGGTGGAATAATCCTACGTTTGTTTCCTGATGTGTGCTGTTGGCTGAGCACATACTAGCATCCTTACCAGCAGCTGTGCTGTTAAAGAGGGTTTTGTTCCATGTCTAAGAAATGTAACATCCCTCCCTATTCAGTCCTGTTGATCAGGATGGCCTGGAGTATCCTGGAGATGCTAAGACACTGCATTAAAGCATTGAAAAGGAGGAGGTAGGCAGCTTGACAGTTTTGAAGAAGTGCAACAGTAAAATGTATTTTTCACTGTTGCTCCGACATGGTGATTTTAGAAACTGGAATTCTTAATTGACTTCGGTCAAGTTAAAGACAACTTTAAAACCACATAAATCTCCAGACTGTCCTCACGGGTTTCAGCTTTCCACAGTGTCTGTTTCTCAAAAAGGTTTTTCTGAGACACAATCAAACTG
>VWZL01004138.1:568025-809475 GCA_013396915.1 Stercorarius parasiticus
TTTTTATATATATATACACACACACACACACACACGTATATGTGCACATACATGATTTATCAGTCCAGGAATAGTATTAAAATCAGAATGCCATCTCAAAGTGCTCCAGGAGTTGACTGGATAGTGGTATGAGTAGACTAGAGATTATTTCTTATTTTAAAGCCAGCAGTCTTTTTTTTTCTTTTTTNGTCTGGCTCGGTACCTCTTCGTTAGACCTTTGATCATGATAAGACAATGTTGATGTGACACGTACTGCATGTATGGAATTTACTGCATACAGGTTTACTAGGAATCTAGAACAATACAGAATCAATCCAACACAGATTGGGTGATTTCAAAGCTGGCAATGTAGTAAACCTGTCACATAAAAATACTCTTGAAGAAGTTTGTACATGAACCAAATGTTCTGCCAATGGTTTAAAAAGAAAAAAAAAAAGAGAATATACAGGTCGCTTCTGCAATTTGTGTCATGTCTATGCAGTTAGAAAGCTTTGGTTTTAGTGTAAATCCTCAATGGTCAGGCATCACATCGGATACAGCAAGCAAATAAGAGTCTGGCAGCTTTAATAATGTTGAACCTGTGAAGTGTTCCCACCATCCATGTTTAAGCCTACAACAGGAAAAAGATTTTTTCAATTGTAGAATATGCCTCGAAATAGGAGACGGTGGGTATGACCACACCTGGTGAATGGACACTTAAAATTTATGTGCCTAACTTGGATAATGCAACCTTTTAATTATTTATTGGAACAACTGTGCTGGAATTGTAGGATATTTTCCATAAATTGAAATAATTAAGATGCTGAATTATTCTAGTGTGTGTGTTGCGGTTCATGTAAAACATCTGCACTTGGTGCACAGGATTCATGGTCTGTTATGCAAGAGGGTTAGACTAAATCCTTTTAATACTCCTTTCTAGTTTTAATCAATGAACCTGTGGTTCATTGGTAAGGCAACTCACCCTTGCAGTACAGTTGACATTTTTTTGCCCTAGCTTGTTTATTCCTCTTGGTAAATTAACGCCTCTTACTGTGAAGAGTAGGAGGTGGAATAATCCTACGTTTGTTTCCTGATGTGTGCTGTTGGCTGAGCACATACTAGCATCCTTACCAGCAGCTGTGCTGTTAAAGAGGGTTTTGTTCCATGTCTAAGAAATGTAACATCCCTCCCTATTCAGTCCTGTTGATCAGGATGGCCTGGAGTATCCTGGAGATGCTAAGACACTGCATTAAAGCATTGAAAAGGAGGAGGTAGGCAGCTTGACAGTTTTGAAGAAGTGCAACAGTAAAATGTATTTTTCACTGTTGCTCCGACATGGTGATTTTAGAAACTGGAATTCTTAATTGACTTCGGTCAAGTTAAAGACAACTTTAAAACCACATAAATCTCCAGACTGTCCTCACGGGTTTCAGCTTTCCACAGTGTCTGTTTCTCAAAAAGGTTTTTCTGAGACACAATCAAACTGAAAAATTAGCTTACTGACTTAAAGTGTGAGGAGACTGCGGAATGTGTAGATGTGACATACTGTTTTAGAACTTTGATATTTATAATGTAGCATTTTAATTGTTACATTTTGTTTTTAGAAGGGGTCACTCCGTATAATACTTTGTTTCAGTTCCTCCATCTTTTTTCTTATTGCCTTAATGATTTTTTTTAATTTTTCTTCCCTCTTTGAAGCTTATTCTCAGCCAGTGGATAACCATATCACTCCATCTGCCTACCTGGGACAATCCTTGCCCCCAGCATCACCAGGGCGCTACTCACCAATTCCCAAGGGAATGCTTGGAGATGATGAGATTACCAGGTAACGAATAACCAAAGCTACGCGTCCAATTAGTTAACCAGGGAAGCTGACAAGATGTGTCTGTGGGCAATTTATTTCAAGAAATAAATGCAAATCATTGAAGTCTTAACATTTGTAAACATTGGTGTAAGGAGAAAACTAGATATATTTTTTTTATATATATATTTTTTTATATATATATTTTTTTTATATATATATACACACACACACACACATACGTATATGTGCACATACATGATTTATCAGTCCAGGAATAGTATTAAAATCAGAATGCCATCTCAAAGTGCTCCAGGAGTTGACTGGATAGTGGTATGAGTAGACTAGAGATTATTTCTTATTTTAAAGCCAGCAGTCTTTTTTTTTCTTTTTTTTTTTTCCTGTTTTCACAGGCAAGGGTTTGTTTTGATGGATTACTAAATCCAGAAAGGCTAGAGAGCTCTTAATCCTTTCCCATTAACAGACCATTCAGTCCTTCACTGATTCAGTAGATTGCATTAATCTTTTGTTCATCATAACTGATAAAGGGAAGCTCTTGTAATTTTGTTACCCTTCTGTTCTGCAAGTACAGGGATGTTACTCTGATTTTCAGTATGTTGTTGCTGAATTCTGTGTCACACCATCATCTCATGTGGATAATGTCACTCAGTTTCTGAGGCAGGGTCTACCCAGTATTGAAACATAAGGGGTATAATAAGTTGGAAAATAAATTTTTTGCGTACTGGAATGTAGGAGAGCCTCGGATGTGTCTAAGTCGTTATTTTTAACTTAGGGTTAGATGGATGTATAAGGCAAAGTGATTCTGTCCTGCTGATAGCATTGCTGAATTTATAGTTTTGTAGCTTTCCTTTTGAAATTACTGTAAAGGGAGGTTTTTAGATTTCGTCTAAAGTGCAAGGGCTATTCAGAGGAGGTTTTAGGTGATTTTCTTTAAATTACCTTCCCATCTTCCACTCCCTTCATCCCAAAGAGAGGTTTAGAAATTTTGAATAATATTTTAAAAGATACTGTGTATCTATGTTCTCTAACTGCAGCATTTTTGTTAATGGATTAGTGTGATCCAGAGCAAGATACATAGGTTTTCAAAATGTCATTTATTTGTAATAAAAGAGTACTCTGAAAGGGTGAATGTAACAGTTGATGGGGGTGAAATTTAAGAATTTGACACTAAGCTGATTTAAGAGCTACTGCAAAAATGGAGTGATTTTTTTTGAAGATTGAACTACGTGATTTTTTTTGTTTATTTTGGAAAAATGCAGCTTCTTAGTTTATCATATGAATTAATAAGTAATGTCTCCAAATCCTTAAGAATGTCCGTTAATTGTTCTTTAGTGCTCTCTAGTGAATTTTCAAATGCAGTGCACAGTTGCTCTGCTTTATTATAAGTCTCTGTTTCTGAAATCATTTATGCTTTCCTTGTACTGGGTCAAGTAGCAGATTAGTAGATTCCTGGAGGGAGTGTTTCTGCATTAGAAGTTGACTGGCCTTCTCTTAACTTGATCAATATCTCTTCTTTCCTCATCCAAGCCAGGAGGGGATCCTATAGAGGGAATTCAACAACTTGATTTAGAGTTAACTTTTTCAATTGCAGTTGCTGCAAATAAATTGCTAATATATTTGAGAATGCCATAAATTCTGTTTGGTTTTTTTTTCATAATTCTTTAATTGTGCTTTGCTATATTTGTTTGACCAACTGGAGTGAAATTAAAGCTGTAAGGACATATTTTTCATTATTGGTGTTTCCATTAGAATTTGTTCTTTAAGTTTCAGAAAGGGAAAATAGGATTTTTGTTGCTTGCTATTAGCATTAGATAGAATAAGACTGTGAGCTATGTTGAGGCTCTTGGACGATATGGAGAGTGATAAGTAATGACATTTAGTGCTGAAAAGGATTGTAGTATAATAGGAATTTAGAATACATACATACTTACAACTTAATGACAAGGAGGAGGTTTTGTGTTGCCTCTGGAAGCGGAATTGAAAGTGTGCAAATAGTAGAAGCTCTTATTTGAAAGTCTAAGCTTTGGGAGGGAGGACCAGGGAGGGGGCAGGAAGGGCGCATGACACTGTTGCCTAAAGAAATGTGTAACTTCTGTTACCTAAATTTTCAACACTACTTCTCTTGGAAAACTTAGCTTTTCTAATTGTTTATTTTACTTTTACTCAGGACTAGTGATAAAGATTTCATATTCCTTTCTTTCACCCAGGGAGCCTAGAAAGGTTGTCCTGCATCGAGGATCAACAGGTCTTGGTTTCAACATTGTTGGAGGAGAAGACGGAGAAGGAATCTTCGTCTCTTTCATCCTTGCAGGAGGGCCAGCTGACCTGAGTGGAGAGCTTAGGAAAGGAGATCGTATAATTTCTGTAGGATTTCTTGCTTCTTTTATTTAAACAAAACCAAAAGCTTTCCCATCCCTGGATATTAATGCCAGTTAATATGACCTGTATGCAAAGAATATCATTAACTGAGATAAACTTGAGACAATGGAACGAGTGACAATATACTTCCAAAGTATCTCTGAGGACTTTAGTCTGCCTCAGTTTCTCATCTGTATCCTGATTAAAATAGCACTTTTCCTATCTCAGAGATATCTTTTTCACTGAAGACATTAACTTATCTTAGTCTGGTAGCTGAGGGGTGTGTGTATGTGTCTAAATAGACAGAATGCAGCCTTCAGAAATCAACCTTCTAATGAGATGGAGACACTTGTCAGTAGCATCTAAAATTGAGTGCTTTACTTCCCGGAGTAACTGCTAAACTTCCCATGAGTCTTAAATAGATCCATCTTGTACCTTTCTAAGGGCTTTTTCTGTATTAGTTCTTGAAGGTCATAAAGATTTTGTATGTTTCTTTGTGAAATTACTTAATTTATGGAGAATCATTTCTTTGCACGATTACACTGTAATTTGGTAGTTATTTAAGAGGAAAAAAGAATTTAGGTGCTGCTGTTATTAAAATGCTGATGTTAAAGTGTATCTTAAAAAAGATAAAGTGTATTTTAGTTTGAACTATGAAAAATGCTTTTTATCTAAAACATGATACACATATTTCTGCTTTGGTTTTTTGACACTGTTTTTCAATCTGCTTTGTTGAAAACAAGGCTAGACCATTTCATGGAGGGTGTGGTCTGTTGCTGGATGTTAAACACAATGGTCTGTAGGCACACTTTGGCTAAGGAGGTCCCTGAAGCCCTGTTGCAGAAAGGTGAGGTGAACCATCACAGAAAGTAATATTCTCTGTGTCTCCTTAAAAAGAAAGAAAAAGGTCTTAAAAAGGAAGAAATGGAAACTAGTTTGTGTCCAGTTGATTTTTTTTTTTTGTGAGTCTGTTCTGTGATGATAAACATTTATTTTGATAAAGAGCTTTTTGGTATTATTTGTAGGTGAATGGAGTAGATCTCAAAGCAGCCACCCATGAACAGGCGGCAGCAGCTCTGAAGAACGCAGGCCAAGCTGTAACTATCGTAGCTCAGTACCGTCCAGAAGGTAAGGTTTGCCTTATGTATTCAAGCTCACTTCTACAATTTGAAACTTAATCTACAATGTCCTCCAGCCCCCCCTAACCCCTCTTTTGAGGAGAGTAGAACCAAATAATGTAATAAGTGTTGACACGTACCTGTTAGCATAATTGCAAGTGACCAGATAGGAATATGTGCAAGTGTTGGTGCTACGGCTTTATATGTTTCTTGCTCTGATCATATTCAGAATTTTGATTGTTGACACTGTCATAACATGAAATTTAGGCCAGTAGATACAGAACTTGGTAGAAATATCATGTTGTTACTTTTGCATTTCACAGTTCCCTTCACTCTTTAATGTGGTGGTTTTATTTTCCTTAGTGGTAGGAGGATAAAAGACTTGATTCCTTCTGTGTTGTGTTGATTCAGCTGACCTATGGAGACTATCAAGTTTTCATTCCTCTGTTTTATACTGAGCTGGTATTTCTGTTTCTCCAGCAATTTATTCTGGTCCAGATTAGACTGCAGCTCATGCACGCATCCGTGTGTGTTCTGGAGAGGTCAAATAACACGGCCTCATCACAATACACATTTTTTGTCCTCTTGTATTTCTGCAGCACATTTGAAATGCCTTTGTCTATTTGAGACTTTAAAAATTCAATAGTCTAAAATTATATGCTTACCCTTATATATATTGTTTTGAAACCCATATATTACTGTTTATATTGATGTCTTATTATGAACTGTGGTGATCGACAGCTTTCTCCAATTCTGATAAATTGGATGGCCCATCACTAAATCTTGCTTGCAGTGACTTGTCTAGTTAAACCTTTCCTTTAACAGTACTGGCAAGGGGTAAGTTTAGGTGTTTATCAGGACTTGTCATTGAACAGGACTGCTGCCTTCATCTAAAATTGTTCGGTAGCTGATTGCAGCACACTTTTCTGCATTCTTTTTTTCTTCTTTTCTGTCATGTTTCTCTTATCCTGTCCTCCCCAAGTCTTTGAAACATTAGCTTTCACGTTCCCCTCCCCCTCCACCCATATCAACATCATATATCTCCACTGACCCAGGAACTCTGTCAGTAATAAGGCCAACTGATTTGTTTGTGTCTAGTTCATGGTCAAATCCCTGCAGCCAGCCTGTGTTGTCAATGCCTGTATTGTCTTGAGAGGGTGTGCATCATGTTCATGTGTTCAATCTGTAGACTGCTCTGTTCCAGGATTTGTTTTCTAGGAGTTCTTTCCCCTTGCCAAAAGACGTATCCAGACTTCATGCAAAAATAGCAGTTTTTCTTTCTTCCCTTTCTGGGATTCAGGCTTTAAAACCAGAAGAATCCCTTCATACTCTGAAAGTCAGACCTCTTTTCCTTTTATAATAAGAAAAGTGAGCATTTTGGATGGTTCTTGCTCTTTCTGCATTGGAAATAACAGCTTTCTTCATTATCACTTGTCCAAACAGATAATGTACTTTCTTTAAACATGTATTGAGGTGCTTGACTGACTGATGGGATTTTGAGTCATTGCACAGAGATTTGCTCAGAGCAACATACGCTGCCTCTTACAAATTTCTCAACGACTGTCACTCGAAGACTTCAAACCTAGAGCTGTACTCATTCCTTCATGATTACTGAAGCATTCAGAACAAGATTGCATGCAGCTGAGCTGTATTGAGAGTGCAGTTCTCAAAGAGTTTATAGGGCCCATTTGACAGGATGCATGTGGGAGATGTTACTTGAATTATCCTAGATTATGGGCAGACATCTGACACATTATTTAAAGAAAGGATTTTTTTTTTTTTAAATATGTTTGGTCTGCAGGACTGTCTGTCTTTCTGAAATAATGCTTAAAATCTCCATTTGGAGTGAAGATGTTGGAGGCATGTTAGGGTTTACTCTACCCTTTTGAAGTATGCCATGAAGGAAAAGTGTAACTAGGAGATTGAGATCCATTGTGGTTTGGAGACGAAGTATGAATTGACACATGGCCAGCCTGCCTCAGAGAGGTCTAGTTACTAATGTCTGAGTCTGTTTGACATCTCTGCTTGCCTTTTTCTTACTCCTTATAAAAAGAGATTGTATGGAACTCCAGCTGTCAGCTTCTTTCAGGTCTGGTGTGGGAGGTAAGATACGCGCTGTTCATATCTTAGAGATTAGTAAAGAGAATATTCCCTTAAAGGTTATTGTTTGTTTATTATCATAGGAAAGCAGTCTATTTGACTTTCCAAAAAGAAAATACCATCTGTGTGATTAAGTGTACTTGATAAAAGTGTATATGTTCTTTGATCATTTTCAGCTTTCCTAAATTATAGCTGTGGGTACTCTTCCCCTCACTTGACTTATTTAAATTGGGGAAAAAATATGAAACATATCTATAAAGTCATCTCTACTTTTTGTTTATGCCATTCAAAAAAAAGGTTAACAAGTATTAAAATGAAGAGTTCATAAAATCATTGTTCATCATTGATGTTTCTCAAATATCTTCATAAAAATGAAGAGCATCAGTTATAACTGCTTATATTGCGTATGTATTTTATTTGTATTTATAAATCCAGCCGGATTTTATAAAAGATGCTGACAGCTAGGACAGATCAAGGTGATTTTAGACATCCATCAGGGCTCATTATAACTGGGTAAATAGATTCAATATGATAGGAGCATTTGGAAGACACTTGGGACCAGCTCACTTCACTCCCTGTAATTGTATATGACAGTTTGTATGTTCATAGATGTGGTGGAGAATGCTAATTTGTGTTTTTACGTCCTACCACACTAGCTGTATCAAAAATTGTCCGTTTGTCTTTCTGCTCGTATTTCTGGGAAAAGAGGATTTTTGCAAGCAGTTCTCTCATAGAAAAGCCTGAGTAGGCTGTAGAAAAATTAATCTTTGGAAAACCCCTATCATGGAATGGGTTGAAGTTTTCACATCTGGCTCTTCAAATCCAGGTAGATGACATGGTTTATCAAACACTAGTTAGTGGACTTGGTGTAGGATAATATGGCTGAATGATACTGCTGTTACTATATCCAGGCTCAAATTACATAACTGCTGACTTTCTTTCCCTTAAATCTCCAAAATGTTCCTTGGTTATAGAATCGGGTGAAAACAGATGTAATCTTATTCCTAAAAATATCCTTCTGGGCATTCATTTAGCTTCCAGCAATGTTCAGTAAATTTGACAGATGCCTTACAAAATTTTCCTATTATATTGAATCAAATTTCAGCAGCTGACCTGTACCCTTTGGGATCGCTAAAAACCAAATGGGAATGTGAAGGTATTCTCCTGTTTACAAAAGTGACTCACGCATCAGGCACCACTTCTGTACTACCACGATTGTAGTCAATTGGCTCCTGCTTGCTCCTTGTAGATTCCATGCTTTATCTTGCAACTTACCTAGGAGCTATTGTTGTAAACTGTTGAGTCACCTGTTGGGTTGTACTTGTACATACTCTTTTGGTACACACACACACACACACACACACACACACACACGGGTGTGGTCAGGATGTCACTCTCATTTTTCTCTTTATTTGGAAGCTTTTCCTTATTCCCCAGTTGTACTACATATTTCTATCTCCTTTCTAGACATCATTGATGAATAAAAAGGGATTTTGCTTTATTGTGAGTTTCACTGGAAACAAAATGCCATGACCTGCATCAATTTCAAAGAAAGTGATGTTGCTCCAGTACCCAAACACATTTTGATGAGCCATTTTCATTCACAGAGGTTTCTGAGCCTTTTCATGTTCCTGTTGCTCCCTGGCTCTGCAGAGACACTTCAGTGCCACGCTGTCATCTGCCTTCTTTGGGTTTTCTACAGATGTAAGGTGGCAAGGAAAAATTGCGATATTAGTGTGGAAGAATGAGAGGAAGCTCTAGGCAATTTGGATATATGTGTATGACCTGGGAGTGGGGATTCAGAGATGGTCAGAATTATGACCATGCTACTTATCAGGGGCACAGGATCATGAGAGTCTCAGTGCTTGAAGGGAATGTAGTGAGGAGAAGAGCAGCAAGGGGGAAGTATAGGACTTCTACAGCCCTTGGAGGGCTCTCCACTCATTTCATTGACATTTCCATTGTTATGTCTACTCAGATGAAATGGTCATCTGAAACGTTATTACATGTTTTGAGGATGACGTAATAATGGTGTTTCCTCAAAATTCAGAATTTCTGGAAGGTTAGATTTTGCTATTCTGAAAAGGTAGGACCTGCCATTAGGCTATGGTAACTGTATTATAGCTTGACTGCAGATAAGTGTTTAAAAACAAGAAAAATAGCCAAAGAAATGCATTAAAAATATGAAAAATACATTTGGTTGAAGTTGAATAGAAAATAACTTTGTGGATTAAACTTTTTTTTTGTAGTTATACACTACTATATCAGAACTGGGCAATTAAGTATAGGTATAACTGTAATTACATACACATTAGCTGTAAAGCCTGCTTTTGGAGGGCCTTGAAAAAGCAAGCAGGCAAAGTGGCATCAGTGGTCATTCACTGGTCGCCTGATTCTTCCCCCAAAACAGGGACGAAATTCAGATAAGCCTGTCGTGACAGAAAAGGGTAGCAGCACTTTCTGTTTCTCAAGGTTCCACCTGACATATAAAAAATAAAATCATAATTTTAATTAGTACAGCAGTCTTTATTTCATGTGGGTTATGAGCTGCCTGTTATTTAGAATTTAGAATCTGTATTGGTCTTCTCTTTGTAACTCAGCTGATCAAGTCCATCTCTATGTATGCACTTCTTTTCTGAAAGAGTAGTAAGATGGTTAAGTGATCAGATTAGCTCCATGTTCTTAAGTGATTGGGTGGATCAGTGTGAGATTAGGAGAAGGTGGAGCCAAAACATCGAGAGAAGATTTTAAGGTTGTTTTTTTTTTTAAACCCTTTTTAAAAAAAAAAACAAAAACAAACCTTCTGCTTCTAAACTTATATTGTTCATACAGAGGGTTAAAACACATTTTTCTTTCAGCTTTACTAAAGGAAATAAGTGATTTTCTGTTGATTTATAGTTCAATCAAAACTCCTCATATGTTGTTAGCCAGACTTTTAGGTGGATTTTCCTGTATTTGTTGTTGTTTTGAATAAATGTATTATTCTACTGAAGATAAGACCCAAGTATTACAACTTTGTATTTTTCATTCTCTCTTGTCTTTAAAAAAAAATGAATCAAAAGGAAAAAAAAAAAAAACAAACAAAACAACAGGGGGAAAGCTTTGTTAGGGCTCACCTTTCAATAGCCAGTATTTGACAAATTTTTCTGTTTGTGTTACATCATCTATGCACTGTTTTCTGGTGGAATTTAAAACAGAATACATAAGCTCTGTGAAATGGTAGCACTTCCGTGTGTTTAAGCTAAGATTGTTTTCTGAGCATTTGTCTTCAAATATATTGTAAATCTTCTGTTCGTAAAAGTTCAGCTGGAGTAGCACAAAAGCAATAGTGCTTTTGCAAAACTTAGCTTTCAGTATTTGTTTAGTATGAAGAGGATGAGCTTCTCCTGCTTTGTAGCTGAGAACATGGATTGTCTTAACCAAAGGTGGTTTAAAGATCAGTACATCCCAACTTGATAAAATGAAAAATTCTTTTAAAAAAAAAATGTTTACCCTGTTTTGGGGTCTCCAGTCTTCCAGACTTCTTCCTCCTTGTTGTGTGCCTGGTTCTACTCATTTGCAAGTAATCAGATTAGTCAATTAAAGTACCTTTAAAATCGGGCCCATTAAGATTAGAAGGGTTCTGCTATATATAGTCCTGATAGACGTTATAAGGCGGCTTACACATTTTAATCCTTTAAAACCTCACTCCCGCTCTTTAATATAATAAATAAAATGGTTTGTCTTCCTCTAAGAATAGTTCTGCCTTTTACGAGTTGTGAATATGTGGTAAATCATCCACAACATTTTTGTCAGCAGTGGCTGGACCTAGTCTCTGTTTGTGTTTTGCAGGCTCTGCAGGAGGTGTTCTTAACTAAATACAAATGCAATTTTTCTAATCTGTTTCGAAATGCCATGGCTAGTCTTTCAAGTGATTAACGTGGTACAAGCTCTTTACACATTAGAGTGCATGAAAGCCACCAATAGCGTGTGGAATGCATTGTGGTCTCTCTCAGGTCATGTTAATATAAAATGACAAGCATTGAAGCAAAGTAATATCTCCTCAGAAATGATTTATGATGTTGTGGTCTATACATTTTAATAGGTAATCTCTTTGCTTATGTTTTTGAGTGCTTGTGCTAAACATGCTGTATTCCACAACCTCCTCTACTAACTGAAATTTATACTACAGTCTGTATCAAGAGAAGGTGTGCAAAACATGAATTTATCAAATCCCAGTATAGGTAATCAAGGGATGGCAGTAGTACATTACTAGAACTCATAAATACAACTTCAGTCACCTATGTGCTGTGGCAGTCCTGCCTCACAAGCTTAGAATTGAAAACAAATAGAAGGTCAATACAAGATCAGCCCAGTGGTGGCCGTTCTAACTTACTACCAGGCTCCGTTTCTCAGTTTGGAGGCACCGTGAAAAGGAAAACTGAATATTTTGAGAGTGGAGAAAAGAATATAAATCAGTAGTTATATAAAATTGTTAACACAAGAGTCCTGCTTTGACAGATCCAATGGGTCCTGCGAATGGAGGGCTTTCCACAGACAGATGGGAAGAGGGAAGCAAGGGGCATTCTTTTTTAATTAAAGTGAACTTTTTCAGCTCTTCATGGGTTCAGTATGTGTAAGAATCTCTGCTTCTCAGTGCTGTGCTGCCATCTGTTCCCTGTGCACACACCCATGCTTCCATGAGTTGCTTTTTCTTCTGTACTGCTTGCTGAATTTTCCATTCCTTGTCGTAGTCTTCTGTCCTTTTGCCTCATTTGCTAGAATGTGTGTTCCAGACCAAATCAATTTTCATTGCAGCTTCTTTTTTTTCTCTTCCACTGCCTGTATAGACTATTCACCATGTATCTCTATTTATCACTGTCCTCTTGTTGCCCACCAGATAGGCAGTCCAGGAGAGTTTCACTGCTCAGACCCTTTCTCTGAAGTTGTGATTTCTGTTAAAGTAAACATTACAGTTTTCTAGGTAGAATCATTGTAGGAGCTCGGGACCAGAGGAATCTTCCAGGATTTCCTAATCTCGTCCCTCTCACCCCTTGCCCACTCCTCTCGCCCCTGTTCCTATTCCTTTTTCTTTGTTGCTGTGCTGTGAAATAGAGCAGATTTATTCTAGTTTTGTGCCATCTGCTTATCCAGTATAACTTTGAAGTTTAAACTTGAGCCCAGATGTATCTATCCAATGTTCTTAACAACTGATTATGTGTAAACCAGAGTAGGCTTTGGTTTTTTTTTTTTTCCTTTGGTGGTGGTGGTGGTGATGTGCTCTTGGATAAATGCCATGAATTGAAGCAGCAGATGCTTGTACTTCCTCAAGCTCTATATTATGGTGGCAGGTACTACTCCTTCCCTGCCCCTGATTTTATTGGAAACTTTGAGAAAATTCTAGCCAAGAAGAGATACTGTTGTTCTTATGTTCTTATTTTATTGCATTTCGTGTTAGTCTTGCTGCCTGTTACCCTTTATTTGATGTCTAGCATCAGCAACTTTCCTAAAATTCAGAACGTTAAAAGAGATCATGAGTTAAGTCCCATTCTTATGGGGGACATGTATATACTTATAAGTATATACATCAGGTTTCAGATCCTGGTCACATTCTTGCCTGAAAGGATTGAAGGTTTGGATTGTGTGGTTTTGTTTTGTTGGTTTTTAATTTCATTTTGTGGAGGGGGAGTTTCTTGTGCCACCGTAGTTCTTATTAAATTACTATTTCAGAATCACAATGTTTTGATGGCTGTGGAAATTGGAAACTTATTTGTAGGTGGAGTTCTTAGGACCATCCTACTTCATTTGGGTTAAAGTCGGTTTTGCTTTTTCATTTAAATAGCTTATGTCCTTTCTATTTGGTTACCCTGATCACATTTGACCAGAGATCAATCGTATTCCTTCTCAGCCAAGCTCTTCATTTCCTCTTAAAAAGGGCACTCTGCTTTCTTGGTTATCTTGTTCACTGTGCCTGGTACAGCTCCAAATTTCTGGAATGCTGAAGTGGCAAAATAAAACTTTAAGAAAAGTTTTATATTTAATGTGCATTCTATGGCTTTGTCACACTCAGCCATGTAGAAGTTTATTGTGCTGTTCACTGTGATTTTGGGGAAAAAAAATGATCAGTTTTGTCATACACTATATATGTAATACTATGCATACCCTGTAAGAAAGAATGGAGTTGTAAAGAAAACAGTTCTCTATTTGGGAGAATTTAATGATGATAGTACTAAGTGAAATAGGGAGTTGAAACATACAGTGAAATTCTCTAAACGTTGAAAATACTGGGGAATGGGAGAGTATTTGAAAGAAAGGCATCACTCTGGGCTTGCCTAGTTCTCATCCGTAAATACTTGCTTTTGATACGTGTATCAAATACTTCCATTTGATACGTGCACATCTTGGATATGAGTCTCCAGTCTTGCTACCAGCCGTGGGCTGCTGTTGTTCCCTTCTTGTAGAGCACATAAGATGGAGCAGCTGTGGACAGTCTTCTGACTGCTGTCTGCAACTGCTTTTCTGCCTTTCATAAACTACCAGATGGCATCAGTGTTCTTCACTTTAATAAGAGATTGAAGGTGCCGAAGACAGTTGATATCCAACTCTTCTTAATCATAGAGATAGAAATATAACCTCTTCTAGACAGATTAGCAGAGCTCGCACTTTGCTCTGTAATGCTGAAGTTGAACCAAGCCTAATTAGTCAACAGGGGATGCGTGCTGATCCTTTGTGTACCAAACTGATACCGTTTTACTGATGCTATCAAGAGTCTTGCTGTTGTCTAATTTTCTGTCCCCAGCATTTGTTTCAGTACCACTGTAGCTAACACTAAACTTTCTTTTTTCAAGAACTGAAATCCCGTCTACTTTTCAGCTCCAAACCCAATGATTTCGAGATTTCTATCCATCCTGTTCCTCCCAAAACCTTCTGTAAGAGGCACGTAACTCAAATTTTTAGCTTGTTTGACGCCAAAGGAGCTCACCACATTCCATCTGCACAGCTTTTCCTCAATATGGATTCTCTTAGCACCCCTTCTTTTTGAACACAGAGTCTTCTCAGTCCCAGCCTGTTAGTTTCCTTTTTTGCTTTATTGGTATGGCAGGAGCCTCCATGTAGAAATTATTCTCCTTCTTACTCGTACAGATGTCCCTGTCACTCATTCAGCACATACTTCCCAGGAGTTATGATGAGAAAAATTAAATTACTCCAGAAAACTGCAAGACCTGAAGATGATACATACGATAAAGTGGAGTTAAGCGATAGTGAGGAATAACTGCCTCCCTTGTTAACTCTCTTACATACTACATGCTATATAGGAGGAAATCTGATTCTTCCAAAAGATGACACATAATACTTTCTTAACAGAAATTCGTAGTCTTTTCCGGTAGCTATTGCAAAGAACTGCAGATATTTTTAGTACTGAACAGGCTGTAGCACAAGAAAATGCTTGGATTATCTGGTCTTTTCCATGCGTACTTTCCTTTCTCACAGGGGGCATAAAAAAAAATAAATCTTTTATGTCAGAAATCTCAGCTACCATTCTTGTAGTATGTTTGAAGTTTAAAACTTTAATCTTCCAAAACACCCAAGAAGCAGGTGAGAGGCTTAAAAGATAATTTCTTAGGTATAAATGAGCAAAATGAGGTGACTTACCCGAAGCCATGCAGTGCAGTAGTAGCACAGCAGGAGTAGACTATTCTGTCTCTGCATCTGGGCCCTTCCCCTAAGGGGTACTGTGTTCTAAAAAATGTCGTTTTCTCACATTCCTCTTAGGCTACCATCCTGTCATCTTAAATTCTTTTGCTGTTAGTGATAGCACTGGTAGTAGTGGAAATAATGTTTTTTGTTTCTCTTGTCAAACGAGAGATCAGTCTGATTTAGTGCTGGTAAATTATTTGATCTGGACTTTACTTGTAAAAAGGCTCTTTATACGGTTTTAAAAACAAAGATAGTATCTTAAAAACTACTTGCTTTTGGTTTTAAAGGATAAAAGTCTGGGTTATTTAAGAGACTGTTCATATTGTTGTAGTCTGGATAGGGTTAGTTATAGTTGCTAATTGCTAGAGCATCAGATTTATAGTTACCTTGATGAATGAAGTGATATACTAGAAACTGGTTCACAGAATATTCTACTGTAACTAAATATTTTTTAATTCTTCTCTGGTTAGTCTGTAAGCCTTGGTGCTCGCTCTCTGAGTGTGCGGGGAGAAAGTGCTACAGAATGTAATACGATAAATAATTCATGGTATCTAGATGACTGTTGAAGGAACCTTAGTTTAGAGATTTCCTCAAGATTTTGCATTTTAGTGCCCTCTTCACCAATCTTACATTTCCTGAGTAAAGTTGATGCCTGCAGGGAATAAGGGCGCAGCTGGGAAGAGCACCACATTACCCAGTTGAGCAGCTCCTTGCTGCACACACCCGGGCTCTCCCAGTGTTGACTTGTTATAATCTGGCATCACGTGATCTCCTGGCGAAGGTGGCGGCTGCAGGACGCTTCCTTTAACTAGAAAGGTTTTACAAGTGGATCTGTTGATCCTGAAGTCCAAACTATTCAACTGAAGAAAAAACTTACTTGTTTTGAGTTCGTATTTTATGCTGACAGCATGTAAGTACCTCACTTCAGGAAATGTTTGTCCTGAAGAAGCTATTACTATTTTACTGCCTGCCTTTGTAGCTAAAATCAAATGCATTTAGCTTAGTTTTATTAGTAAACAGTGCTGCTTAAGAACACAATCCGTTTTTCCAAGATTAACATTGTACATAATTCTATAGAGGGAGTTTGAATCTCTAATGCCGTTTACAAGTGGATCGAGATTCATGCCAGAATTCTGGATTTTTTTTCCTTTCCTGAGCTCCCATGGGAACGTTGTCTAATTCAGAAAATGTTTTTCGTATTTCCCACTGTGTAGTGCTAAATTCTTTATCTAATTCAAGTCCAGTAATTTTAAAGTATCTGTTCTATAGTGTTGTTTCAGATACTTTTCATTCCCATTTCTTAACATTTACAACGTAATATAAATAGTTCTTGATTATAAACGTGTATTTCAGATGTATGTTCTGAAGTTTTCTTTTTGTTATGGGTTAAAACTTACATGTATCAGGTTTTTTATTACTATAAAAATTATAATTGTTGGTAGAAAAGCTTGTTTTCGTTAGGAAAAAAAAGTTACTGTGAGCTATAGATCAAAGCCATGAAATTTTTAAGTAAATGGATGTTTGTTTCTGTTTATTCGCTTTGCCTAATCAAAATTATTTTAAATTTTATTTCAAATAATATTGGTAATTGTAAAACCTCACATAGATTTTAGTTACAAAACATGGTGCTTAATGTTGGGGTTTAAGAGGTTTTTTTTCTTGTACTTAAAAAAGCTGTAACAACTGCTTATTGTCTGAGATTTTCAGCATTTTTGTGAGTAATTTAATTGCTAAAGTTCAGAGGAAATTAATTGGAGTGCCTCTCTTTCTTACAGAATACAGTCGTTTTGAAGCTAAAATACATGATTTACGGGAACAGATGATGAACAGTAGCATTAGCTCAGGATCAGGATCTTTGCGAACCAGCCAGAAGAGATCCCTATATGTCAGGTAATCATCTTGTTCACAATATTGCTGGTGTGTTTTTCTGATTTTCTGTAGCCATAGTATTTCTGTATTTGCATTTTTATACAATCATTTACTCATTGTTGAACTTAATAAATGGATATTTCTATGAAAAATATATTAAAAATAAAGCTTAATTTAGATCAATTAATACAATATACCTGAAAAAGAAGTACTAGCCCTGAGAACCCTGTATGAACTTTGAAGAGGGGTGCTATTACTTGCTTTTTGTCCTGCCTCTCAAAGGGATGATAATCCATCAGCAAAACCATATTTATTCTTTAAGTCAGTGTATGTGAAGTCTTGAAGTGGTTAATTCAGTCATGTTTTTGTGACAGTAGTCTTCATATTCTGCCTTATGCAGTTCTTGAGTTCAAATTGTAGTCTCCCTTTACTTAAGGTGGAAATCTGTCAAAGCTTATTTCCTTCACCTTACTTTAGTTGTATTCCCAGCTTGTATTACGAAATCTTGTTTCTATATCCAATAGCATTTTGTTATAGAATATTTTCCATGGTAACCAAGAGAGCAAATATGTCAAAGTAAATTAACTGAATCTTCTTCATTAATTTATTCACATAGAAGTAAACATAAAGGAGGTAAAAAGAATTGGAAATATAAAAGAGCATGAAGCAGTTAAGAAAATAGGTGGTTTCACTGGGAAATTGTGGCAATTTGCAGCTCATTAATATGCCAACTAATTCCTACATCAGTTAACATATACTGATAAAGCGTAAAGTTTCAAGAATGGAATGCGGGTAAAAGGATTGCATTTTTTAAAATAAATTGATTTTTGAGTTTCCTGCACCATCTCATCTCTGGATTGAATAAGGGCTAGCAGTAACCTCTTGTTAGGGGACAGAACATTTTAGTAGACCAGGTAAGAAAGACTTCAGTCGTGCTGGTGCTTGGGTTAAACTTGGTTTAAAATGTTGTAAGACCTCGCTGGTTTACCTTCTAAAATCCTAGGCTTGGAGGCTATTGACTTTTCCCATCTGAAGCCGATACTGTTTTGTTCATGGTGCTGCATCTATTGAGCTATGGGAGAGGAAGCAAGTCTTACACAAGGCAGTTACCAGAGTGATTGCATCTGGGCTCAGAAAAGTCTTAGTCCTTTGCAACCTATTTCTGAAGGCTTTGAAACAAGTGTAGCAAATTACTCATTCATGGCTTCTGTTTAGATTGTCTAACATGTAGCCCTTACTTTTTGACGTATTATTTTAGTAGATCTCATCTGGATTCTGTTTTTGCAGAGCTCATCTTGTTCTCTTCTTTTGTACTTTGTCTGCCTTAAGTATTTTTGGGAGTCAAAATTTAAATCTCTAAGGATAAATGCCTTAAATACTAAGGATAAGTGCTTTATATGACAGTTATCCGTGTCTTGGAATTTCCACAGGTGGGTGTACATATGGATATTGTGGTGAGATCATCTTCGTTTCCATAATCCCAAGATTTATTGCGTTAGCCCTCATCGTACAACTAAGCCTAAACAATTATAAATGCTTTCATTTTTCTTGGTTAGCTATAGCCTGATTAGGTTCTAAACAATTTATGCTCATATTCACACATCTGTCTGGTATTTTGAGCCACTGACAAGCATTTTGTGGTTATGTAGCTTTTATTCCATTGATGGAAGTTGTTATCTGTAAATGACTGAGGTTAAGCTTTTGACCTTGCCAGCTGCAGAAAATGCAGGCTTCTCCAGGTTGTTGGCAGAAGCCTCGTGGAGATTGGCGATTCCCTTTCCAAGAAAGGTTTTTGAGACTCGGTCGTCAACTTTGTTACGAGTCAGAACAAAAATGCAAAAAATTCCTCAGGAAAAGTACTTTTCCACCCACATCTCTTAACAGAGGGTGCTGCTGGGGCTTTTCAGATCTACTCTTGTCATCACACCAAAAGGTGCCAAAGACTGGTAGGCAGCTTGTTATACACAGGATGGGTTCACATCTGTTCTGTCTGGTTTCTGATGTAATTTTGACCTCCCTGAAATAAGTTTTATGAATCTGTTCACATATTGCTAGATACAGACAGAACATGTTAGTTTTCCAGCTCGTTCCTTATTCTAAGTCTCTCTGGTATGATCATTCTGTGCTTTTAATTGTATTAATTCAAAGCCAAAATTAGTAACTGACGCTATCTTCTTTCTGTAATATTTATTTTTGGATATGCCTTGAGGGATTCCAGTTATATAACGTAATGCCGAATTGGATGGTAAATCCAACAGTAAAATGTTCATAGGTATTCGACCGCAATTGCGAAAAACCTATCAAATAAAAATACTCTAATAGATTTCTCAAAATCGTGGTGACAAAATAGCAAATAAAATCAGATAGGTTGTTGTGTCCCTGTAACTGAAACTAGGTATCTTTATGACTAGTCTGCCTGTAAACTGCATTTTGGGCGTGTGCTGTAATACTAAGGTAAAGACAGTTGTGTTTGCTTGAGAATACAATTTGAAGTACAATGGCAGATTTTTCTTCTTAATTGTATGTATATCAGTATATGATGAATAGCAATATAACAAACAGTCCTTGGAGGACAATACAAGTATAGCAATTCAGCAGCAGCTAACTTGTCACTTGCACATCTAATTCTCTCTCTTTCTTCCCCCCTGACTAACTAAGATGTGCTGATTTAATGGTCTTATTTTTGTGTCATATTTCTTTTGATCTTTATTATAAGAGGAGAGAGATTATCTCATACAATGTTTATATTTTTGCATCTGAACTGTATCTATACGCTCTCCTCCTTCACGTGCAGATTCAAAAACTGTGTGAAAAAGTGAGATACTTTCATGGTATGAAGTTTCTGTGATAACACATTGAAAGGGGATAAATTTGTTCCGTGTTTTATCTCATCTTGAATGCCAAATCTGAGTCTGTGCAATGTGTGGAGAATTCACAATTGAAAATTACTTTTATCTTTGTGCGTTTTTCTGACCAGCATGATATGTCACAAATTCAAACATCGGTGCTGATTTCTGCTTGAATCAGAGCAGAAAATGATTACCTCTCCAAGTGGAAGAAACTTCGCAGTTTTGAGATCATTAGGAAATTTTAAGTAAATCCATTGAAAAATAAGATTTGGCATTAGAACCAGGCCTGAAAAGTGTACTTGCCTGCAGGAGGAGCTCAATCGGGCATCCCTATGTTATTCTGATAGTTCAAACTAGTTTCAAATAGCTTCCCCAAATACTCAGGGAGAAAAAGAGAACCTCCTTTATAAGCTGACCTTCATTCATTCTGAAGTGGTGAGATTAATTCGTGTTTCATGAAATTAGACATAGAGATGCTTTTGCTGCAGGAATTCCTGATTGCTTTCTTCAACAAGAATTCCTTAAAAGAATTAAAACTTGATAACAGCCTATGATATTGAAAGCAATGAGTGTGGCCAGGCAAAAAGACATTCTGGAAAATTTGGCTCTCAAAACAGACATTAAATTTTTGGCTTTGAAGCACAAACATTCATGAAACATGGAAGTTAACTTCAGTTTCTGTAGACTCCTAAATGGAGTAATAAGCTTTTTTAGTGCTGTTTAGTTGCTGAGTAACACAAGGTGAAATAAAAGGGAGGACTTGGTGCTTTTTCTGTAAAATAACTTTTAGGACTTCTCATTTAAATAGAATAAATATCATGGGACTGCATTCAAAGCAGTAGTTTATCAGGAATACCAAATTTCTTTTAAGTAAATTTCTGCTTCTAACTTAAAATAAATGAATGTGTACATGGTGGTGTTAATCTGTAGTAAAAGTCTCCATACAAGGAGTTAATAAAAGAGATTTTTTTTTTTTTATATATATATACCAGTCTGGAGATAAATATTATCTTTACAGTGAAATGGGTTCTAGTTTGACTTACCAGGCGTACAGGAAAAGCCACATTAGTCAGTTGGAATCGAAAGAGATTTTTGTTAATTCTATTTGCTTTTAGGCTCATTTATTTGATAGTTTTCGGTTCCTGGTGTTCCTATAAATTTTAGCTGCATAGTTTTATCACTACTGTGTGACGCCCTAATTCATCTTATCTATCTTTATCAGCTTTGACTTTTTCCCCCCAATAAAATTATTTTTCCTGAAGTGACCTCACCAGAGGAAAAGTATTTGATGAAACTGCCTTTCATTGTGCAAAAGGTAGTCAGTGTTACCACTTATGATTCTATGATTTATCTGATTTGAAGAGCACATGTTGATAATATGCTTTTATACATTTGTGCTGCCATTTCACTTGTGTGTTTTATTTTTTTTCTGATGCAGTCAACACACATTTTAATGCTGTTAGGCCCAGCTCATTGCTCATATAATTTTATATTCAAACTAAAACTTAGAAGTTAAAAGTAGTGTTGTAGAAATTGTTACTTGAATGCTAACAAGAATTTTCAGGAAATAAATTTCATGATGCATTTAATTAATTCAGTGAAAATGTGCATAACTTGAATCTGCTTTAAAAGTACATAGTGGATTATGTGCAATTTATTTTGAGATATGGAACAGTATTTGTCCAGAGTGCTTCTTGAACAAACATGTGCAGAATAAACCTGGAGGAATAACTACTAGGTGTGTAATTTTCTTAACTGCAGTATTTGGTCTATTTCAAAGAAAATAAGGGTTCTGATTTTTTGAAAAGAATCAGGATATCTCAACTGTTTTATGGAATTAAATGGAAAGATCTTATAGTGGGGGTTGCACCACTGAAGGAAGGTGATATTTCAACTTCCATGCTCTTTAAAAACCGAAAGCCTAGATTTTATTATAAACTTAACAAATTAGCAGTATTGCATATTTGAATATAGGTCTTTGTGTATCATAAGAGTGAATATTTCTAAGCCATTTCAAAGTGTCTGTCTTGTTCTACGCATTTTAGAAAATATTTATTAAAACCTTTACCCCTTTGTGAAAAGTTTTTGATACTTTTTGTGGCCCTAGAAAGGCATAGTGTCTCAACCAGCTCGGATTTTGCAGTAGACCTTATGCTAAAGATGAATTAATCTAACAGAAAATGTTGAACTTTTCCCCTGTAAGCAATTTGTCATCGGTTATGAACAAGTACAATTCAAACCCAAACAAATATAGTCAGTGCTTTAGAAAGGCAAAATTCACAAAGCTACAATATGTTTTGGAGTACGCGGTTACGACTTATAGGTACTTATATGGGTTGAAAAAATTCAGAGACATTAAAAATGTAGTAGAAACAGCTACATAAGACCAGTGTTTCAGATGAAGAAATGAACTGAATTTGGACAAGGAAAAGGACACCATTTTAAATCATCACACTGTGATCTATTGATGTTTTGTGATGGACTCGGTATCAAGTCACTAAATTGGGATAGGGTGCCATTTAAAAAGTGTATCGCTGACAAACATATGAGCTTGCAGATGAAATAAAGTTGAGGATTTTTTGGCATGTGTCATACAGGCACCTCTCACTTTACATAGGCGAGGTTCATACACCTTTTTTCAAATGTAAAATGAGAGTCCTTTATAAGGCATAATCTTAGGAGTATCTTTTACAGTTTGGTAAGAGGCTCCTGTCATCATTCATTTCCACATCCCCACTAAACCCTTGATTCTGCTGGGAGAAACATACTGTAAGTCTCTTCAGTTCCTCAGGGAACCGATCCAGATATAAACTGATCCGACAGGGAGAAAAGAAATTAATTTTAACCCAGATCAGCTCCACAGTATGGTGCACCATGTGCCTTTCTAGACAATTGTACTTTCATAAGTAAGAAGGGGGAAGGAATCAGTACAAAGCAGGCATGAATGTGGGTACGGGTAATGGTGGACTCGCATAAACCAACCTTGCTGGCAAAGGGAAAGTTAATAAAATTGTACCCATGCCGCTGGTGTTCTGCTATTGCTAGTACCTATTATTTGAAAACAGGCGTACCTTGGAAAAAAGGATGAAGTTCTCTTGATATGTTTGGGAATTTTCCAAAAGAATGCACATAAGGTTCTTCGTCTTCTGGTACTGCAGTAGCAAAGTCGTGTTCAAGTCATATTTCTAAGTTGGGGTTTTTTTCCCCTGCGGCCCTATGAGCAGGATATTGACTTTTATTTTAAAGAAAGACAGTAATTTTTATTTACTAAAATAATTCCAATTTATAACTGGATAGAAAATAATGTACCTTACAGAACTTCTGACAGCACTGTATGCTTCAAATATTTGCTTACCTTTTTTTATCCTAGGCTGACATATAACTTGCTCTGTGCAAAGGACTTAATGAATTGCAGGAAGCATCTTCTGTGGACCTTTTAGAAAGAGTTTCACTTTTACAGAGTTTTGCTCTGGATGAAGTTTGTTCTCTTTCATTAAAACTTAGAAGTGTGTGTCGATACTGTACTACGTATTCTCCGTATGCGTGTATGAGAGAGAGAGTGTGCATTCAGCATTCTAGTTTTAAACAACTGTCAGAATGATGCAATCATTTATGAACAACACAGGCAGCTTGCTTCATATTTTGTGCTATTCATACTCCTCTACTTTTCTATGTTCAATTTTTTCTTTTCAATGCAGAGCTCTTTTTGATTATGACAAGACTAAAGATAGCGGCCTTCCAAGTCAAGGATTGAACTTCAAATTTGGCGATATTCTCCATGTCATTAATGCTTCTGATGATGAATGGTGGCAAGCACGGCAGGTAACTCCAGATGGAGAAAGTGATGAAGTTGGAGTTATCCCAAGCAAACGCAGGTATGACGTATTTTATGGACTTGAGATGTCTGCTATTAAAACATCTGATATGACTAATATGTATATTGTGTAAGCTTTACTCTGTTGTTAATTGTATACCACATCATGCACTTGTGTTTTGTTTTGTTTTTTTTTAAAAAATGACCTGTAGTGGGATTCTAACTAACTCAGTGGGAAGTTTGTTAAAATCCTATTTAGTCTTTCGAGTTGTGTGCTGAAGTCCATATCTCTGTTCTCACTGGAAGCAAGTTATGGGTTTAATAATATTACAGGTAGGTTTAAAAACATTTCTCCATTTACATATGAGAACGTGCAAAGTAAATTTTATCCAAATCATGACGCTATCATGAATTCTTTCTTCCCAAACCCTTTGGTGGCCAGAGTAAATCGAGACAAGGTGTTTGACACAAATAAGAGATGAGGTGCTCTGAGTCTTAACATCTGCTGCTGTTTCATAATTGAGACTGTTCACTTATTGTGTCATGTTTTCTCCTTGTGCCCTCCGAATTTATTGAATCTATATAATCACAAAATACTCTGATACCCTCACAGCTCATCACTCGAGAAATAATGCCCTACTTTTCCAATAAAGTCTGCCATTAGCAGGCTTCCATTTTCTGAATGTGTCATCAGCAATAAAAATCTGTGCTACAAAATGTACACCTATACGCTTACATTGTAACAGGTAGTAACTTGAAGGTCTGGAATTTTGCTGATTTACCATTTTTGTGTATGTTTTTGTGGTAGAGTTGAGAAAAAAGAACGAGCCCGTTTAAAGACAGTGAAATTCAATTCCAAAGCAAGAGGAGATAAAGGGGTGAGTTAATGAAGTGCTGGTTACACCTAGCATTGTGAATGGTAACATTTTTCAGTGGTTTATGTATGCAGACCCAGTTTCAATTTTTAGTGAAACGATTAAATCCTGTCAGCTAGAAAGAAAATAATTCCGAACACCAAAGCAAACTTTAGCTGCCAAAACACTGCAAGTTGTTTGAAGAATTAGCTTAGATATATACGTAATCATTAATAATGTAATGTAATAGGAGTTGAAGGCACTAACCAAGTATTGAATAGCGCCATTTATAACAGCACTGCAAGTGTTGTTTATAAAGCAGTTTAGTCCTTTAGTATGGATTGTATTCCTAGAGCCTTGTTTTGGGAATTGGCTTACTACAAATTGTCAGGAAAATGGAAATGTTTTTTTCTTTAAGGCTTTTTAAATTCACCTAGCAAACAAGGAAATAAAATTCAACAGGGTCCCTATGATGAAGTGGGGTTTTATGATGTACACGGTTACGCAGACAGCATGAAGTAATTTCTTTGTTACAATTACGGATGTTGAAGCTTTACAGAATTTCATGCAAGGGCATATGCCAACAAAAGCTCAAGGCTAGCACCATTACTGACCAGAATCAGTCTACAAATCACAGCTGTTTTTTCTCACCACCACTCTCTGTTGGCGCAGATACTGATCTGGCTGTGCTCAAATCATATAAAATAACCAATGCAAACGAAAAATAACCCAATCCAAAAGAAATCCTGGTTTCAATTTTAGTCAATCACTTGGTGCAGTTCACTGCACGATATGCAATCCCTGTCCCAGTACACATGATGGGAATGAGTGGTGAGAAAGCAGGGTAGCTACTTAAGTAGTAATAGGAATGTTTGTAGCTGAAATTATAGCCATTTTATAATGGTAAAGCAGCCAATTTTTTTTTTTTGGAGGGTGAGGCTTTTTTGCAATGTTTTGGTCATTTTGGAATTTGAGAAACAATTTCACAACCTTATAATTTCTACCGGTAATATATAACTAGTAATTTCAAGACTTACGCATATGCATTTTAGATCTAAGAGCCTTCTAAAGTAAATATATTGTAATTTTTTAAAATCTGAAATGTGCTTTAAGCTCCTGAGCAAGCTGTTTCTTAAATAGTGATTATTTTTTTAATAGCACTAATGTTGTAACATTAGTCAGTCATTATGGATACCAAAGATTCATTTTAGTTGTTTATATTCAGTTACAATTTTCTCACAACTTCTAAAATCACATATATAAAGGATTAAAGCTTCAATATTTTATCGTGACAGTGTAGGACTTTATACTTCAAAGACTGTTAAATATATGGGTACATCCCTTTGCTACATGGCAAAGATTTCAGTTTAGTTTATTAATGAAGAAAATGTCATGGTTTTTCCTGTAAGTATTTGTTTAAAAGAAAATCAGTATCTCCAGTTACTTTCTGATGAACAATTATGGTACTGCCTTGAGGATTCACTGAGTTATTTGCAGGTTTTTTTCTGTTTTGGTACATTCATATTTTTGGTATTGGAATAAATATTATCAACTGCTGTGGTGATTTTTAACCTGATCATTTTTGTAATTTGAGTTCACTTTTTAGAAGTCACATAAAGAAAATGGCTTCAGTGCTTCAGATTTGAAAAATTACTTAAAGTAATGTTACCATGTTCTTTGACAGATAATTGCATGGGTTTATAATTTGTCTACCAATAAACTGCAAACAGTTAACTTAATTAACGATGTATTTGAGTAGCATTTTGACAATAGTGGAGTTAGTGCACAGTCGTCGTGTACTAGCATAGCACCAAAGATATGCATGGAATACTGAGTGGAAAAGCAACTACGCTTGCCATTGATATACAGCTGCAGTTCTTTTTCTTTAGTAACACTTCATTTTGCAAACACGCTTACACTGATCACAATCTTTTGCTTCAGCTGTAAATGTTTTAACATTATGATTTCTCCTTAAAGTAATCTTCCTGTATTTGTCATAGTCGTATTTTTCCCAGTGAGTTGTCTGCACCATACAGGTCCTAATGGACTGTGTGCTTTCCTGTGTCTGTATTTGATAATACTCCATGGACAGGATGAAATATCAACTTTGTACAATTCTTCAAAATTTCCACATTAAAACCTTAAAGAATAACCCTAGTGATGGCAAACGTTAAAATCCATGTTCCTTTCTTTTTAAAGAAAGCTAAAAATTCTGGAGCAGAAATGGTTGATTTTTTTTTTTTCTTGTGTGTTCATTTCATATACACATTTATCTCACTTTCTGTGCTGCTTCTGTTTTAATATATTCTTGCTTATCATGCCTGTTTATGATTTGCAGTGGGCTTATAAAAAATTTAATACAATTACTACGCATTTTCAACTAATAAGCAATCCTCTCTAGCTTTTTATAATCATGGTATCTTTTAAAAATAATCTTTTGGCTAATCTTTTATGCAAAATCAGTATAATATTACTTTTATTTTCCCTTTTTTTGGCAATGGAACTGACTCTGACCATTATACATGCAGTATATAAAATTTAATATTAGTTCAGTAAGATTTACTGTGCAGAAAGTTAAAATAATTATTGTTATGAAATATTTTCAAAACTAAAACGAAGAACGTGATTATGTTTTATGAAGTACAATAAACCATCCACTCCTTTTTATTTTAACTATACAAATTGCAGAGTATCACTACCTCAGTTAAACCACACAGTTTTAGCTTTGTTACATTTATTTCCCCTATTCTTTTGCCCAAGCTGAGGGACTTGTCTGAATGAAACAATTATATAGATCTGAGACTTCACTTTTTGAAATTCATGTTACAATATTTTTCAGTATACTCAGCAAAGATCTGCTCCTGGGTATATTCCTTTGTTGTCCTTATTCTGTAGGTTGCATTAATCTTTATGGTTATCAGAAATCAATTGCAATGACTTGTTAACTTCAGATAAAGAAGGTCAGAAGGACCATAACCTAAAAACTTGCCCATGCCAACTACGGTTCCAGCAAGCATATGATTGGCTCAAAACCAGTTCTTTTGTCCATATGTCAGGTTGATAATTTACCAGTTCTTACAGTGGAACGACATTTTTAGTTGAGCACAGATGCCAGGCAATTAAAGGTTTTATGTATTTCCTACTTAACACAGTATTGCTATTTCCAGAGCTCAATGTCGCCAGTTGTGCTCCCATGGTACCATGTGCCTCTTTGACACCTGGTAATTTTAAGCATACTTTTTTTAAACAATGGTAATGAAAATATCACTGGATGTTTCGGTATATGATATTGCCAAGTAAGGCTGTATTAAAACAGATGGTCAGGAGGGTTGTTAATAGTCTAGCAGGATGCAGCTTGTGTGTTGCACTATAGGCATTCCCTTAGGAAGGCCAAATGCTAGTTTTGTAATTGTACCAAAGAAGGTGGCCCATAGTCTGAAAAAACCTTTGTCCTACTTGTCACCCCCAGTTGTTACTATATTTCATTCCATACTTAATGCTGGTAGAAAAGATAATATATCTTTTTGCAGTTGTATTGCATATAATAGAGGAAGATGAACTCACGCTGGCTGAAGACAGACAATTACTTGAAATTTTAACATGCTCTAAATTTTAGAAGTAGCTGTTAATAGAGTCTTTAATGTATGAATTGAAAGTATTTTAATTTTTTTAAAAGTAGCTTTTAAAAAATGGTCCTGTGAAAATTTTATTACTTCCTGACGCACATGGGCTCTGCTTGGCTTAGAAATTAGCAGTCCCCTGCAACATAGGGCCTCAAAACCAAGTTGGGCATTTTCTTTCTTTTGCCATCCTTCCCATAATTAATAGAGTTTCTGCAAACCAAATGACAAAAACATGGCAAACTTCATGTCTTGACAAAACTGGTAAGACAATTCACTTATGCCTAAAGATGAAAAGAGATTTCAGCTGGCTTCAAGTTAGATGCATTAGTTCTAGGCATATTTGCAATAAAAATGTTATTGATTTATTTAGACATTGGGTTTCTGTATTGACTTAGAACAGTAAATTAAAGGTGCTGTAGTCACATGACGTCTTCAGCAGAAGACACGGCAGATATTTCTAAATTGTGTGTTAAATTATGCCTGTAGACATACCTATATATGAATGAAAATACATTGATGCTCTCCATCACTTAGACAAGGAGCACAATAGTAATTTGTATTCAAATGTGTGGATATTGATATGTCTATATAGATAACTGGAAATTTTCATAGCAACTGAGATGCAGAAATTCTTCAGCAACCCAAAAAGCTAATGTCAGAAGTTGCTGAACATGATCCTTGGACATACAGACTTTTTCATGTGGTAATTCCCTATAAATGCAACCTTGAAAAAATAATTGCCACAGTAAGCAAACGAAATGAGTTTGTATCTTTTTAAAGTTAATCTTGGTATTGGGATGCAGACTTACGTAGAGCAAAGTCATCTCTGTCAGTGAACTGGCAATGAATTGCAATTGTGAATGATTGAAACAAATGGAGTTTGATTTGGTTTTTTTTTTGTTTGGAAATTTTAGCTAGACACATTCCTTTTTTTCCTTTTTTCCTATTTCATTGTTACTTAGTTTTATCATAAGACCATTCAGTACAATGCCAGCTTTTAATTTCCATTTTTCTTTAATGTATGATATGTTATTTAGCAGTTGTCACCGAAGTATTTACAGTTTTGCCTTTGCAGATGGGTAACACTGGCAAATACTTCTGGGGTGCTGTTACGATGTCAGCTGTTTGCAAAAGCATGTGTAAAGCCTCAGTGTTTTTTTAAAATACCGTAACCCCTCTATTAGATCCTGTCAGTGATTTAATTGACTTTGAGTTCATTACCATTTGGCCATATTATAGCAGCCTAGTTTTTCACATCTTTTTACACTCCCAGCAAGCCTGAGTTTGTGAAATACAGGTCAGGCCATGGAGAATGAACCAGCCTGCCAGTTCTCTCGGTAGTAAGCATGTGAAATACAGAGGGTGTGAGCAAAGCCATGATCCTGATCTCTATTTTTAATGAGCAGAGAAGATAATGTTAAACTGGAATATGCACTGCATAATGTGGTTATAGGAGTCAGCTTCCACAAAGCTGCTGGTCTGGGCCTTTGTTCACACAGACATTAGACATCCTTTGTTTTGCCCCTCCTTCTCTTCTTCAGCAGTCATTCAATGACAAGCGTAAAAAGAACCTCTTTTCCCGAAAATTTCCCTTCTACAAGAACAAGGACCAGAGTGAGCAGGAAACCAGTGATATTGACCGTAAGTATGTGGCATTCGATGGAGAGCGAAGCACAAGTAGAAGGGCCTGCTAGATTGCAGTAGGGTGTTACCATGGAGACAGTTTCGTGAGCTGCAACAGGCTAACGAGCTTGAGGTGCCAATGACAAACCAATCTACAAAACTGATAAAACTGTTTGTTTGCTGTTAAACTGAAATTTAACCCAAGAGTATCCCAGTTTAGAATAAACTGGATAATACTGTTGAGTAACAGTGTGCGTGTACCTGGAGGAGGTAACAGCCTCCAGCGCTGTCAGTGATGCTTCCTCAGTTCTGACTGAGCAACAAAGAAACTATAACGCAGCTTACCAGCTTCTCGAATCAGTCCCTTTAACTAGTTACTTCAAAGTCATTCCATTCTAATTTGGTTTTCTAATGAAGAGAGCTTACTTTGATTTGTGTTGTTGTTGCCAGCACTAAAGAAAAGTGTTGCCTAAGTTTGCTAATTCAGACCGGGTCCACTTCAAACTGCATTCTCTCCCATTTGCATCTCTGATTACACTTCACGTGCCAGTCAGGTCAAATCCTATAGGCTTGCCTTCCCCTGTGATGTTCTGGGAAACTGTCTCCTGTCGTAGCGCCAATTTTATATATTACTGACAATTATTTTCTTTGTGATTGTCTTTTTATTGCTTGCCCTCTGGGGACTACTGCAGGAGGTCCCTGACGACATGGGATCAAAAGGCCTGAGTAAGTGATCAAAATACTCCCAAGTTATTTTAACCTCCATCTGAAAAATTACTACTTTTTTTTTTTTAACAGTTCTCTTTGAGACTGGTGCTCTACTGGCATAAGGAGGTTGACTCTAGAAATGTTTCATAAGGTTTTTTTAGTTTGTAATGTTCTGGGGGTTTTTGCTTTCAGGAACGTATTACTTTCAGTTCATGTGGCTATCACATTAGATTTTTTTTGTTGTTCAGAAGCTTACCAGTGCTTTCTTGTTTGTCCTCAATAGTACTGTGTTTTTAAATTTGTTGATTCTTTTTTTTTTTAATGTCACTTTTATCTTGTCTTTGTGTTTTTCTTTGTTCAAAAATAACCTATGGCTTTTTACAGTAATAGTACAACCATTGCCTTAACACTTTACCTAGTTACAGTTTTCAATCCTCTCTCTAGGTGACTGATGTTTACAGCTTCTTAAAACAAACAAAAAACATTGCTTAACAAATGCCATGAGAGTTTTTATGTCTGACTTATTTGAACGCTTATAATGCTTTTAGAGCAGGTAGAGGGGTAGCTAATAGGGGAGACAAATAAGCATCTCTTATTTCCTGCAGAAATGTTAACTACTTGAATACAGCAAGATTCAAAAGTTGTGGAGCACTAACATCTGGTTTTGTACACAGACACCACCACCACTGTACTAAAATGACACAAAAAAAAAAATCAAGACCTTGCTTTAAAAAAAAGTCAAGACCTTGCTTTCATCAGATATTAAACACATACATTGTTATGCATTTATGGAATAGTAAAATTAGTCACTAAAGATGACTAAATGTTAGATAACATTTCTTCCCAGGGCATAACTGTTATGCACAGTGTGCCTGAAACTACATGTAAGAAGCAGTGTACTTCTGTAAGTGGCCTGAATCATGAAGTAAAAATTCTAATAGCTATAACATTAATTTTCCATTTCTGAAATGGCTAGTGTCAAGGAAATTGTTGGTCTAGAGCAGAAGACCTTAGCAACCTTTATGGCCTTGTGGTTTAAAGCGGAAGGTGACAAGCAGCCTTTATGGCTTTATGATCATACCTAGTTTAAACTATGTAATGTGGTCCAGCAATGTCACTAGGTGATTCTGTTATAAAAAAAAAAAAAAAAAAAGACTTCTAGCCAGTTTTTCAGCACAGTCAGACTTTATGAAACTGCCTTAATGCAAGCTGTGTTATCGACTCTGCCAGACTGCTGTTCTTGTTAACATTTCCGGCTTTACGTCTTCACCAACGGTGCCTGTTATCAGACTATCACAACACTTGTATTCTCGATTGACAATGTCTCCCTTTCATGTTCTACCACAAGGCTTTTAAACATCACTATTTGCCTCTTCCATGCCAATGTGGACATTCTTTTTCCAAGACAAGAAAATGAAAGGGAGGTAGATCCAAATTGCTAGTACTCGCAAACATTTGGAAATATTTGTCTGTTTTTCCTACACAGAAATGAAATGAGGGAGTTCAGTCCAGCCAGAGATTTGTGGTTTGAAGATACTAGTTCACTTTATCCAAAAACATTTTTCAAAGGTTCATTAGTTCATGTATGACAACTAACTTTTTTTTAATGTTTCTTGATCACTAGAAGCATACTTGCTTCATAACTGTATTCTTACCTCTAGAGTCCCCTTGCTTCCTTCTCTTCAATTTTGTAGGGGAGGAACCACGCTGAATTTAATGTGTTATAAAGGCTCCTCGTGAAATTAATATAGATAGTCCAGAATTAAAGTCAGGAGGTTTTGAAAACTAAACCATTACTGGTGGAAAAAAACCAAAAATCTTAATTCTGCATTGCACTTCAAGTAAACTATTTAATATACCGCAGGAAAGTGTCTATTATTGAACATTGTACACTATATTTCCTGCAGTATAGTCTGGTATTTTCTGCTACAGGACTCTTAATATAATCAATAAATTGTCTGCATAAAAGTTGAAATGCGTAATCCCATAGATCTTGCACAACAAAACTCATCTTGAAATGAAAACTTAAAAATTGCAGGGTTACATGTGATCTAGGAATTAGTGTACTTTTCGTAATCTTATTTTGATGTGCTATTTAATGTTTTTATTAACATCCATTCCTTTCATATGAAATTAAGCTTGATCCTGAGAGCTATGAGAAGTACCTTAAAACTTTTATATGCAGTATGTATTGATTTCAGCGTTTTGATATCAGTATTGTCTTTCACCTGGATTATTTTGTGCCAATTTGCTTTCTTTTGGACTCATGCCATTAGTGTATGTTCCTTATTTTTTTTTTCCATTGTGTTGCAATTTCAGAGCATGTAACCTCTAATGCCAGCGATAGTGAAAGTAGTTACCGTAAGTGTTTTTAAGTTCTTTGTTTATTTAGAATCTTTGTTCAGTAACTCTTCCTTTGGTTTTGTTTGTCTGTCTTTTCTGGGTATTTACATGTTAAATAGAACTTCCCAGTCACCTTCAGGTGAAATCCGTATTCATGTGTTCGGTGGGGTACTGCAAATTCTGCTCTGTCCTTGTGTTTAAAAAACTGACAAGAGAGATCTTTGCAAACTTCCATTATGGATATTTTTATTGTAATCTATGATTTTCTTAGTTCAGCTTAATTTGAATTAATTCCTATCTTTTCTAAATTATGTGAGCTAGCTAGACCTATTAAAAGCTAAATGTAAATTTAATGATGACAAATATAATTATATGTAGTTGAGCTTAATATTGGAAGCGTAACTAAACTGTGTAATCTGTTAAATAGTGCAATAACTATCTCTAATTTTTCACAACTGATACTCAGATTTAATATGTATATACCTCTCATGACAGTAAAGATAAGCAAACATGTATTTACCCTTGCTTTTAGCTTTCATTTATCTCTTTCGTCAAGTGTGGGTGCTTAGTATGAATTGTCTTCAAAGCATATGACACACATTCAGTGCTGGAGTCAGTTATGATAAATTAGCATGCTAGGCACGCCTGCACATCCTCTCTCTCTATGAAAACACAGTATCTTTTAAATATTAGACTGAGTTAGCTTTTTTTACTAGCCCAAGCTACAGTGCTATTTACTGCTACCCAAGCTACAGTAGTACTACATGTTCACAGTGGGTGATATGCCACATGATGCTCCTCTACAGAGCTTTAAAATGTCTGAAACCAGGGCCAGAATTTCAGTCCCACTGGTCGTTTCCAGTGAGCAGCTCCTTGGTAAGGTCGTACCATCCAGACCTGGAACTCGGGATAGAGCAGAGCAGGAATATGAAAAAGCTGAGGATTTGAAGAGGAACACGAAAAGAAGGAACACTAAAAGTCACGCAGTGTGCCACTGAGTGGCTCACTGATCAGCTGCTAACTATCATGGGCACTCCAGAAACAGATATTATTTATGTTAGGGTAATAAGGAAGGTGGTTCATTAACAGATATATTTGTTTGGAAGCTGTAGATGATCAGAGGTGTGATGATCCACATTTTTTTTCTTCCTGATGATTACACTCAATGGGAAAATTTGCACATGTATATAAAATGCTAACAGTGTAACAGACTGTAATTGGAAAGAATAATAATTCTTAGATTGTTATTAGACATTTGAGAATAACACAAAACTAAGCACGTATGGAAGTTGCCTTCGAAAAACTTACAGATTCTAGCCGTTTTTAATGACACACCATTAAAACTATCTAACCATGACTGTTTCCTCATAAATTTGCTGCTTTCCTCTCTTCTGCTCCCTCCCGCTGCCCCCCCTTCCCTCAGGTTTTTCTCAGAGCTTGCGTTATTTATGTTTACACCTTGTTATTGGTACTACTAGTTAGCTTTTTACTCCAGTGTTACTTGAGAAGCCCTGATTTTATGATGAATGTCATGGATTTGCTTATCTGAATGTGTAATTCCAAACGCTTTTTATTAAAATATTTTTTTTAATTTCTTCTTGCTGCTGTCTAATATGAAAGTTATCTTGATTACAGATGAGTACGGTTGTTCAAAAGGTTCATTCTATTAATATTCATTTTTCCAAAGTATTGAAAAGCAGTGACAATATATACTTTTTGACCTCAATCAGGGGATGCTTTTTACTTGTTACTATCTCTTTAGTAGTTTGCTTAACTAATTTTTGACCTTATAGCAATGTGACTTCTCCGAAGAAGTATCTTATTATATGTGAGCTGGATCTTTCTTAGATGAGTTGGTAGTTGGTGATTCCCTATTCCTCTTCCTACTCTAAAAGGGGTTCTGAAAGTATATACTGTCCTTCTAAAATCCATTTGCATGAATAACTTTTTGAGATATTAAAATATACAGGTTGCATGTTTTCGTGTCTGTCTTAAGGTATTCCTCACTTGCAATAACTTACAAAATTAAAATATTCATTCAGATATTGCTGTAGTACAGTTTGAATGCAAATTTATTGCAAATAAAAGAAATAGTTCTCTTAATGAAATTATAAATTTTAGATTTAAAAGATCAACGGTATTTGCTATGAAATAAAGACTAGATATGTAGAAGCAATATATGAATTTATAAAAGCCGTCATCTGCCATCTGTTTCTATACAACTGTGGTATAGCATTGGTATGCTCCTTTGCCTGTTACAAGTATGGCTTATGAATGCCAAAGAATGTACCGAAATTATACAAGTTCAATTATTTAAGGACTGTATTTTATTCAAAGTTCATAGTAATGTCATACAATTTGAGCTTGTCTCTTCAGAACTATAAATTCTCTGCTTTCATGGAGTTAACTTTTAGTGATTGCATTGCAAGAAATCTTACTCAGAGATATCTTGTTAGACTAGAAATAATCATTTAGAGAGATGGCAACTGAGGTATATTTCAGATGCTTTTACTAACATTTAAAAAACCTGCAGCTGTCAAAGGTCAAAGTTCGGTTATTTTATTTTCATTCACTGCTGATGTGCTTTCTGGAACTGAGAATGATAAAAAAAAGCATTCTTTGTTTTCAACTTCGTCTTTAAAAATTCATTAATAAAATAACTATTATTTAGTTTATCCAATCATAATTTTTTTTTTCAGTAAAGTTAGAGTGGTTGAAGATGTTTATATAAATGCCACCTCATGATAAAGTTAATAGAAGATATGTACACCTAGACATACATGATTTTCAGCCCTGTATAGATATAGAAAAATGTTATTGTTAATGCTGGCTTCAAAGTATGGAGAATGTTGATGATGAAGGTGGCGTTGCCTCTAGCAGTGAATGATAGCATGCATGCATTTCATTCAGGGAGTATGTATAAGAGCATTTCAGTAATGCTTTAAAATTCTTGTGCTTGATGTCAGTTTGACATGCTAACATAAACCAGGAAATTATTTATACTGTATGTGTCTTATGCTTTAAAATTTTCTGTTTGGCTGATCTTTGTGATTTCTATAATTCATTGCTCTTGAAAAATGTCCTTCATCAGTATCATTGTAATGCATATTTCTGAGGAATGTCTGTATCATAGTTCATTGAATGACTCTCTTTAAATATGTTGGTTTAGAAAAAAATACATAGATCTGTCTTTGCATTTACATTTTAGGTGGCCAAGAGGAATACGTCTTGTCATACGAACCAGTCAATCAACAAGAAGGTTTGTAGATCTCACTTAGTGTAAAATAAATATCATCTGAATTATCAGAATGCTTCATGTGCCCTTATGTACTGAGCACTGTGATAAACTTCCTCAGTGTTTTGAACTTGTTACCGTTATTGAAATAATAAAGCATAAAGGCTTAAATTATTAAATGTAAGTGCTAAATTGTTTAGTGCAAAATCCAAAGGTATGCTACTGAAAGTAACTTATTATGTGTGGTTTACATTGCATAAGGAAAATATGGCATGTTTTAACAGTTTTGTCAGTGCGAACCTGAGAAATTATAGTTTTCTTCCGTTTCATATTGCTTTAGCATTCTCGCTGCTGCAGTTCCTTTTTTCTTTCACAGCAAAAAGTGTGCCAATAGATTGTCTATTTTAGTAAGCTTTAATTGAAATGTCAAAAAACGGCAGTCCCCATTTCTGTATGGGCTTCTTGTATGGCTAGTTTGGTTAGCAATTGCCAAGTGGGTGGGGTTTTGGTTTGGGTTTTTGTGTTTTTTTTTTTTTTCAGAAAAAAAAATATTTTTTTGAATGAAATGGAAATTGATAGGAGAAAATATTTTTCTCACATTTGCATTTAAAATAAAATGCTTTTTACTTACTTCCAATGGGATGCTATAATTTCGTTTTCACCTTGGTACTGATCTTGCTTTGCTGTTTATAATAGATACAGAATTCTTAGTGTTCCCATTCACCACCACTGATATTAATGGTTGATTTACATTATCTGATACATAGCTCATATATTTGTAACTTAATCTGTAAAAGGGATGTCCTTTGGGAATACTTGATAATCTGTTACCTGTCAAATAAGGTGTCAGTCGAAGTAAATATGCATCGTGTATTTACATGGATTTTGAGTGTCGACATTTCACTTTTGGTTTCATGCAGTGAGTGGCACAGCCCAGTTGCTTTTAATAGCACTGTGGACCGATGCCTGTATAGGCTTTCCACTCCGGCTTGTTAATCATCGCATGTGGGCTCCATTTCATCAGTAAGCTTCCGGAAGTAGCAAAAATTGTTATACAAGACTAACACAAACTACCTCCTTTTGCTTTTTTTGTTACAATGAAGGATGTAACTTTGTGAAAAGGCTTTTTTTTTTTTTTTTTTTTTTTACAAAGACTTCATAACTTAAGACTCGTGTTCAGTCACTCAGGATAGTGATTTGGGAGTAAAGATCTAATATCTTGCTGTTGACTACGATATTAATTGATTTATGTTCTTCAACATGTTTTTCTTCTCTTTAGAAGTACATACTCTTTTAGGTATTAAAATCCCTACCATGTGATAAAGCATATTTTGCTGAACTGTAAAAGTTACCAATCATACTGAAATGTAATTGATGTTATTCCTTTATGTTTAATAGTTAGTTACACTCGACCTGTGATTGTTTTGGGACCCATGAAAGACAGAATAAACGATGATCTGATCTCAGAATTTCCAGACAAATTTGGCTCCTGTGTTCCACGTAAGTCTCAGCAAATATTAAAGCAATTCTAAGTGATTTTTTTCTGTTAATTTTCTTACTAAACATTCTCTGTAAGTTGAGTTAAAAAAAAAAAGTTATTAGGTCTAAAAAGTTTAGACAATATATCTTAATTGTCTGTCATCTCTTTGCGTGTGACAATTTTGCGGTGTAAATGGGGAGACTATTTTTGGATATTTTAGGGGGAAAAAAGTCACTGTCTTTTATTTTGTTTTAAAAATTCTTGGTTTATATCTAAAGATACTACTAGACCAAAACGAGATTACGAGGTGGATGGACGTGATTACCATTTTGTCACTTCTCGAGAGCAAATGGAGAAGGATATTCAGGATCACAAATTCATTGAAGCTGGCCAGTACAATAATCATCTTTATGGAACAAGTGTCCAATCAGTGCGAGAAGTAGCAGAAAAGGTAAATCAGTGCCAGTTACTTTCATTTACTGAGGTGATTATCTGACTGTGCTGACAGGGGAAAAGAGAAGAATGGCAAGAAGCCATTAGGAACCCTCTGACTTTGAAAGGAATTTGTACAAAACTAGAAACAAAGGGCATTGTCACAAATGCATTTAGGGAAATAATGAAGCTTTGGAATAATGAAAGCATCATGATTTAATCGTGGGAAAAGAGCAACCATAGTGTTTGCCCTCTTGTAGAAAGAGAATAGAGAAGAAATAATCGGAATTATGGGCTAATTAGCCTAGCTCACATACATAGATCATTAACTAGTTAGGAATAGTGGTGGAGTTAATTAATATGGTGATCCATTTGATATAGACCTATGCAGAAGAAAACTTATAAAAACATTATTCTTCATGGATTTATCTGACAAAGGGAAAAGAGTAAATGCAATAAATTCAAATTTAGAAAGAGTTTTTACATAACTACTCCTACATTTTGAAGACTGACCTTACTGGTTTTATCCTGAATAGATTTTAGTTAAGTGTTTCTTGCTAAATCTAAATATTTCTAAATTCAAACTGAAGTTTACTTGAGTGGTTTGAAAAAGAGTGTGGGGGAAAGGGAAGCATATTTCCTAGAGTAAGATACTTGTTTTAAAGAAAAAATTTTGTTGAAAATTCTTTGCAAATTTTCAACATTACATTGATGAGTGTTGCTCTACTGCTTTGCAAATATGGTACATTTACAGTAGACAATGTTATCTGATCTGTATGAGTGAAGAAACAGTTATTTTCTAGGTGGGAACTCACGAGTGTGAGCACTTTCAATCTGGACTTGCAGAGGGGAAGTGTGGTTATCCTGTGTGTCGTGGGAGTGCAGCGAGTCCTCTGAAAAACGGTGTAGACCATTGTGGCCAAATGGCTGAGTATTGTTATTTCTGGCAAGTGTGATTTACTGGAATCAAAACCAGGGCAAACATGGTGAGATTCTGTGGTTCATGTGATGAAGTTTTCTTCTGCTGTCTTTCGCTCTATGGAATAGAACCTGGCCCCATGGTATATAGCAAGAAAAGTAAAGAAAATAAAATGAATTACAAAATTGTTCAAGTAAATGAACAGTACTTTGTATGGGAGGCTGAACGAAGTTGTGAAACTTATCGTATGTGGTTAAATGATGAAACTATTTATTGAGCAGCTTAAACATTATAAACCTGTTGGCAGTTGCTTCACCTGGTAGCACAGATACAATCCTTCAGTTCCGTCCTAGACCTGAAGTTGGCTGTGTTCTTTTGCCCATCTAGTGGGATTAGTAAGGTACAAAATGATGGTGAATCTTTTGTAAACTGACATAAAGAATAAAGTACTACCAGATGTCTCCACGCTATTAAATCTCTTGCACAGGCACCATGGGACTTTGGGTAGATGCAGCAATTTCTCAGTTACAGCTAACATTATTTTTTCCAGCAAACAATGGCTTGTCCCTCAGAACTTGACTTCGGAATCATGACAGGGCTGCAAACTGGTTGATCTGGGGCCACTCCCTCCATGTATTCCTCTCCATCTCACTTAAGAGATGAGTCTCTTCAGTGGGTCTTATTGCTGGGATACAAAAGGCAGTTTCCAAGTTTTCTATGGTGAAGTTAGGGGAAGACACAATAGAAGCGACTGCTTCTAACCCAAAAATATCAGAAATAGTATACTTGCCATAGCTTTAAATTGTGTTCACTTGCTCATGCTTCTAGCTGGTCCCTATGTCTCTCATTTCCTTACTTAGAAGGGACACAGCTAAAGATGCTTTTTGATGTCATTGTTCAGTTTATTGTAAAAGGCACTGAGTGCTGTGCTGTGTTTCTCAATCAGATGCAGTGCAAGTAAGGAACTAAAAAATATGTAAAATACTGTTTAAAAGCACTGTGCGAAGAGTAAAATAGCTTTCCTGCATGTAAACATAATTGTGTCATGAAGTACTTGCATTTCTTTTCCTTGTCTTTCCAAATCTTCACTTGAAAGGAATTTTCTTCTTTTCTTTGGAATTGCTGGCAGCTGGCAAATCTCTGTGTCTGAGGCCACTGTTAACGCACGATCATTATTGATTTGGAATAAACTGTCACAGTTATGTTCCATAAGGTCCAGCACAGCTACTGTGCTGGCAATCTAGTCCTCCAGTCTTTGCCCGAAGTCTTTTGGCACCTTGCATAAGTTGTTGGGCCAAACACAGCGAATACTAAATGTCTAATCCCAAAAAGGAAAATGGACCAGGTAATGCTCTTAATTCTCAGTTCCCAAAGCATGTGCCACGTTTAAAGGGAAACCATTTGAAAGATGTGGACAGGTCAGTACGTGTAGTAAAATACTCTGCTAGAACATTAAAACACCTTTCTTAAGTGATACCAGTCAGCATCCAGATCTGGGAAACAGCTATCATCAGTTGAAAGCGAGCAGATAGGTATTGTTCATGTGGGAAGAACACTCCTATCCTCCTCAGAATTCCTGAAATAAAATTCTGTGGGTTTGGTGTGCAAGAGATCCAATGTAAATGATTCTAGTGATCTCTTCTACCAAGAAGCAGAAACGTGTCTGTTATTTCAGACTGGAGTCACTTCCTTGCTCTTCGATGTGCCCTTCAGGACTGATCTCCCAGGGGTTCAGGAAGGGCATTGTATGATATGAGTAACCTTTGGTTTTATGGTGCTTTTGGATTTGTGTCCTGGCTCACAGAATTCTGCCTTTCACATTGGTCTCCTGCTAAAGAAAGTTTTTCTTATTTTAGTCACCTGACAGTGGTTTTCTATTCCTCTCCCCCCATCCCTTTCTAAAATGGTAGTATGCCAAATTATGCTACTCAGAAAGGACAGAAATACAAGTGTGTGAGGTGGAAATTAGCAGATCAGAGATGAGAGGAGCTGAGGAACAGGGGAAGAGCCTTTGAGGTGAGGTATCCCAAAGAGCTGTAAAATTACTTAGAGTGTGAGAGTAGAGGTGGGGAGAAAAGCAGCCCTACCGCATTGTCTTCCAACTGCTCAAGGAACGGTTAAGTTATATTTGTTTCTCAAGAGATGAAAAAATAATCAGCCCAAATAAATTGCATTCACCATCTCACACTTGGTACCTGGCAGGGGGAGAGTGCTTGTGTTCAGTTCCATCTAACCATTCTGATAGTGGCGTATTTCCCTGCCATCAGGGGTGGTCACTTCCTCAGGTACACCAGTTCAGTCATCTGGCTCTTCTCTAAACTGACATGGCCACCTCCCTAAACAATCCTCAAATTATTAAAAAATAAATTAAAAAAAAATTTAAAAATCGTGTTGGTGGTGTGGTTGAAGTACAGCGTTCCACTGGATGATTCTACATCGTTGATTGGGCTGTAACCTCTGGTGAAGAAAGGAAGGAAGAAGGGTCAGGAACATCTCAAATGCTGTATGTTCCCAACAGAGGAGCATTGTGGGACCTTGTGCCAAAGTGGTGCAATCACAGTATCATTGAGGCAAATGCTCTAATTTTGTTGGCTTCAGTGGGGGTGTGTTTTCTCTTCTAAATTATTACACTATGCATACCTGTGACTTAAACTTTGCTTAGTGCCATTTTCCCTTCTCTCTCACTTTTTAGGGTAAACATTGCATTCTTGATGTTTCTGGTAATGCGATCAAAAGGTTGCAGATTGCCCAGCTGTACCCAATCTCCATTTTTATTAAACCCAAAACAGTGGAAAATATCATGTGAGTAAAAGTAAAGTACCTCAGGCTAAATTGTTTGAGGCTGTCATTATATTTGAAAACCCAGTTGCAAGTTATGTGATGACAATTGTAATATTTGCATTTTAAACAATATTTAATTTCCTGAGGTTTATTTCTAGGGACTTCTAAGGTGGGGTTTCTAATACAAATTAAACTGCTTAAGAACAAATGTCATTGTCCTAAATTCCATGCAACATAGTGTCAGAACAGCTCGTTCCCACTACAGTCTTTGCTTAGGTGTGTCATTTAGGAGACTGTCTCTTACTAGGGTTAATACTCAGACAACAGTTTAAAACCTTATTTCAAAAGGCTCCAAGTATATGAGAGTAGTTTTTAAAGGTATAATGTTTTCAATTTCAGGGAAATGAATAAACGCTTAACGGAAGAGCAAGCCAGGAAGACATTTGAGAGAGCCATGAAACTGGAGCAAGAATTTACTGAACACTTCACAGGTGGGTTTTGCTTGGGACTGGACTGTTCCCATGCTAGAGTTGAAATGTTACTGCTTGCTGTAAAATAGTAATTGCCTCACTGCTGAGATAAGGCTGAACTTTGTTTTCCAGCTGATCTGTGATTGGTTTGAGGCGCAGAGCCATCTTTGTAACTCTACATTGATTTCAATTTGATCAATTAATTCAATATATACAAAAATATACTGGGAGCTTAATTTAGGTTTTAAAAACTGTGAGACTTTCTACCATTTTCCTGGGTATTGTAATGCAGATGTTTGCTTTATTGATGTATTGTATGCTTAAAGCTTTTTATTTGCAGAGCTGAGATTGCCCAGCAAAGCTCCCTGTAGAAAATGATTAATTTCCATTTCTTTTTAAATCAGGAAGTAAAGAATTATGGTAATTAATTAAGCCTCTGGAAGTTGGGCACTACGGCTTTATGGTACTTAGCAAATCAAATTTGTGTATGCCATGGATCTAACTGTAACAGCAAGGGATGGGCTTCAAGCACTCAAACTGTGCTAACTGTTTACATTATGGCTTGAGGTAGGAGGAGGTTGATCGAGTCAGGATCTTCACGAGGACAGAAATGCCCTATTCTTGTCCTGAATGGACACTCGCTCCTTTCCTTCCTGTTATGTTCTCTTTTGCGGTGTTTCAGTGTTTGCTGCCCCATTCACCTCCTTTCTGTGACATGACTCCTTTGTCCAGTTCCTTCTCTGCATCGTATGTGAGCAGAGCTGTGAATGCAGCAGTCTGCTCCACCTGGGCAGAGACTCAGGAAGGGCCGGTGGCTTCACATGGGAAGAAGATAGAGGAACCAGTAGACTCCCTGCCCCAGTCTTCCCGCTGCCTTGTTCTTGACCTTGTGTGTTACCCACACAATGAACAAGTTGAGTCCATCCCTTTTTGCCTGCCTGCCTCCCTCTCTGCTGCCTTGCAGCTGTCAGTTTATACCAATGCTGTATCTGGCTTTCCCACTCCTCCTATTGCCCTCTGTCTGTCTGCGTCCAGAAAGTTATGAGACTCCCAACATATATTGCAAATTCTTCCTAATGTAGAGTCCCTTACCAAATGACTTGGAAATGTGTTAGGTTTGTTTTTCAGGAAACAAATGAGTTTGCTTTAATAGAACTTAATTAAATATTTAATTAATAGCTGCTGTTCTCCCAGGCTGTCTCAGGCCATTATATAGGACACTTTTTCAGGAAATTAAGGGACGCAATTGAAGATTTTGCAAAAACCTATGGGCCTTTTTAAGAGCTCTAGCGCTCGGGGCCACATTTCTTCTCAGAAGTATAAGGTTTGTTGGCAAAGGAAGATAGCAATGGTCAGGCTTTTATTCTTGATAATCCAGTTCAGACCAGTACTACTTTTCTGGGTCTGTTTGAGATACTTGAAGATGTTAGTACTTAGTTTGGAGGCTGCCACCCATATGAGTCAGGTGATAAAGCAGAATGTGTGAGCATTCCCTAATCTGTTTAAAAAAAAAAAAACTACATCATGTGGGGTAACTGAAATCAACTTCATCAGCAGGTTAAGTTTAAACAGACTTAAACTTTGTCCTGAAGCACACGAAAGGCTTTTCTGTTTTGAGGGTATTGAGCTTTGGAAGAGGTGTGGTTAAACCATAGCTAGAGAGAAGTAAGATGCTGAAGCTTATGGCTATTTGTATTGCGAAGACATATCTAAATCTTTCTAATGCCCTGTTGTGCTGTGATTATACTTGACCTATAATAATTGAACAGCCTCCTCCCACAGGCCCTATGGCAATGGGCTGCAGATAAGGAGAAAGTTTTTATGAGATCGGAATGATGAGTAGGAATAAAAAGGAAGTAATCCACATGAAAGCAAAGCTCAGAAGCAGCAGTAATATATTAATGCACAAAAGAGTGTGTCTGGCCTGCCTCCAAAATTATCTTTCAAGCTAAACTTTGTTTCTTGGATTATCAACACTGAGGTGGTGATCCTAATTAAAAAGTTGCCATCTCATGGTGATTGCTTTTTCAGACTGCAGAGTGGTAGGAACAGCTCAAACTTCATCCTCATTTTCACCAGATTGTACTTTACGCTAATATTGGCTCATTTCTAATTATTTTCTAGCCTTGGAGAAAATATATCTAACGTACATGATCTGAATATAAATTGCACTTTTAACTATATAAGGAAGCCTATTGTCTGTAAAACTTAAATCTGTCAGCTGGGCAGCAAAGTCCATGAGTTTTGGCCAAACTCTTTTTGGCCAAAAGCAAAGGTAGTGGTTGCAGATAGAAATCCCAAGGTCCGCCAGCCTTGCTATGGAGTGTCAGGATCCAGCTGAGGAGTTCATCTCTCTGTGTTACACCGAGTCTGACTCTGACTGCATGTGAGGACGCAGCCCTGTATTCTGTCTTGCCTTCTTGTGTTGGAAACACACATGAAAGTTGGACTGAAAAGAATACTGGAGGATGCAAATTGACTCAGGCAAACTCTCACATGTGGTTAGGAAAAGCAAAAAACCCTCCTCAGTTGTATGTATTATACTTGTAGTAAAGCGAAAACCACTTCCTAACCCCAAGCCTCTGAGTGAGAGAGATGGTGCTGTGTGTGTCCTGCAGTACCATCAGCGATGTGCTTCACTCCAGCACAGAAACGAGAAATCTCAGTGGGTGTCCATTCCTTCAGCAATCTAAAATCCTCTTGCCACTCTGAGAGAAAAGACTGGCTTGGCTTGGAGCATCTTGGTTTCTGTACGGAGCTGGGAAGGATGATTGCTGATTGCCACATTATGTTTTGCAGCTATTGTCCAAGGAGACACACTGGAAGAAATCTACAACCAAGTGAAACAGATCATAGAGGAACAGTCTGGGCCTTACATCTGGGTTCCAGCAAAGGAAAAATTATGAAAACAGATTTCTATTTTTCATTTTCTAACTGACATCACCTACTACATCTGACGACTCTTAAGCCCTTCCAGTGGAGCCTGCCTCTAGTTCTTTCCAGCGTGGTTCATACCCTAACCATCACATTCTGCAGTTCCCATAATGCTTTACATTTGGTGTCTCTCTTAGTTTAAATAATTTGTATTATTGTGTGTTGTTGGTTTGCCATTTTTCAAACATGACAGTGGAATGGCCTGACCAGCTATTAGTTTGGGGTGGGGGTGGGAGGGAATTGCTTGGTAAAATTCCTTAATGTTTAAGGGAGAGTAACTTTCAAAGATTTTTTTCAAAAAAGCTTTATAGACGTTCTTTTAAAATTTCGTAACAATTGAAAGAAAAGTTGTATTCAAGGAAGTTGTAACTCATGAGTAACTTTGCACGCTTAACTTTAATAGCATGGTTTGGTCAGGGCAATCAATTTCAGATTTTATTTTCTGAGTTAAATTCTATTCTCACATTATTATTTTTTTTCTTTCCAGGCAGTTAGAGAGAAACTTTCAAATTTTGAGTTAACATTTTCATTAACTCCCATTACTACTCCTCAAGGGATATTCATTTTCATAATTTCATATGGATATTCTTATAATCTATTTTTTCATTTTTTGCCAATAAAATTGCTAGGGACAAAGATGTGTAATGTTTTTAATCTTCCTCGTGAAACACTATTTATAGTGTCTTACAGAAATTGTTTATAGATAATGGTCATCACACTTTTTGAGCCTAAAATATGTTTAGGTGCTAGGAAACCTTGTATTTTTCAGAGGAATGCCAAATTTCCATTGGCAGTAATACAGAAAACAGCTGCAGAGATGGTCATTAGGGCAATGAGAGAATGATTCGTAGCCTAAAAATGTGTGTGTTCTTAGGGGTCAGATTTTAATGAATATTTTACCCACAATAACTGCCTATTTTGTTATAATAAATATATATATATTAAACTTTCTTTAACTAAACTCTGTAACTATGGGAATTATTTTCTTTACATAGTTGCGCACACATATAAATATATATATAAAAAATATATATTTTTCTTTTACCACCTACTCCTAGCTCTTTGTTTTGAATAAAAATACAAATTAGAATTTACCTTCCTTAATCATGAGAAATGAAATGGGCTATGGTGGCTGGGCATAAAGTCCAGGGAATATTAGTTACAAGAAAAAAAATCATGCAAGTTCTCCTCTTTTCTACAGAATTTCAGGTGTTTGTCTTTCCCCCCTCCCCGCCGTGTAATATGCATGTCTTAACCAAAGGGAGATTTCGGAGCCAACAATACATCTTATTTTTCTGTACGTGTTCATCTCGGATTGCATAGGCACAGGATCTTCCATTTGCAATGCACAAACCTCTGTGCCGAATGTTATAAATACTTTGTACCAAAACATGGAACTACCTTCAGTAATGAAATTCTCTAATTCCCATATTATTTGGTACCTGCCATTGCTTGTTGGAAACTGTTTATAAGAGGGATGTGGTTACGGCAGTCACGGGGCAGTCACGCAACCAAATTAGCTTTGGTTTGTAAAGAATTATCAACACTATCCATTCCATTTGTTAGAAAGAGGAGAACAGCTAATAAACTTTATTGTACAATATGTTTGTCAAGTGTGTTTTTAATCAAAAGAAATACAGGTGTTGTAGCATTTTAACATAATTGACTCAGACTGTAAATGCAAATAATGTGTTAGAGAAACACTGGTGACCAGGTTGGAGCTAGTGAAGTTATTACATTAAAAGCAGGTTTAAACTTGGGACACAAATATTGCTGGTGTTACGTGGAAGGCTTATGAGACTTACAGTAAGCATAAGTTGCTGGTGTATGGCCCAAAATAATTTTTGTTTTTCTAGATTTGTGAAGTAGGTGTGCTGTCTGAGACTCCATGGAAGTGTAAGATTGATGCAACTTTTGATAAATAATGTCATAAATTTTTAAAGGAACTAAAAGTGTACTATAGTCTGCCTCTTTGAAAGTGACTGATTATCTGAGGTATATGGTGAGACATCTTCAAACAGACCAACTTTAAAAAAAATAAATGGATCCAAATCTCAGCTATCAAATCTGCAAACCGTAATAATATCTGAGATCTCTATATCGTATACACTTTTTTTACTTCTTTTTTTTTTTTTTTTGACCCATCAGAAAGAGTCCTGTTCAACTGAGTAGGTATGTGAGGAGCTACTCTTTGATACACTGGAATGTCTGAATAACTTGCACGGAGCTTTTCTCCCAGGCGTTTCTCATGTACTAGCCAGGTGTCACCGAATACTACACCAAGACTCAGGTCCACACAGTTGTCACGCCAGAGTGAAAACAAGTCTTGGATCAAGAAAACCCAAAGGATTCTGGGGTATTTTTTTTTTGCATTTTTGGTTTTGTTTGTTTCAGATGTTGCCCTTGAGCCCTGGCAGAAAAGTTGATTCTGATGCCCCTAGTTGACTTGTTTTATCTTGTAACTTTTAGGATTTTGCGTTAATTAGTGTTTCTCTGGCTCTCACTTTTCCAGTATTGGGTACTGATACATCTTTGACTTTTGGGTATACTTTCTGTATTTTAAAGATGCATTTTACAATAAGTGCACTTCTCTTAAGGCTTCCAATTTAACAACTAGGGTAATTAGGAAATCCAGATAGAATCATACTCATGCATTACCACTCTACTTTTGCTGGCCCAGTGAAGGCACCATGGGTTTTCTTCCCTGCCTACTAACTCAACTATTTGTAACTGCTAGGTAGAAGCATGCTTGATGCGAAGTATTTGCTGCTCTCTATTATTATAAGTTATAGTATATTAATAGTTTTCTTTGCGGGTATTTTTGCTAAGTGGTGCTGAAGATTAGGTTGAGAAATTTAATATCTCCTTAAAGCATAGATATTCATGGAGTTATGAATAAAATAGGAAAATGAGCTAAATTATCATGAACTGTGCTTGTGTGATGGTTTAGAGGGTGTTGCGTTCAGAATAGGCCTCCTGTACTAAAAGACTGCTCCTCTGCCTTCTGAACCTTTCCCGTAGAGGATCAGAGGAACCACAGGAGAGGCCTGATACCAAATAAATTTTTTATTAATCTTGCCCTTGCAGTCCTAAGCAACTGGTGCTAGGACTGTGCATCAGTCTTGTCATCTATATATGTATATAAGCTTCACTGCAAGCAGCAGAGGGCTTGAGAGGCTAATCTGGCCAGTGGGAAGGGCACAGGAGGGATCCGAATAATGGATCCTTCCGGAAACTTGAAAGGACTCCAGTAATGCCAGGTCGTTCTTCAGCTCTTTAGACAGCAATGGGATGACTAATTCCAGGTGTTCTAGGCAGCCACGAATCAGAGTTCAGCCACAAGGTTTTGTTTAAGAAGGAGGTCTGGAGGGGTCATTATCTGTTTTTTTGATGTTCTAAACTTGAAATAGCAATTAATTGACTTAAATTCAGGTGTTGTCTTACAGGTACTGGTAGGTGTAGGTGTTAAAACTAGCAGCCTGGCCAAATTGTAGTCAAGTAGCTAAGTAACAAACTCCTGAAAGCATCCCTGCAACATTACTGGGTGTATATACTTGAAGGATGCACAGAGTTGTGTTATTCATGCATGCGCAGAATATGCAAAAGGCATGTGCGTGGGTATTCATGGCGGTACACAGCTGTTCTTTTTCTGGTAGCTGGGTGCTGAGCTGAGAAACGGCAGTCAGCAGAGCAAAGCAGCATTAAATAGCTTTTATGTAAACAAAGTCTTACAGGCAGCTGCAGTTCATTGACTAATGAAAAACGAAGAAAAGGGCAGCACAAATGAGTGTTGCTCTGTGAAAGATAACTCTGAAAGTCACAGCAGCTTTTAACAGAGCTATTCTCAGCGGAGTTTTTTACTCTCTGGGAGAGAGAAGCCTCCCTGGGCCTTCTCTAAAACCTTAAAAAAAAAATAAACTACTTCAGCTATTTCATAGTGCTTGGTATTAAATTTGAGGAGATGTGCACTTGGCATGCACTGTACCACCTGGAGAGTGTACGGGCTTCACTCTTGTAAAAGCCAGTGCTTCTTGTTACGGCTTTAGGAAATTCATGACAATGCTGAGAATGTGGCAAAAAAGTGACCATCAGCTCTGTCAGATAAAGTGTTTCACTTGAATCTGCTTTTGCTTTCTGAGCCCCAACACACGGGATACATAGAAGTCATACTTAAAATGAGGATTTCTTTATGCAGCCCTGCTTTACCCCTATGAGTCAGTGTGTAGCTGTTTGAGTCTATAGGTGGTGCTAAAGCAGTGACAACCTCTTTGGTGCCTCAGATATTTTGCAATTTCCTAGTCTGAATTTTTTCCAAGTGTAGAGGCGGTGTGAAGAGAGGTAGGCTTTTTTTTTCCTGTAGTCGTTATGAGGTGACGTGTGCCAAGGTACACAAGATAAACTGTTGAACAAAGTGCACCTGCAATTGAATGCTGCTGATTTTCACCAAGGAGCAGGCTGGGGAGCACACTTACAGAAGCCTTGATCTCTGGGTGTTATGAATGCTGGAAAAAGCACAAATCACAAAATTTTCACCATGAAGAGCTCCAGAATAGCCTTCTATCTTCTTTTCTTTCTCTTCTTTCATGGTGGTAAGTGCCTTCGAAAAACTTTTGCTGTGGCGTGGTGTCTTTGGGGTTGACTGCTATGAGATGTGAGAGAGCAGAGGAAAACTAGGACCATTTCAGAACCAATCTCATATGGCCAGGAAAAAGAATAGAAAGAAAGAATAGAAAAAATAGAAAAGGAGTAGAAAAAGCTGTGTTGATTACCACTTATGTGTTCTAACTCATTGGTGTCAAATGTTGTATTTCCTCAGCTCTGAATCTACTTTTGGTTCAATGGTGTCCGTTTCTCACAAGTGTGAACAGTTCTTTGACACTTATTTTGTAAAAATAGAAATAATTGCCTTATTACACTTACCAGGCTCTGTGTGATATGTTGGCTTTCTCCTGTCACTCGTAAATTCTAATGGTGATTTAAGTTCCGTATGCTTCTGTTTAGGAGAGGAAAAACCCAAACCCCTTTATCAGTGAAAACCTAGATTCTTCCTCCTGCCCCAAGAAATTAATGGTGAAAATTTGACCGAGGTAGATGCTAAGCTTCCACGAGGTGCCTTTTTGCTATGACTCTGTTGTGCCTTTCTTCTAACTATCTTGGTTCTCAGGATTCCTGCAACTCAGAGGTGGGCAGTTGTTTCTCCCTCTACTACCACATGCTGCCATGAAAACTTCCTGTAAGCTTTCCAAGTCTGACTTAATGTTTATTGACAGCAGTAGAGTTGGCTCCAAGTTGCAGTGGAACAGCAGGCCAAACCCTCTGGTTCAGTATTCGGTGCAAAACAACCTTCACGGCATCAACAATCTTGTTTAGTCTGCAGCCCCTAAGTCAGAAAATGTGCATGGCTACTATTGAGCACCAGTGCAGTAATTTTAACTTGCAAAGTTAGATGTGGTATCTCAACTACATGACAGTGGTGGGGAAATAGAGAGGGGCAGTTAGAGCTTTTAGAAAACCACATGACAAATAACTTGCAGTGGACTCCAACTTAAAATAGAAATTGTAGAAGAGCAATAGAATGTGGTGCCCCTCGTTTACAAAAATGATCTGTGGCTGTTTAGTAGCATAAACCATACTTGCACATGCATTTTATGTACAGCTGCACCATTTGTGCATGATGACATACCCCTGCAAAAGCAATAAAGTGCTTGTGGCTTTGGCACTTAGCAGGGTAGTGTTTGGGCCTGCTGAAAGACACCTTTCTTCACTGATTAATGGAATCTCCTCTACTAAGCTTGAGTCTTTTCATTCATGGAACTGCCCTCCCTTTTTCGTGACTGTGGAAACAGCCTCTGATGAAAGTGTCTTTTGAAGAGACAAATTTACTTTTCTAGTTTTTGTAATAAGCCTAGTGGTAAGGCTCTTGAGCACCTAAGATTGCATTTTTTAATTCAGACCAGAAATGGCTGGGGCAGGACTCCAGGTACTAACTAGCAATGCTTAAGTAAGAGTTGTCTTTGGACAATCTCTTTGGTTTTGTAAGATACCATTTTAAATAATCATTTTAAACACTTTTGACTCAAGAAAAGATGATGCATTCTGAAAGGTTTAAAGAACAGTCTGGATGCCCTGACCTATTCCATGGTACCCATATTTCTTATGTCGGAAGCAGATGCCATTGGGTTTCAGTATCCGAGTCTGAGCCTGTCTTGTTTCCAATCCAAAAAATGTCAGTATTCATATTAATCTGAAAGGAAGTGGGAACCATCTCTAAAGACTCTCTGTTGAAAGAGCCCTGTTTTCTTTCTGTTTTGGGAGGAGGAATGGAATGAAAGGTTGGCTCTTCGGGAACCTCTAAATGGTGAGCTCTGTTGCAAAGGCACAGATATGTTTTATGATATTTTCTCTTGGTGTTGTGTTTGCAGCTCTCAGCCTGAAACGTATCCGGTGGTGCACCGTCTCTGAGAAAGAACTTCTCAAGTGTAATGACATGAGTAAGGCCTTTCGTGGGGCTGGCATCCTTCCCCCTCTGGAGTGTACAGTGGGGGGGTCAGCTGCTAACTGTACCCAGATGATCAAGGTGAGTTGTGAATGACAGCAGTGTCATTGATTTAATTTCCCCATGTGCCTAATAATAAAAATAATGCAGTAGTGATGTACACAGCTCTGCTGTGAGTGTCTGATGATCCAGGCAGCTGACCATATGCTTCCTGGCATTGGTGTCTCTGAATGTATCAGGAATAGCGTGGCCAGCAGGAGTAGGGAAGTGATTGTGCCTCTGTACTCAGTGCTGGTGAGGCCTCGTCTTGAGTACTGTGTTCAGTTCTGGGCCCCTCTGTACAAGAGGGACATTGAAGTGCTGGAGCGGGTCCAGAGGAGAGCTACCAAGCTGGTGAGGGGTCTGGAGACCAAGCCATATGAGGAGAGGCTGAGGGAGCTGGGCATGTTTAGTTTGGAGAAGAGGAGGCTGAGGGGAGACCTCATTGCCCTCTACAACTACCTGAAAGGAGGTTGCAGAGAGGTGGGTGTTGGCCTCTTCTCCCAGGTGAATAATGACAGGACCAGAGGAAATGGTCTGAAGCTGTGGCAGGGGAGGTTTAGATTAGATATTCGGAAGAATTACTTTACTGAAAGAGTGGTCAGGCACTGGAACAGCCTGCCCAGGGAGGTGGTTGAGTCACCATCCCTAGAGGTATTTAAGAAACGTGTAGATTTGGCACTTCAGGGCATGCTCTAGTGGCAGAGATTGTAGGGGCTTTTTTTGTGTGTGTATGGTTGGACTCGATGATCTCAAAGGTCCTTTCCAACCATGATTGAAAAAAAAATAAAAATCAAGGCATATATCTTTTTTTAAAAAAGACATAAAGGTATACATGTGAACCTGAATGTCAGAATGGCCCTGTCATCTGTTTCACTAGTCACATATGGCCAGACATTAGGAACACAGCAAAGGTCTTAAATATTTCCTCCCAAATGCTAATCTTTGATTTGGGAATTGTGTCGGATTTATTTAGCAGATATTTAAGAAGGGATGGAGCTATAACATGCAGACAGTAGTTAAAGCTGTGCTGCTGAGCCTATAAGTAGATTGTATTTTGATAAACTCTGGATCAAACTCCCATTTTAGGGTCCCATCATGGAAATTGCTGTATATACAGATGAGAATAAGTGTAAAGCCAACTCAAATCTCCCCATACTGGAGTACAAGAGAGACAAAGCAGCAAGTAGGGTGAGCAAAGGGCACGCAAATCCAGCTGTATTAATTCAGCTGCCCAGAGCGTGCTCAGTTTCCAAAAGGAGCACGGCTCTGGGGAGGGTTTTAAAGACTGTAAACGTTTGGCTTTGCAGAATGATGTATGGAAAATAATTCCCTCCTTAGGGGAGGGGGTGGGAGGCAACAAGTGGATATTGGAGGAAATGTGGAGGCAGGCAGTCATGATCATCTTCACTGGCAGAGTGTGGGGGAAGGGGAGGATGGCTGGCTGTCATAATAAATAATATTCTTTGTGTATCCTGTATAGACATGCCCAGAAATCAGGGTTTTGTGTAGCCTGTCAAGGACAAGAGGTTCAGAGCCAGGAAATGAGTCCCAGCAGAGGAGTTTGAAGGGAGATGAGGCAGGTGGTTGCGTGGCCTAAAAAAGGAACAAATTTCAGAAATTGGTATCGTGTAATTTTTTGTCAACAGAAGCAGAATGTTTGTCTGGCTACTGACACTACTGCGTTGCCTCTTGATGAATAACTGTTCTCGAGCGAGGGAATCAAGACGTATTGAAGAATGTCAGGAGCAGATAGCAAAACATATCGTGGATTTTACCTTGGGATTAGACAGGAAATACTTTCCAATGTCAGATCTTCCTAAAACCGCTTGGCTGATTGCTGCATTCCACAGAGGGAACTGTTAGACTCTGTAAAGCAGGTTATTAAAAGGGCTGATGAGTGTCTGCTTCTGAAATACAGTGCACACAGAATTGCATTTGTAAGCAGCAGACACCTATCTAAAACCTTGATTAGGTGAACTCCGAAACCTGCTGGCGGATAGCCCGAGTAAGTAGCTTTCTGATAAAATGGGTCTTCACTGCAAGGCTTCAGACGAGGCTTTGTCCTTGAGACTACTTTTTTTTTTCTTGCGCTAATAATCTACGAAATGTTTAAGCTGGCCTACTCTGCAAAGGGCTGTGTGGAACCCTTGAGCCCACATCCGCACTGAACTCTGCTCTTTGAGGCCAAAAAGGGAGTGGGATGCAATGGCTGAAGAGGCAGAGATATGCTGGTTTATAACACTGCATAACTTGGACTTAGTCCTGTGAATGTGTTAGCATGTGGATAAAGTAAAAAACCTTTTTCTCTGAAGGTGTTTAAAAATTGAGATGTTTAAATATTAAACTAGGGAACCTGACAATATTTAATGTGACCAGAGCTGCTATTCAGCAGGTCTTCAAACACTTCTGTAGGTAATTCTCAAACCTTATGACACACAGAAATGAAGCTCCTCTGAAAATATTTAACAGGGTATTACCATCATACATATACTTATCAAAAAATCATATGTGGAATAATCCCATGCTTTTGCTAAATGTATTGGCAAATGGTTGCTACAAAAAAAAATAAATACCCACACTGTTGCTGATATGCCACCTCAGCAGTGAGTGTGTGCATTTAAAGCAGAGTGTAAGCTACTTCACATTAAATACAACAATAGGCATTTTTTTTCTGTCTTGTTCTGTTACTTATATAGTTATTTATACACGAGCTACTGATAGGAGGCTCTTCTGCTAAACAGAGCTCAAAGGCTCAGCTTTCCAATCAGAAAAGTGCTATCTCACATGGAAATATGTCCATATAATACAGTCCTTGTCTTCTGTGGCCAGCCCTTCCCGTTTCATCTACTCTGTTTCCTGTCCACCACCATTCCAGAGGGTCATTTTGTTCTCCTGAGGCTAAGGTCTTTCTAACTCCCACCTCCTTTTCTTCCCTCTCACTGTCAGGTGTCCCTTCTAAAAAAGAGGCCATATTTGATCCCTAAATTGTCCCGTCCTCTGACTCAGATCTGGTTATTCCAGAGAGATTCTTTAAGATGCAAATATCTCCCAGTTCCAGCTCCTCTCCAGGTTCCTTTGGAGCTTTGTTCAGCTCTCATTCATGAGAAGCAGCTCTCAGGACATCTGTTGTTTCAGCTAATTAATGAATATTACCTTTTTTTCTCCCTTGAGCCAAATAAGTAAAACAATTTCAAATTACATGGCAACTTCAAATCTGATTTAAGTATCAACATCAATATATTACCTATGTTCTCACATGATCCCTTAAAAATTTTCAAGCTTTTTATGTGACTCAGCCGGTGGGAAATTGCTGTGATATACTGGGCAGCATAGTCGTAGCCCTACCCTAACCGATGCTCAGCAAACTGCCAAGGAACGGGTAAACTCAATTACCCCCTCCAGCGCCGAACCAGAGGTTAAGCAAACTGATAAGAAACTTGGAGTCAGCTTAGAAATGCAAAATGTCAAGCTGTTGATTATTTTCTCAGCAGTGTCTTGTCTCTGTGCGAGGTGCCCTCTCCCGGCTCCACTATGTTCAGTACACACCAAGAGCCAGGTTCAGCTGGTCAGAGGTGTGTGGAGCAGTTCCATAGCCCTTGCTGCCCTGGGAAGTCCTTATGCTCCTGGAAATCCACAGCAATCCTGCGTCTGTAGCAGGATTCCAGCCAGCTTGGTGTTACAGTCAGCTGAAAAGATGCGGTATTGTTGGGCACCTTCCCAGCAGTGGATGCCCCAGATCTGTGTTCCCCGGCTCTGGACAGTCTTTTTAAATGCTTTCCTCCTTCTCTGAAACGCACTGTCATCTGCTTCCCCTCTCCCAAAACGTGTAGCTGTTTGTCTGCTGAGGTACAAGCCAGCATGCTTTAAGGTTGCTTTTGGGTATGCTTTGGCATTCAGATTTTGCAGCCCCAGAAGACATTACTTCAAACTATCTGTGTATGACCTCTAACATATAATTATTTAAATCTTCAGGCCTTGGGGCACTAGCTATAGAGATGAATGAAGCTCCAAATTGATGGGCCTTCAGATTCATTACAGAGCTGCAGGATCCATTTCTAAGATTCCTTTGGACTGTGAAAACTAGTGAGGCTGTCACAGGGCTGGTTTCTGCATTATTTCTGAATGAAGGCGGTTTTAAAGTTCTAAAATCCCTCTTAGTAATTGTTCTTCAGAAATGTGAGTGCCCTTAAAAGAACTTTTTGGAGAAAAGAAAACTCACAAATGCAGATTAAGGGGCCTCTTCTCTTAAATGCATGGGTGCTCTGCCTCTGGTTGTTGAGAAATATTGATAATTAAGCTTCAGCATATATTCTGCCCTTGTGTCTCCACAGGATGATTTGGCAGATGCAGTGACGCTGGATGGCCGATTGATTTACCAGGCTGGAAAGGAGCATGGTCTGAAACCTGTGGTTGGGGAAGTCTACGATCAAGGTATATTCTGGCTAAATAACTTTTAGATTACTTAATGCGAGCTTTTTCTTATGCATTTTTACTGTTTCCATTTTATTTTGGGGTTCTTCGGGGGTTTATTTGGGGAGTAGGTAATGGTCAGGTTCCCTCTTGGATGTTCCTGCCTGTAGCAGAATGTGTGGGGAAAACAGGAGACGCGGGGCTATGTCAGAGTCTGCCTGAAACAGTTAGGGCAAAATAGCTGTTCCTGTAATAGGTTTGGTGAGTTCATTCAAATAAAGTCAGATTGAATGACCTTATGGTTACTTCAGACCCTAAACTCTTGATTGTATGAGTTATATCAAACTGTAAAACAAAGAGAATGAAATCAGCTGTGATGCTCCCGTCGCATCAAGTTGCTATGCTGTGTCAAAATTAAGATCAAATTAGTAGACAACTGGGGAATAATTTTTATTATTTTTTTTTTTTACTATTAATTATATCAGTTTCAATTCAGTCCAAATATATTTAGAATCATAGGATCTTGGAAGGAACCTCTGGATGTTTTTTATCCCACCTCCCTTTCAAAGCAGGGTGACCTTCAAAGGTCACTTTGCCTGTGACCTTTAACTGAGACATTTGACACTGAAAAGATAATGTAGGGCACACACACACAGTCAGCAGATTCTCACCAACAGTGTGAACAGTGTGACTTGCCTGTGGGTAGGGGAGCCACAAGGGGCCGCAAATCATCGTGTCTCACCGTAATGCTGCTGCAAGGCTACTTTGCTTGCTTCTCTTTCTTCCTACACTTCAGAGATTGGAACTTCCTATTATGCCGTGGCTGTGGTAAAGAAAAGCTCCAACATCACCATCAACAGCTTGAAGGGTGTCAGTTCGTGTCACACAGGCATCAACAGAACTGCAGGCTGGGATGTGCCAGTGGGTTATCTCATTGACAGTGGGCGCCTGGCAGCAATGGGATGTGACCTTCCAAAAGGTAAGAGTTACAGGGGAAAGATCTGTTCTACAGCAACGCCTTTCCCTATGGCCTTGGGACCCTGTGCGTGCACAGACATGTCTGGTTCTAGCTGCTGGTTTGGTCCTTTGCTTTGATGCTCCTTGTAGGGTGCAATAGACCTAAGGTCAGTCTGATAAAGACTGCAGGGTTGGGTTTTTTTAAAACTTTGAAACCATCTTTTAAGAACAAAATGACTTATCCCTTCTAAATGTTTTTAGAGATGTACTGTGTAGATGTGTTAAAATGAGATTGTAGGACCTTGTTTATTTATCGCTAAAAACTTCTCATTCTTGTTTCCTATTTAGCTGTAAGTGACTACTTCAGTGCAAGCTGTGTTCCTGGAGCAAATGGCGTAAACTATCCCAAATCCCTCTGTCAGCTCTGCCAAGGGGATTTGGCTGGGCAGAACAAATGTGAACAAAGTTCCCAAGAGCAATACTATGGCTACAGTGGTGCTTTCAGGTAAAAATCATGGCTCTGTCATTTTTTTTATTGCTATCCATAGCCATTGTCGCCAGGCCTCACTGACAGGAAATCGAAGCCAGAGAACTTTCAGTTGATCTTGTTAGAAAATCTGCTGTTGTTAGGACAACCATGCTTTAAACCTACAGACTGAACAAAAGTAATTCTAAACCCACTATTTCAGGTATTAATACCTGAGTATTAAAACCAAAGGGATATTTAGCACTCAACGCTATGCAGGGAAATCCTGTTGCTGTTTTCTTTGTCCAGCAGCTGTTGACACAAGTCTGAGTATTTGTTTCAGCAGTCTGTATCTTTCCCAGTAAAACCTGACGACCCTTGGAGTCTGAGAGCTGAACGGCCACCCTACTCTGCTCTTTCAGTCATCCCACCTCGGTTGCACTGAATTAGCGAGTTGCTCTGCCCTCCATTTCTGCACCTTTCTGCATCTTCCCCTGATTTTCCTTCTTCCTGTCTGTGTGCTGTCTTGCAGCTCCCAGTCCCTGAGCAATAGCATTGACGGAGCAGGGGCAGAATTTGCTCATGTGAAGCACTTGCTCCTCTCTGCCTATTCCCCAAAGGATTGTGCAACTCCCTTAGACAGAGAACTCTCCTGGACAAAGAAGGTCATGGTATTTGTCCCAGGCAGCACTGAACATGTTGTCCATGTTCACCAAATGACAGTGATAGTTTACTTCATGCTCTGACGGCCACTAGTCTCTGCCTTGAGCAAAACTCTCAACACGAGGAAATAGGTCAGTGTCTGTGGCTGATGGAACACAGCATACAGCCCTCTGGCTGTCAGCCATCAGTGATCAGCGCATGGGGGCTGTGCCTTGTAATCCATCTTTGTGCTTGGGTTTTATTTATTAGGTGTTTGGCTGAAGGTGCTGGAGAAGTCGCTTTTGTGAAGCACAGCACAGTGCCTGAAAATACTGATGGTGAGTAATCCAGAAGCTTGTTGAATAGTGTCTGCAAGGTCTGAAGTACAGTGTCTGTAATGGCAGTATAATATCAAATGCTTGGTTTATTTTGAATTGAGGAATCAGCAAAAAAAATGCTCTAATAGTGAAAACAGGTGTACCCACAGGTGTATGCATCATGTGATCCTTTTTATTTTCTTTCTTTTTATTTTTTTTTTTAATGCTTGATAGTTTCTCAGTAAAGATTGTAGGTGGAATCTCAAGCTTCTTCTGGAAAGAGAGCTTAAACAGCATTGATCTCCTAGTTTCGTACAGGCCTGGGCTGTTACATTGCTCATGCCTACCCAAGGATTTCAGCAGAGGCTAGCAGAAAGTTAACAAGATGTGGCCTGCCCTATCTGGCACTTTGTGAAAACTACCTTGAGTGTAACATTAGTTTAAGATCATGGGCCTGTCTGACCATCATTTACAGGGTAAAAAACCAAAAAATTTTGCATGTGATTCTAGACTTAGGGGTGCTTTTGATGCTGCTGCAGACCCTAGTACAGTCCAGTGCAGCCTTACAAGTGTTAAGCTGTTTATTGTCTTACTGGAGATATAAGACTAAAGGGCCACATAGATGCACGACAAATATCATGCAGTCAGGAATAGTTCAAAGATGCTCAGGAGATGTTTTCCGCTCTGCAGATGCGGAGCCAGAGGCATCAGCCCCAGCTGATACCTGTTCCATAAGCATGTTCTGTCTGATTTCAGGCAGAAGTCTTTCTTCGTGGGCCCAGCAGCTTCGTTCCCAGGACTTCCAGCTTCTGTGCCGTGATGGCAACACGGCTGATGTGACAGAGTGGAGAACCTGCCACTTGGCCCGCATCCCAGCTCGTGCTGTGGTTGTGCGGCCAGATGCAGATGGGACAGTTGTCTTCCAGCTCCTGAACCAGGGACAAGTAGGACATAATTTTTTCATCAGTGTGTAGCATTTTAGAGGGGTTCTTCCATCCCTGTATCTGAAGACAAGATATCCAGGCACCTTCAACTCAGTGGGGTTTGAAGGGGTATGGGATGTCACACATCCCAGGCCAAGGGGTGTGTGACAGGTGTTTTTTTTCTTTCTTTAACATTACAGCAAAGATTTAACGGGATAGACACCAAGTTTAAGATGTTTGACTCCTCAGCCTACAGTGCCCAGAATCTTCTGTTCAGAGACTCCACCACAGAGCTCGTTTCAATCACAGCTCAGAATTACCAGGCATGGCTGGGTGATGAGTATCTTCATGCCATGCAAGCTCTGAACTGCAACCCCAACAGTAAGTTGGTTTTAGATGGCTGTTCATCACCAAGAACAAAGATAGCTGATAACAGAGACCATCTTTATTTTGCTTTATTTTCTTCTGACTCTTGGAGGACTATGGCAAGATGCCAGTCTAATCTTTGAGCATGGAGAAAGGTCTCTTTTTGACCTAGAAACAGGTCAAAAATCAATATCACATTGCAGAATACTTTCCTGTGCAAACTGGCCCACTTTGTGTTATAAGATGCAGGCTTTTCTGCCCTTTCTGGCGTATAAGAGACATTAATCTGGTAAGCTGCTACTGCTACCTCGTACTGCATTTCTTACCTGCTAACAAGGCAAAATGGTAATGCACTGCTGTGTAAATCCTCAGGTAGTCTATAAAGAATGGATGAACAGGTTCCTAGCAGAGAATTTCCTCCAGAAACTGAAGGAACCTTGAGTTGCTCTTTATCAAAATGTTAGTCTTTTATACTGTTGGAAGAATATAGAAATGACTTGATGTGCATTCTGGCAAAGTCAGAACCACAGGTTGTAAGAATCCCTGCCTTAAGAAGCTTAATAATTGTGGCAGCTGAGCCTGCAAGATGTGCTCTGTGCTGTGGCAAAGTCCCCCATCTCCAGAATTTCACTCTTCTGGGGGTCAGTCAGTGACTGCCAGGTATGAGGAAACCTCTGTTCAGGGTGGGTTTTGCTGCGCTCAGCTAAGATATTATGGCTGCATTTAGTGGTCGGCAATTGTAGGAGCTCTTGTTACTTCACCCTGGATAGGTTTGCAGTGTGGGCATACAACTCATCTGGGGAGCTCTGTGGTTCCTGATCAGGTGTCTGAGCTGGAGAGAAACACAGAAGTAAACATTTTCAATAACATTTATGGTACATACGTGACAGCGGGCAGTGCGTATCCCTCCTTGTCTATTACAGAGAAAGTCAACTGTAGTATTTCCTTTCCAATTTTGTGCAGCGTTGCCAGAAAGCCTGAACTGGTGTGTTGTATCTACTGAGGAGATTTGGAAATGTGGTAAAATGGCCATTGCCTTTAAGAAAAAGAATTTGAAACCAGCAATTCAGTGTATTTCAGCCAAGACAAAGGAACAGTGCATGGAGCTGATCCAGGTAGGCTGCTACAATCCTTGTGCAGTAAAACAAGTTAACACAAGCTTCTCTCTGCTGGGTAGGTGGGATCAGAGATATGTGCGATTAAGTGGTCAGTAGGAATACTGGATTTCAAGGAGGTGATCTGTAGCTCATGTGGTATGGATGGGCCTGAACCCTGATGATCTTCAGTTGTGACGAGGGCACTGTTACCCATCTAGCTCTAGCCTGTATGTGTGAAATCTCCTGTCCCCATTTCACTGATGATGCTTTATGCAGGTTTTGAGTCTTTTCTTTAGCAGCACATTGCTCTTTTATTGTCAGACTTGCCCTTTGAGATGCAACAGGTGTGATGCTAGAAGTGTCAACGTTGTAGCAGGGAAGGTATCTGCTGTTTTTTTAAAGAAATCCCAAATTTTATTTTATTTTTCAGAGAAAGGAAATTGATGCTGTGGTTCTGGGTGGAGCTGATATTTACACAGCTGGGAAGACATACGGCCTTGTACCAGCTGCTGGAGAAAGTTACTCTGGTAAGAAGGTCAGGAAATGTAAACATAGACCCTATTTTTCCAGGTTGTTTGAAAACAGCTCTGAAAGTACAGCCTGAATTCCCTAGCCCTGCCTGGAAAGCTGTTTTCAAAGGAAATGAGAATTACTATCCTCACGTCATGGATAGAGGAGGAAATAAGTATGGGATGGGTTCCTACGGTGAGTTTGTGGCAACTTTTATCTGTCCTGCTGCAGGACAGGTTAAGTCTCTGGCAGTTTTGAGTCTTGTACCTCTTTATTTGTCTTTTCAATTCCGCAAAAAATATTTACAATGGAAAAAAATAGTATTTACAAAATCAAAATATTTTTAGCATAAGCAAAAATACAGGAATTACACAGTAGACTCTATTTAGAAACAAATTCTTCCTGTCAATGTGGCTGCTTCAGCGTCACCACTGAAAGGAAGACTTGTGGACATTGTGTCACTAAGGCAGGATTTCAATATGCTGCAAAACTCATGGAAATTTTAACACAGAATTGAGTTTTCACATACAAATAACTTCTTAAAGTGCTTTTGCTAAGTCACTAATGACCCAAATGATGGTTTTCAGAGGGATGGATTTATAAGAGCTGATGTTAGCAAGAACACTTTCGTGTTGAGCTCTAGATTGTTTGGTTCAAGTGCAGTATCAGGCTATAAGTGAATGCAACATTGTGAAGTAGAAGTGAAGAATAATTACATGTACATTCGTAATTCCTGACTAGCTGATTGTCGGTGCAATTGAAGTTGGCACCATGTAAGTGTAATGGATCCGTAGATGATCATTAAGCAGTGGGAATGCTTAAGGGAAGCTGTAATGTGTTTTGTGTTTTCTTTTTCCTGCAAGCTGATGACAACAGCAACGCGTACTATGCTGTGGCATTAGTTAAACGAAATCTGTCCAATGCATTCACCATCAGTGACCTGAAAGGGAAGAAGTCCTGCCACACAGGACTGGGGAGAAACGCTGGATGGAATATCCCCATTGGTGTGCTAATTAAGAGGGGCGTTATTAAGATCAGAGACTGCAATATTCCTCAAGGTAAGACAACAGTACTACATATGAAAAATACACTAACAGTCTAATTACAAACTTTCATTAGGGAAGTAATTTTGATATTAAGCTTATCTGTTTGTGAAAGAGGTGTTGTGTTTTTAATGTGGCAATTTGAAATTTTGAATTTGCGCCCAGAGTAGACTAATGGAGGGGTCATACTGAGAATGTCACATCTAACATGAAAGTATTCTATCCTTTATCACAAAATTATTGTCTAATTTAGGCTGGAAGGTACCTTTGGTGGTCATCTCGTCCAACCAACTGCTCAAAGCAGGTTCAGTTAGATCAGATTGCCCAAGGCCGTGTCCAGGCAGGTTTTTTACAGAATTTTCAGCCTGGCAGCCTCCAGCCTTTCATGGTCTTACTCCATCCTAAAAGCAGGATTCTGCATTTGCCTTTGTTGAACTTCAAGGTTCCCATCAGCCTATCTCTCCAGCCTGTCATCTCAATGGCAGCCTTGGCTCCAGTGCATCAAACTGCAAACGTTTATTCCAGTTTTCAGAAATGCGTTTGAAGAGTCCGTTGCTTTTTTTTATTTTATCAGCTTCAAGCTTATCATATCATCTTGAAAATCCTGCTTTCAAACCTGTCTGTCTCAGCTCTTTCTTGAGGATATTGACCCAAGTCAGATATCAAAAATTGGATAGTCGCAGAAACTCACACTGTCTATTCAGACATATCCCCTTTAGGTAGTACTTCCTCTGGGATGTCATTGCAGTAAATGTATCCCTGTCCTCAATTCTACTGCATTTATTTTCAAACTGTATTTAGTAATGGAGCAACGTAGCACAAGCAGCAAAGGATCTATGACCATAGGACTCCAGATTTGAATTTTGTTTGCCTGTTTCCTTTCTCCTGGGGAGCTCTCTGGTTTCATTAGTTAATCGGCTGAGTGGTGCTTTGAAAATACTTTAAAAGTTGTAGTTTGTGAATTCCAGTAAGGAAGCTATAACTCATGTTCCTAATGTTCCACAGAAACCTGCGTTAGTTCCAACTTCGTGACAGTGCAACTGCCTTTGTTGTGAAGAGCTCATACATTTCACTCAATATATTGGTTTGTCTGTCTTTCCCCAGCTGTGAGTGAGTTTTTCTCTGCCAGCTGCGTGCCCTCAGCTAAGCAGGACAATTACCCATCAAAACTCTGTCAACTCTGTATTGGAGATGATAGTGGAAACAATAAATGCAGTGCAAGTAGCCAAGAACGTTATTACAGCTACAGTGGAGCCTTCAGGTAATTAATGCATATGGTTGTTATTTAGTCTGTCAGCTTGTCAAAATGCAAGGAGGAGCTATTTTCCATCCCAGCCAACAAAAAGTAGTTATTGTTGCTACAGTTAGATGGCATGTGCTGTAAATGAATGTCCTGGTTTGAGGACAAACCATGCCAATGAAGTGGGACATGTGTCCCCAGGTGTCTTCAGCAATGCAGGTGTGTCATAAGGCATTACATTAGATCACATCAAAGCCTTTTTCCAGCTCCCTGGCCAGCCAGATGACCAAAAGCCAAATCCATGTCTCTGTTTACAGAGAAATGGGCACCCACCACCAGTCTTGCTTTAATCTCTTGTGACAGACTGCCACTCTGAATGGTGGGTCATCCATAAAGAGCTTTAGCAGGGAAGCAAGCAAATAGAATCTGGCTCATACAAGTCCATGCTGACAGTGGTGGGCTAGCGAGGGCGAGCCAGGAGTGGTTTTCACTATCCTTACTCATTGGTGGCTGTATGTGAAGGTAGGTTTCTGAACAGCACAAACAACTATGGCCAATGTTCAAATATCAAATCCTCTTCAAAACAAGATTTGGTAAAGGTACAAGGGGAAAATAGCATAAAATGGAATAAATATCTTTCGTAACAGTGTATGACTACATATGGGGCCATACCCAAAGACTGTGAAACTCTAGATATGGAAGTGGCATTTCCTTTTCCTGACCTTCACGTCTGGTGCATGTAACCAGGTGCACGTAACAGAGCTGGCAGTGACCGGTCTTTTTCCTTCAGGGGAGGAGACTTCAACAGCAGCTGCGTGGTGAATATTGGAGTGCTAGACTTAGATAACTACTTTTTTGCAAATCTGTTTAGTTGTGTCCAGCTGCCCTGCTGTGGTACATGCCTTGCAGGCAAACTCCAGATCCTCTGCTGTACTTCGTAGATTAACAGAGCTTAACCAGTCACCAAACAAATAAGCAACAAATGCTGTTGTGGGCTGTATGAGCCTTGCTCATGTTTAAGGTTTTGCGTTTGATAATAGTGACCACAACCCGAGCTTTATATTGAGATCATTACTTTTTCTTTTTTTTTTTTTTTTTAATAGAGAAGATGTTTGATTTATTGAGTGATGTGGAAAGTTTTCGGTATTTAAAAGGTTAGGATTTGGGTGAAAAATGGAGGGTCAATATCTTCTGCAAGGTAGGAATGGGTCTGGCTGTGATGCTTAGGTGATCCTCTCTGAAAGAAGAATGAGTTTTGCATGGTGACTGACATGAGCTTAAAATTCAGCCTCAGATTTCCAGATTCCTTCAACTCTGGATATCTTCAGACTAACCTAACTATAGAGGTATGAGATGTTATCCGGTTTGTGTATATCCCACTACCTGTGGCAAATTAAACTGCACAGAGTACTGAAAAATATATTGGGAACAGCTTTTTCTGGTGGGGAAAGCGCTGAACCTGCTGAGTCCTCCATGCTCTACGTGAGAGTGTCAGGCACATGGTGATAAGAACTTTGATTATAACTGCTCATGTTAAACTGGGCACGTGTGAAATATATGTGGTTTTGGTAACTGTTGGCAAGAATAACTTTCCCTCACATTTTGTACTACAAAAACCATGCATCAGTTACAGTTTTACATCTTCTTCATTGGTGGGTTTAATGATCTTGTTTTAGAAAATGCTTCTTGAAAACACTTGTAGAATAAACTACAAGGTACCACCACTAAACTCCGTCACCCACAGATCCTCTGCCAGCACCCACTGCCCAAAATACCTGGGAAGTTAAATCTCTTTGCTAGCTCAGCCAACTCGCTGGTTTGAGGTTGATTTTTTTGATGTGTTACTTGCTGTCTGAAGCAAGCGCCATGCATTTTTTCTGTCTGCTGAATTCATATGTCAGGCCTAGCAAAAATCTCCTAACAGTCTGTGGTGCCTGTTGCATCGTGCACTAGACCCCACCACAATATAACATGGGAAATAGCAAATGCTGGTAAAGGTGTGTTGTTGTACACCTTCGCCCTGAAACCCTCTGGAATGGGGTACCACACTCGTAGGAGAGGAGGAGCTTTTACGGTGCCCTTGGCATGTTGGGCTGCCTCTGCTTCAGAAAATTAGAGGAAACAACTTATTTCTGGAACAGTACCATTAGAAACTGCAGTTAGATTAACTAAGTATCTGCAGCGTACAGGGCAGTAAAAGCAGCATCTGTGTGAGCACCAAGGTCACTCTAACTTGAAAAGAAAAGAGGAAAAAAAGTATGTGTGTGAGTGTGCACACACGCACATACACAAAATCTGATAAACTCTTGGGTTATGCACTCAAATTATTTTATTCAAAAAAGTCTTAATGACACATACTTCGTACATGATTTAAAAAGGAATGAAAGTGACTGTTAGCAGATGGAGAATTGAGTATCACATAATTTATTTTCTACTTCTTTGTTCATCTAATATTGGCCTCTTCTGTTGTTTCTCACACTGTTTTTAATGAAAATGTTCTCCTGTATTCCTCTCTTAGAATTCTTAATTCAGAATATTTTTTAATACTTTGCAAATGCGTTGGTTTTCTCTCCTTTCAAGATGTTTCATTTCTCTGGTTTTGCTTATTACCTTAGGGTCCAGTGCATTTGTTTGCAGGAATGTGTATAAGAAAAATCAAATTCTAAACCTATTAGTTGTTAAGAAAAAAATGTGGTTCCCATAAAGATGCTTTGAATTGAATTTCTATCTCTTGCTTCCTAAAGGTGCCTGGCACAGGACTCCGGGGATGTGGCCTTTGTGAAGCACTCGACAGTGTTTGAGAACACAGATGGTACTTAGTTTTACATATCTCATAATTAAAATTCAGCTATTTTTCTAGAACATTTTTTCTCTAAAGTATTCAATGAATGACAATGACCAGTTTCTTTTTTCAGGTAAGAATACTGATAGTTGGGCCCAAAACTTGAAGTCCAGTGATTTCCAGTTACTGTGTCTAAATGGTGCCCGTGCTGAAGTCACCCAGTTTGCTGAGTGTCACCTGGCTCGGGTGCCAGCTCAGGCCATTATGGTTCACCCAGATACCAGCATTTTTGCTCTATATGGACTACTGGACAAAGCACAGGTATTAATAATCTACTTATGCTATGGGGGAGTTATGTATGGTCTAATGCAGACCAAGGATAAAGACAACAGGACCACACTGCCATCCTGTGTCCCCTGTGTCATGGGACTGGCAGCATGTGCACCATGCAGAGCCCTGTTGTTGGAGTGGGATGGAGAAGGTAAAATACAGCCCATGTAATTCTCCTAGTAAAACCACCCTGGTGCACAAGCGATTTCGACCTTTTGCTCAGCCACTGGTTTCAGTAGCAATTTTCCTGGAGCTTAAGGTATTTTCCCAAACTGTATGACTTTGAAGTCTACAAAAATAGAGTACACGCTAACACTTTTACATCCTGGAATTTTCCTAGGAAGGTGGGAGAGCGTTGTTGGGTATATTTATTTATGCCGCAGCCACGTACATGGTAAACCATCTAGGCAGACCATGTGTCACTGCGCCAGCTAGATTCCTGTTAATACTGAAGTTACCTAGTTTAAAAGCAGTGCTGGGTATCTCCATGCTAGGCTTCAGTCATTTCTGTGAACTCCTGTGCAACCAAATCCTGTTATTACACAACAATATTTAAACAGAAGAATTTTTTAAAAATACAGCTCTTTCTGGATAGTAACTGAAAAAACAAAATTACAAATATGTTCTTGTAATTGCCAAAGGCAGAATTCTGTATCTAATCTACTGGAGCGTCTAAAAGCAAATGCATAATAGAGATTCTGCAATTGCGTATGAATTTTTCATCTACAAAAGGGTTTCTGTTGTCCTTCATGTTGTACGAAAGGAATTAATCTTGCAAAATACTGAAAATTTTGTATTGTTTTCAGGTCTACTTTGGAAATAGCAGCAATGAAAATGGATTCAAAATGTTTGATTCTTCAGCTTTTCAAGGAAAAAACTTGATCTTTAAGGATTCTGCTATTGAGATTGTGCCAGTAGAAGAGAGGAGGACGTATGCAGAGTGGCTGGGGAGCGAATATATTGAGTCCCTTGAAGGGATGCAAACACCAGAGTGCTCTGGAGCAGGGAATCAGATAAGACAACACCTACTCCTGACTACTGTCATTCCCCTTCTGATTTTGTGTCAGATACAAGGCTTGGACTAGCATGGCCCAAATGGCAACTTCCAGGCCACCTCTGCCCTACCACCTTTTCTTCAGATAAGCTGCTGTTTGGATAACATGTTGTGCTCACATTTGAATGCCTCTTCCTGCCTCTTTGCAGGGCAAGTGCCAGCAGCATCTGCTTGTCAAGGGTGTGGGGTGGGGCTGGAGCTGCCCCTGTCCATGGGGATGGGATGGAATTTGGGGCAGAAGCCAGCAATACAGTGTCATTATAGTTTACAAGATCAGTCCAAAACTGGAGCATCTTTGGCATCGTTGCTGATGTTGAACCACCCTGGGCTGGAGGATTCCTAGGTGCCGTTAGATGGATACTGGGTATCTGACCTGTAGAAGAATTTCTGCATCTTGGAAGGCATATCAAAAATCTTGTCTAGTGAATCATCCGCCCTCCTGGCTGGTTACATTCAGACTCCTACATCTCTGCTTATCCCATCCCACCCTTGCTGGTGGCAACAGTTTCTCCTGAGCTCTGCTGTCAGAAGAGGTAAGTGCACAGAGGACAGACAGGCTGTGGACAGAGAGATGACCTGCAGACCAGAATACAGCTTCTGCTACAGGCAAGGTCCTCCACCTTCCAGTAGAAGGAAGAAGGGGGAATCTCCAAAGTCACTGGATGAAAAAGAAAGGCCATAGAGACTTGAAGGGACTACCTGTTGGCAGAGGAAAGAATGAAGCCAAACATGTGCATCCACTGAGCTTGTTGACTTTCCACAACCAGTGCTCTCACTGCTTGAGAGAGATGTCACCTGCCCTGTGATCTTTAATTTGATGCAATCTCCATCAAGAAACCTGGCTGTCCTCCTCACACATGGGGTTATCTGAGTCCCTGTGCATGAAACTTCTATTTCCTGTTAGTGAAACAAAGTAGTTCACTTCTCATTAACTGGTTCTGTATCTACTGGCTTGTAGCATTCAGTTTTTATTTTTATAGCTGCAGTAACAACAAATGTTGCTGTGCTGCTGGCAGGCAGCGTCCTCCTGACTACAGCTACCACCTCATGATCCTGGGATGAAAAGACATTCAACATAATTTAAAAAAACGGTAAAACTAGATGATGATGATAATAATGATGATGTAAATAAATGAAAACTAACAAATAAACATAAGTAATTACAATTTATCCGGACTTTGGCCTGATAGCTAAACAACGTCGTTTTGCACTTTCCTGGGACATTAACACTCACTCACCTGTTTAATTTGCTCCAAGGTTATCTGGGTTTAAGTGGGAAAGAGAGAAAATATGGCCTCCAGCTATTTCATTTTAGATTTTGGAGCTGTGTCTGCAGTAGCAAAGCAGTGACACAGTGCAGCAGCACCCAAACCCACAGTTACAGAGGATGGAAGTCTTTGGGTCTGAGCTCTGCTCCTGTCAGCCAGGGATCCATGACAGCTCTGGCCGTTTACTTGAAGCCCCTGGGCCATGGCTTTCTGTCTGTATACCTTTGAATATGTTGTTAGATTTTATCTGCCAAACACATAGCTGATGTATTTGATAGATACTCCAGGTGTTTAGGGTGTGTGTTTCTGCCACGTTCAGATCGTTTCTAGCTTGCAGAGTGGCTTTTTAAATAGGATATATAGCTAGATCCCCAAGTCCTTTGTTTTTGTGAGTCTGTGTTGTCATTACCCCACCATTACCAGGCATTGCTCCATTCCTTACCGGGCCCCTGAGGGAGCCTGCCTCCTCCTTGTTTTCTTGCAGCGCTTGCATGAATGTTTGGATTCACCACCTCTCTTCTTTCATGGAATGACTTTGTTTGTAGGCAGGAACTGCATAATTGTTTCATTTTTCTCCTGTAGTGGATTATCTTTGTGAATACAAAACTACAGAAACGCAGTTTAAAAAAAGAAACCATTCTCAAAATTGCTCAGCAGTACGGTAACAAAGGGGCAGCGGTGACATTTTCGCTGGAGAACGGGCACCAAGAGCCCAGCGAGGGGGCCGGAGGCCGCGCTGCGCCCTGCAGGCACGGGCTGGTAACTGCCGTCGCCAGAGCGAAGGGCGGGCACAAAGTGCCCCCCGCGGTCGGTGGTTGCCCATCTCTTATCTCTACGCCACTCCTGGGTTTGGATCGATTGTGAAATAATTAAAGCTCAAGGTGTATTGAATCCGGCCGCTGAGCGCTGCCCAGGGCTGCGCATGCGCTTGTGCGCGGGGCTGCGGCGCGCGGGCCGGCGGTGTTGCGCCCCCTGGCGGGGCGGGGTGGGGGCCGGTCGGGCGGCGGTGCCGGTACCGCCATGTGGGCCCGGGGGCTGTGGGCGCTGCTGGCCGCGCTGCGGGCCGGCTGGTGCCTGCTGCCGCAGGCCGGCTACCTGCACCCCGACGAGTTCTTCCAGTCGCCCGAGGTGATGGCAGGTAAGGTGGCGGGAGGGGCGGGCCCGGCGGAGAGACCCCGGGGGCGCGCTTCCCCTGGCGGCGCGGGGGCACCGCGTACCGCCGTGCGGAGCGGCGGCCGCCTCCCGGGCTGCGGGCCACGGGTGGGGACCTGCGCCCCGAACCGAACCGAACGGCCGCTTCGCGCCCCGCCCGGTTTTGCTGCAAAGCGATTCTGCAGCAGGGCCGGAGCGGGGCTGCGGCTGTTGCTGCTGTCCCTGCCGAGCCCTGCCTGGAACACTCACTCTAACAGACTGCTGCTTGGGGTTTTTTTCTTGAAGCTGTGCAAAGATTAATGGTACACGTCTAAAAATTTCAACCTTGACAGTAGTCTCAAAAGTTTAGTGACTGCTCTGCATCACGATACCTCTCATACTAAGTTGCATCCCTAATGAATAAAATACATCTCAACTGAATAAAACACATTATGCATGTATGGTGTTTTTTTTTCTTTTTTTCTTTCTTTATAGGAGACATTTTAAACCTACAGGTCTATTACCCTTGGGAGTTCCTTTCCAGCGCTCCTTGCAGAACAGTTGTTTTCCCATTAATGACATCTGGAGTTACCTACTGGGTGATCAAGTCTTTGCAGCAGCTGGACATGTGTTCAAGTTGCATCAACAGCTACACCCTTCTCGTGTCACCTCGCCTTCTCTTTACCATCTTTTCTTTCATACTCGACTATAGCGTTTATCGATTAGCTCCTTTCTGGGAAGTGGATCCGTGGAAAGCGCTGGTACTTCTTGCCGGATCGTACGTCACTCTGGTATTTTATACAAGAACATTCACCAACACGCTCGAAGGACTTCTCTTTGCTCTTCTGATGGTGCTGGTTTCCTCAAGAAAGGCTGGTGGCAGCGTAGCAGAGCCGACAAGCAGCCCTCTCATAGGTATTGTAACGACTGCGGGGTTTTTCAACAGGCCAACCTTTTTGGCATTTGCTCTAATGCCCCTGCTTTACTGGGCAGGTTTAATTGTTGACTCTCAAAAGGGCATTAAAACTGTCATAAACCACTTTTTGAAGCTTGTCCTATGTGCCTGTTTTACTGCCGTTGTTTTCATAACAGCCGACACCTTCTACTTCACCTCCGTGGGCTTAGAGAACCTCTACAGCATTAAGAACAGCAGCCTACTTGATGTAATAGGTCAATTACATGAGAAAATGATAGTAACCCCTTTCAATTTCCTCAGCTATAATCTTAATCCTCATAATCTTGCACTGCATGGAAGTCACCCAAGAGTTACACATTTTACAGTCAATGGAATAATGCTCTTTGGGATCTTACACATTCTGGCCATTAGTGCTGGTTTTAAAATGTTAAAGAAATATATCCATCAATTAATATGGGTCAAATCGTATTACCATGGGTCATCTGGGCTGTTAGTGCATTCTGAGGGCAATCCAACATTACTGCTGTTCTATTTTGTTCCTTTGGCATTTCTCTCCCTATTCAGTCACCAGGAACCTCGGTTTCTCATTCCTCTCATCTTGCCATTGGTTCTGTTCAGCACATCACAGAATAGAGCTGTGAAGTGGAAACACGTCATTACTATTTTCAATGTTCTCGGGGCTTTGCTGTTTGGGTGCTTACACCAGGGAGGACTGATACCATGTTTGTTTCACCTGGAGCAACTCATGCATTCTCCGGAGCCCTCAAACCATCCCAGACACTACACTCTACTCTTTGCTCACACCTACATGCCTCCTAGGTCTCTGCTTAATATCAAGAAGAGAGACACACATATAGAAGTCATTGATATGGCCGGGTCTGGAGAAGAAACCCTCTGCCGGATAGTAGGGCAGCAAGCAAACAATTTTACCTGCAACAACTGTCATGTTTTTGTTATAATCCCTGGTACAGTCAGAGCCACAATTACAAAATGTGGTGTCTCATTCAAGAACGAGACTTTGATATTTCCACACTTATCGATGGAAGACCCACCACAACTACCCTTCCTATTCAGTGGAAATTGGAGAAGCCAGTTAGGACTATACATCCTTCAGCTAGACAGAGATCGGCAGAGCCTGTAGATTCGAGGAGAACAATGTTTTAGTTTTTCACTTCACTTGGGCGCTGCCCAAATGCGCTGCAAGACCTTCCTCTTCACAGACCCACCTTCAGCACAAGCAGTGGCACTGGGACCTGCCCTGAGTCTCTTTATTCCCTTTCTTCATAAACTTAACACTCATCAGTATAGCCAGTTCTGGATAGAACCTGCTTAAAATATGAGTTAATCAGCCCCTGTGGTGTTTCATATGAACTTGTGTTAATTTTTCTGATGAGAGAGGATGAAATCAGAGTCCACCAAAACCATGATTCAAGCTTAGCTCTTTCCATGTGAGATTTATTTTTGAAGGTTCTTATAATCTCTGACAGAGGGTTTGTGCATTGTGTGTTTTTTGCTGGTAATAGGTATTAACTCAGCTGCTGGAGAGAGGTTACAGGACTAGACAAAAGATGGTCTGACTCAATAAGGTTGTAGGCACCAGCACTGTAATGTTGTCTCAGGTGGTTCTGTCTTGAAAAATCCACGGTGTTATCTGACAGAATGTGATTTAGTACATGGAGGATGCTTCAGCGTAAGTCCTTGTGCTAAATCCTAAAATCCAAGCTTTGCCTGTTTAGCGTTTCCTTGCTACAGTTCCATTCTTGTGGACACCCTATGTACGTATTACATACAGCAGCTTCAGAATGCTGCATTTTGATGGCATTAAGCCCATCTGTTGTTGAGCCGTGCAAACGGGGCAGCCCTTCCCTTGCGCGCTCCCGCTGTGCATCTCACAGCTTTCATCGCTCTGTCGTGGCCCTCGCATCGGCAATGGCGCAGCGCAGGCCCTGCCATGAGCTGGTTCAAGGAGCCCCGCAGACAGAAAATCGGTAACTCACAGGGATTTGATCCTTTGTATGTGTTTGACCAGATGTATCTGTGAACTGGCTTACCGCGGGGTCAGAGATTCACCAGTTCTGCTGCAGGGAAGCGTGTGAGGATCCAAGCGAGGATCCGCATCCCCTGAGCCCCCCTCCCCTTCAGTAATGGCTCCCCATTAAATCAGCTTAGTCAGAATGACAGGTCATATCCTGGCTCTCAAATAGAGAACAGTCCGATTTTAAAGCAGGAATACAAATAACCCTGAGCTTCAGCTGAGAATGATGCATATGCTTAATAGTATAGCACAACTAACCATTTTCAGTTTTGCCTGCATGAATTTCTGGATCCAAAACATCACAACACAGAGGGAGATACTAATTTGGCACATATAGTGTAGGTCAAGCCTCTCTCTATGAAATGAATCCGACACTTGAGTTCTTTCTGCTCACAAAGGCAGTAATGCTTTTTGCAGTCCTTCATCCGCACAGCTTTATGTAAGGTCTTATGAGCCAGTTTTTTAACACAGACAATACAGGTTGATGCCAGGCTCTCAAGGGATGCTGGGAAAATTCCCTGTGTGAAGGATTTGCCTCTATCTTCCAAATTATACACATGAGCTAGATTTTTAAGTAACATAGTTCTTGCTCTCTTTTAAAACATTTTGTGTTAAGTCTCCCCTACATGTTCATCTCACATCCTTCATTACTGACAAGCCTGTAAATTAAAGGTGTATGTTTTGGGGGGAGGTAGGGGAAAAGGGGGGTGCATGTATGTTTGTACTGATGACTCACGAAATAGTGGAAGGAGTTATGAAAGCATCATGACACCGAATTTATTCTCCAAGTTAATTTCCTTTTTGCTCTCTTACACTGGGATGACAGCTGTGTGCCACAGCTGGTACTCCATGTCCTGCTTACTGTTTTCAGCTTTCTTAAACAGCTTAAATTTTGAAAATTATTTTCATAAAACTTATCACCTCTGGCAATCTCAGTGGGGTAGATCTTGAACCTCTTCAAGGATGCGATGGAGCACCATTCTGATGGCACAATGACAGCTCTACTGCTGGACAAGTAACCTGTGATAGAGAACCTGGACTACAAATGTTAACTCAGACTGAAAATACACTGCTTTTGTCTTGCCAGCTGGACCTTTTATCATTTACATCACAGATGCAGTTTTTCCATCCATGCACGCCTAAGTCTTTGTTGGTGGGAAGTGTAATTTTATCAGCAATGCCAGAAACTGTATCTCAGATCATTTGCAAGGTTCTTTTCACCCGGGGTGATATAAAGAATGGAAATCATCCTCCCCAGTTACTAAGCACCTACTCAGCTGGACTAAACAGTGAAACATGCTATGAAGGAAGGTTAACTACTACTAGTCTCATATGTTGTTAGATACAGCAACTTAAGTAAACCACCCCAGTGCATTACATATAATGTATACATCCTTTTCCATATTTATAGTTAGGATGGCTCTATTGGTCATTTTTTCCCCCGGCCCTTCTTGCTACCATAGACTTGAGGTGTGCTACTGAACCTACCTGTAAAATGGATGATTATCCTATCCATCACCATCATCATCAACATTTAGAGCTCTTCCTGTATCAAAATTGTATCAAATGTAGAATACTACTATTGTATAGACAGACATTGTTAAAGGAACTCCAGTGAGAAATTTGTTTTTATTTTGAGTTTCTTATCAAGCACTTAAACTGATGATCTTGACAGTATTCTGGATGATGTTTAATGTGAGTCTGCCTTCTGCATGTTCCTGAGTACCGTGGAAAGTGTAAACTGACTATGAAATGAAAGTCCATCATACCAATAAGCAGCATGCTTCACGTTTTCATGCCTGGACTCAGGAACGACTCGTGGCTATACGCTATGGAAAAACAGTGTCAGTCCACAGCTCACGCTCAGCATGACGCAGGCCGGGGGTAACGCTGGGGTCCCAACGCCAGTGCACCGTGCCCCGTTCAGGAGAGGCTGATAGGGTCCGGCTGTCACCAGCAGCCCGTCACCGAGGCCCCGGGGCCCGTTCACCCGCCGATTCTAACGCACTCGTCCTCCTGTGCTCGGCGCAGGAAAGCGGTGGCCGTTTCCTTTTCCTCCTTGGCAGCATTCTGCGCCGGCCGCGGCTCCGCAGCTACCTCCCTCTCGTCGCGGCGATCAGGGCTCTCCTCCGGGTCGGCCGCCTCGACCGGGCCCTCGGGGCCCGGGCCAGCCCTTCGCACGGGCTCCGTCCTTGAGCTCTCTGAGGAAGGTGTCGCGCAGGCGGAGCAAACGTGGGGCAAAACCCCGCGTCACCTGGCGGGCGCTGAGCTGCCCGCGGGTGATGGCGGCAGCGGTCAGGCGGGCGGCGGCGCGGATGGGCCGTGACTCGGAGAGTTTCTCAATCAGCCGTGGGTTGCTGAGGAGAGCGAAGAGCACCCGCCTCAGCACCATCCTGCGCCAACTCTCGCGAGAACAGCGACCCTCTCAGCGCCACACTGCACCCGCTCTCGCGAGAACAGCAACCGCCACCGCCCCCGCTTGCGCCNCGAGAGCGGGCGCAAGGGGGCGGCGCGGTGCCTGCCCGTGCCCCGCCTGCTGTCGCGAGAGCTGCGTCCCGCTTCTCCATTGGCTGCCCGCCCGGGAAGGTGCTGAGGGACGGTCCTGCAGCTATGTCTGCCGGCGGGACCCTGAGCATCCTGCGCAGTGATTCCTACGCGGATCTAAGCCAATACCGGGACCAGCACTTTCGGGTGAGCGGGGCGCCGCTGCTGCTGCTGCCGGCGACGGGGGCCGCGCAGTCTGCCTGGGCTATGTCCGGGCCCAGACCCGGTTGCGGGCCCGCCGTGGGGGTAACGCTGTCGTTGCGGCTCAGGGGACGCGGTACGACCAGGAGCGGCTGCTGAGGAAGAGCTGTACGCTGTACGTGGGGAACCTCTCCTTCTACACCACGGAGGAGCAGATCCACGAGCTCTTTGGCAAGAGCGGCGACATCAAGAAGGTCATCATGGGGCTGGACAAAGTGAAGAAAACCGCATGCGGCTTCTGCTTCGTGGAGTATCCTTCTCGGGCCCAGGCCGGCTGCGCCGCGGCCGGTGGAGCCGGGCGGGGGCAGCGGGCCCCGTGCTGGGGCGGCGGCTGCTTGTGCCGCCCGCAGGCAGCCGCAGCGGTGGGCAGGAGCGGTCAGGGCGTGGGTGAACTGAAATGCAGGCTCTGAGTCACGGGAAAATTATCCGAGGATAAAATTATTCGGTTGCTAAAGTGTCTGTGGGAGTCTTGGGCGAGAGACGGCAAACATACACTGCACGTCGAGTGAGCGTTGCTTTCACTCTGATACTTTAAGCCAGACGCTTTTTAGACAGTTGGTCTCCACAGTAAAGGCGTATTCTCGGTGCCTGAGTGAAGAGATGTTTCTTTTCATACAAGTATACACGTAAAGTTTCTGTTGGTATCTTGCATCCCTGTTGCATGTTGACCTCATTACATGCAAATCTCTTTGAAGGTCATGGTTTCTGGTTCCAGCAAACACACCAAAATGGTGAAAGTTTGCAGCATGAATGGAGCATGCATGGGGCTTCTCACTCTTTCTTTAGTAATAGAGCTTTATGCTTTTAAGGGTGAGCGTGGTTAAAGAACTTGATCTAATAGATGCATTTTTAATATACTTTAATTCCTGCATGTTACTCTGCTTCACTAGCAGTTTTCTTAGCTCACATAGCTTTGTGAAAATGGTTGCTTTTAGAAGGAATCAAGCAGGAGCGCGATTCAAGCAGATACTTGGTTTTGTATCCCATTTGATATTGTTCTTTTTTCCATGTGTTGAAAATAGAAGCCTAGGGTTTTTTTTCACTAACCTATTCCTAAGGTATTATGCAAGAGGAGATGCTGAAAATGCAATGCGATACATCAATGGAACCAGACTTGATGACAGGATCATAAGGACAGACTGGGATGCAGGATTTAAGGAGGGTAGACAGTATGGCCGTGGAAGATCAGGGGGCCAGGTAGGTTGTTGTATAGCCTAGTTATTAAGGGACTGGGGACTTTGCCAAATGAATTGCTTCTTGAATGAACACACTCAGAACAACTTCAGAATTAGCAACTTAAGAGTTATTATATAAGATAACACTGTACATTAATCTGTAAGACATCTTATCAGTGATGATGTTATCTGCTAAGAATAAGTAACTTTTTCATATATTTCACTGAAAGTACTTTCAGTAACTTAGCTTTTTAAACAGATAATGCTTATAAATAAGCCCAGAAAATATAAGGCTGTTAAGAGCACAAAGCACAGCACTTAGCTTACCTGAAGTTGGGCAGATAGCAGATGCTTTTACTGCTGAAGCATGAGACTAGCCATTCTCACTTTGTCTCGATTGAAGAGTCCCCTTGGACGTTATTAGAAAGGAAGTTGGTTTATGCTGTGTTCTGGGCTTCTGCATGATGCACTTTGCCTTCTGTTTTGTCAGTCAGCTCTTTGAGGCCACTTACATGTTATGAACTCAGTTTGACTATATTCTGATGGTGTAATAGTTGTTGAGAAATTGTTTTTCTCTGTCTTTACTGGGCTTCCCTTTTTTCCTCCTTCATAAGGTCCGAGATGAATATCGGCAAGACTATGATGCTGGAAGAGGTGGCTATGGCAAAACTGTTCAATGCCAGTGAATAGTGAATGACTCATCAGCCTCACAGGAGAACTAAATCTGCATTGTAAATGTCATGAGGCACAAAGTAGGTCTGTTGCACACAAATTTACATAGCTAGAATTTCACAGAAACTGTTATCCATGTTCCTGTGATCACATAGTGTGTTCAATATCTCTTCTGTTTTAATACCCGGATCCAAAGCATTGCAGAGTACATTAATATAGAGGACTTGGGAGCAAGGTTTTAAGCAATAGTATGAGTGAGACTTTGTTCTCTAAATGCTGCTGTAACTTTACTAAAAGGAACAAAGTTTTAACACTATGGTGGTTTTTTTCACTGGCAAAACTTGATTATTCTATCACTGGGTTTAGTTTACATTGGTATCACAGGGTGGAGAGCGGTGATTTAGGACAATTAGTGTATATTTCAGAGATGAAAGAAAAAGGCAAAGAGCCCAAAAAGGAAGTGGAATTTCTAGGGAAATTTTCCAATTTCTAGGGAAAATTTAATTGCAGATTTTCTGGTGTTTCCAGATTACCATCCTTTTACGTTGAGGCTGTTCCTAGCACAGCTACATGAGTGGCCACAATAAAACAAGTCAGATTGATGAGCCCAAGAATCACAAAGTGAGAAGCAAGGCTGGCAGAGCAGAAAACAGACCCTTGTGATCTTCTACAAAGTATAATGTGATTGCATGACATTGTACGGTTCAGAACCATTTTGCTTTGTGGGGTACAGAGAACAGTAAGTGTAAGGGTTGTAGTAGCAGCTATTTTCACGGTTGTAGTAGTAGTATTTTGCTCCCATCTTGTAGCTCTCTACAGCCTTAATATTTGAGGAACAATATCTTTCCTGTGCCTACAAGGGTGAGATGAAGCCGAGCTTTACAGTAACCCCCAAAAATGGGCTGTTTGAGGAATTGTATGTATAATGAGAAATGTTTTTTTTTTTTCAAAATAGATTTTCTGTTTGAGAAACCTGATTTCAGACAAAGCTAAAAATAAAAAAAAGCTGAGTCTTGGGAGCCTTACTTTCTACTGAGCATGTGGTAAGAAAGGTAAAAGAATTGCAGGACTGTATAGATTCCCCCCACACCCCCTGGATCTTATTAATGCTGTTAGTTTATATGGTGGGATTTTGATGTACTGCACATATAGGGATAAAAATAATTAATGATCCTAAGATCTGTGAAATTGATCTGCTGAAATGAAATAGTTTAAAAGGAACTGTTGCAGGGCTTTGGATTTTTTTTTTTTTTAATGGACTTCTGAGTTCTTTGGAAATGGTGATTCATAAAATTTTGCCCAAATACCTAGTTGTCTGTGACTGCTTAAAAAACTTTAAAGTACCAGGGATGTAAAAGTTGATGTTTACTCACTGAAGATACTGTTGGAAATCTTGATGTCCTTCTGGTGTACACTTTGTCACAAATTGGAAGTACAGTGAGGTGGAACAACTGCTATGAGGCTTTGCTTAATTAGGAAGCAAGGTGTTGGGTGGGCTTCAGTTTTTTTGGCACATAAAGTAAAACTAGATTTTCAGGATCACTTGGTGCTGGTCTGCAAACAAGACTTTGAACAAAGTTACCTTTTTATATATAGTACATTTAATTATGAGTTTACAGCCTGTAATCTGCTCTAGGAAACCTCTGAAGTTTATTTTTCATTGTATCAAATTTGTATAAAAAATTGTGTTACCAAAAATCAAAGTCATTTTCAAATAAAGCTACAACATTAAAATGGATTGGGTTGTGGTTTGTTGGTTTTTTTTTAACAGAATCGGTGAGAGAAAGGAGCTATATTTAAGACTTTTCCACATCCTTTGTTGTAGTGTCTTTTAGGATGGAGAGAGTGAATATTCCTTCCCTTTAACTGGACTTTCAGGCTTGATCAGTATTTAACTGTATGCTGAAAGATGTTTGGTTAAATGCTCTTCATTCTGGTACTTTTTGGATTACAGAACAGAAATTAAATTATTTACTGATATTGAAGTGGATGTGAAAGTCCTTGGTGTGTAACAAGTAGTTTTCAAGGTGCACTTTATAAAAAATAGCTTTAAATTTTTTTTTTTTTTTTTATTGTAAGTGCTGCAAGACAGTCATTCTCAAATGAAATGGAGGTGAAGATAAGTTTTTCACTTGAACCGTGGCAGCTGTCACTGTCTTTTGCTGCATAGGTGCAATGTGTATGGAAAGATTTTGTTTTAAAGTGAGATTTTCTATTTTGAGAAAGGTTTCAATCAAAATGGGATTTAAAAGCATATGATGCATTATGTGAAGTCTTAGTATCTCAGAAGTGAATATAGAGGAAGTTCCTTGAACATGGTTTGATTTTTGCCTTCCCTAATCGAAATCAGACATGGCTCTGCTGAAGTTAGTGCTTTACAAAAGTAACTGAATTAAGTCTGTAAAACTTCACTGGGGGGCTGTTTTAGCTCTCTTACATGCCAGTTCATCGTGATTAGGTTCTCTTGGAAGTGTAGTGTCTCCTGTGGTTTTTTTGACATGCCTGTTCTTCCATAGAAGTTTAAGCTCTGTATTAGCTTTTCTAAATACTTGTTCATCATAATTAGGTACTTTTATGGAATTGTAAGAATATGGGTGGAAGCTTAGATATGCCTTCATGGAAGAGAGGGCGTTATAAATCAAGGCAGCAAGAACTTCATCCTCTCCCTCAGACTCGTGCATGCTCATGGTGGGTTGATTTACATGCCTCTCATTGGCACCAATAGTTGCAAATAAGGTTTGTATTCACAGCATTTGAGTCTTTGTATTAGTGTACACTTTCTACAGTATAAAATCAGTAGAGTGTAAATTGGAGCATTAAAGGCCTTCATTTTTAATGACTGACAAAATAATCCCAGTTACCAGTGTACCCCTGTGGGCTAATTTCAAGGTGCTCTTTATATTAGTCAGGTTACTTCCTACCCTGTGCAGCAGCAAAGTTCCTGCTTAGGTTGATGCCAGTGCAACCACCATTGGTGTTAATGTGTTCTTTCTACACAGATGTGTCTACACAGGTGTTCTTTCTACACAGATGATTCGGAAAGACAAAATGATTAAGATATTTAAGTTAATATCCAGCACCTGATCTTCCATATCTTGTCAGATTAGGCTTCTTGTGAAGGTAAAAATTGATGAAGAACTCTACTAAAATTGACAGGGTTTGTACAGAGGCTTTCATCTGTACAGTCAAAGATAATACTAGTCAAAGGAAAGCAGGCCACAGGGACTGCACATCTGATAAACTGTTGTCCATTTGAGTTTCTAAAGCACAAGCTGTTCCTTACGCTACAGCATATAAATGAAGAAGAATTGGGGTGGACATTTTTCTTTGCAGTCTCTGGGATTTCTGCTCCTATCTGAGTATATTTGGTACTTTTAGGTGAGCGTAGAGCCTGATATGACTACAGGCGAAGTACCAAAAAATTGGTGAAGACTGCGCAGAGAAGCGTCCTGGGCTTCAAAATGTCTATCATGTTTGTGAAGCAATGGCCTAATTTATTAATTGTCTGCTTTTGTATGTTTCCTGCCTGTTCCTATGCAAATCAGCATTTGCCCAAGGGATTGCATATACTCAGCGCTGCTCTGTAGTAAAGCACACAACTCCTCTGCTCTCCCTTTTGGGATAACTAGATGGTGTAAATGTTTCTCACGGCTCAGGGGAGGAGGCCTCCCTGCCCTTGTCTGGCTAAGACCAGTGTTGAGTCCCAGCTTGTGACTGGCAAGTGTTACCTCCATTACTGCTTCATCTCTTTTTCATGATCTTGTCTATTCCAGAGCCTTGTACAGTCCGTAAGGGATATGTACACACAAAGTTAGGACAGTGCACTTCAGGCACCTCAAGTTCCTGGTATAGTGTACCATTATAGACATAACTAGTCATGATTAGTTCTAGAAAGCAGAATTTGAGAGAAAAATAGATCACAAAAGTCTTTCATTATCATCTACGTATATAATTTACTCTAAGCTTGACCCAGAGAGGTCTTCTGCAGGTCCTACTTTCATAATGCTTCACATTTTAGTTTCTATAGCACATTGGAGATCAGGATTAAGCGGAGTCTTCTGTGTTCCATCTGATTTCTGGGAAAATGATCTGTGTCTGGAGAATCCATAAAGATACAGTATTTGTATGTTAAGACCATATAATTTCAATGTCTGTACCGCAAAAGTAGAAAGAATCTATTACATCCCTGTCAGTTGAAGACTGAGTCACATGAAGAAGAAAGTTTGCTGACCTTCAGAAACTGCTTTCCAAAAGCAGGAGAAATCCATTCTTGTGTGTGGGTTCCACAGTTTATGAAAGTTACCTTCCTGCCACTCTGCTTCCCAACCTGCTTTCAAAGACAAAGATGTACTTTGCTTCAGTGAGGTAATATTCTCTTAGGTTATTATTTCTACCTGAAGGTTATTTGAGTGTCTATTAGGGTTCTTTACAGAATTGAGGGGGAAAAAAAAAAAAAGATAAATAGGTAGCCAGACTGTTCTTTGCAACACTTACTAGTTAGTATGTTTAGATCTGAAACAAATAATCTTTCCCTTTAGCAGAGCCATGAAATTTGCGTTTCAAATACTTGAGGAGCAGCACAAGTAAAATGCCAGATGGCTCCCTCTAGTGACTACAAAATTAGTATGCTTTTATATTCTGACATGGTGAAGGCGGTTGCTGAAAGCTGCATGTTGTACTGTCTCAAGATGTGCAATGCTTGCAGGATATAGATCAAATCTTTTAAAATATTTTCACAAAATAATCATAACATAGTATGTTATGATAGTATAATATAGTATCATAACAAAGTAGGGATCTAGTGGAATGAATCCTCTCCATGCAGGACTGATGTTATTTTCTTCATGTTAATACCTTCCAATGCAGTTGCAGGCATCCTTGCTTATGTCTTCCACTAGTCTGATGGTACTGCTGTGCCATTTTACAGCTAGGGAACAGTTGAGTAAAGACTATGTTTAAATCTTTCCTCTTTCATTTCCTTCCCAAGAGCGTCTTCGCCTGGATTTCCAGAGGGTGCTTCTCAATGGCAACAGGACTGCATGGAATGGCTTTTCACATGAATCCCTCTGCAGAATAGAGGGTCTTGATTGCTCGCTGCACCTTTGTGCTGTGGCAAAATTTGGCAGAAGCAGTAATCTAAGAGTGCATGACCTGAATGAAATGTAGTTTTTATTTTTTTTTTCAGATTTGAAGGCCAAATATGAGTTATTCCTGGTGTAGGATTTTATTGCCTTAAAGGTGCTACGGCAGACGTTTTCTTTTGAAAACCCTTTCTTGAGTGTTCAGTAAGAGCAGCAGTTCTGGTTGAATGTTCCTCCCAGAAGCTTTCTCTTTGTTCTCCAGTGCTCGTCTCTTACTATGTAAAACCTGCTTCTGTTTTGTTCTGTTATCCTCAAACGAAGTCTACACAAGACCAGTTGCTTCTGCCCTGACAGGAAAATCTACTGCTGTTCCGGGGGCTGTATGAGGGGCTGAGTGAGGATTTCAGATGCCAAGTTGCATAGAGAGAAACTGAAATACCTTCCATCAAAAAATAGTGGGAATTAAGTATTACTCAGTTAATGACTGGGAAAACAACTTTCCCGAGTGCCTTGACGATGAGTATATTTTTGAAAATAAGACTCTATATTAAGTAATGTTGTTGGTTTTAATTTTATCTAATTAGAGCTACTTCTGATTTCCTTTTCAAGGTGGGCCATTTACTGATTCCTCTAGGACTCATGTTTTTCAATTAGGACAGTATTGAACCACGATTTATATTATTTCATGTATAATTAAAAGATTTTTTTCTCAGAACACAATTTGAAAACATGGGAAATAAAATTTGCTGTTTTGATATTTCTTCTGTTACATGCAACATAAATATCAGCATAAATTATCCTAATTGTAATTAAGTTTCTGGACAATGCAGATTTTCCCTTCTGTACCAATCTATCCCTGCAAGCCACAATTTGAAAAGGAGATTCTGATGTTCTAGTTAGAATAGCTAAGAATACATTATTAATAATACATACCTGTCTTTAGATCTGTAGCTCAGATGCAGTTTGAATTGCCTCAAACTGAATTCATTTCAGTTTTCTGACTTGATTTTATTACTTTAAAATAATGCTCTTATTCTATACTTTGTGCCTTTAAATTTTTTATGGGTAATTTTTCTGACTTAAAAAGTTGTTGCAAGTCTGTTCATCTTACTTTGATTATAAGTTGGTGCATTTTGTTGTGTGTTTGGTTTTCTGTAATATCACTGTTTTGCAACATCTTAAATTACTTCTTGTGAAAACAAAACCCCTGTCGGCTTGTCACGCTGCCACAAGATGTCATGAGAAGCCGTGTCTCGCTTAAAGATGAGTGTGCTCTGCAAGTCCTTGCAATCAGCTCAGTCGAGTGGTTCTTCTGGAACGATGTGTTCTGAAAGCATGTCATTTCACCACACAGCTAATGGCAGTGTCTCAATTCCTTCATATTAGGATGCTGCTTGAAACGAAAGTGACTAGTGACTGATTAAACTATCTTCTAATATACCCCAAAGCAGCAGAGGTAGACGTGCTTTAAGGTTGCTGAGAGGTAGCATGCCTCGTAACACTAAGCGCTGCAGAACTGAAAGGTTCTGTATGTAGTAACCGTGATTGTGCATGCTGGCAAAGGGCTGGTTTGTGGTTTGTTTTTTGTAGGGTTTTTTTTCCCACTCTGAATTTACTCCAGTAAGAGCAGAAATATGTTTCCAGGAACTGTAAAGGACTTTTTCCCATTAAATCCAGGAATGTCCTGAAGTCTCTGCGCTTCTGCTTTTGAATTCCCAGCTGAATTTCCTCTTTGAAATCTACATATTAAGTTGAAAAAGCCTTCAAGCAGCGACCTTGCAATCCTCCATCCCACACAACTGTAAGGAGAAGGTGTTTGTTTTTGTCTGAGTTTGCCAGAGGGAAACTCAGCAGAGACTTTGTAAGTTACTCAGATCTTGCACACACACCTTGAGTTAAGGTGGAATTTTTGATGAATTGTTTTATAGAATGCAGTCCTGTCAGGAACTTAGTTTTATCTCCTGTTGAGTTCGGTGAGGCATGTGTGCATAGTACTAAAGTATTAAATACGCTTTCATGAACTTTATCTAACTTATTTCTCCATAAACTAAACACGAAACATGCTAACATGCCAGGAGAGTTCTAGAAAGGTCGTGTGGGAGCAGTATTGACACCTGAGTTGTATCTCAAAGCGAGCCAGGGAAGGTGAGCAAAACGGTGTCACAGAAAGTAACCACAGATTTTTGGTAGGAGAGATTCAAAATCCTTCAGGGTAAGCGTCCAAAATTAGTTTCAGGACAGTATTTTTCTCAGAATCCAAGGCCATGAGGGCCAAGAGATATTACTTGTCTCCAGAGTTTGACAGAGAAAGAGACCTTGCTTCAGAAGAGCGCGGAAAGCTGTCAGGATGTGAAAATCTATGGAAGATTCCAGCTGATTTGTGCTAATCCAGTAATTCAGATTCTAGACACAAAATCGTTGCCAATGCAAAGTTAATAAAACATTAAAAGAGGCCCAGTAGCCTGAATAAATACATGGTGGCCGTCAACAGTCCCCAGATACCGTGTTGATTCTGTGTTTAATCATGTATTTTCCCCAAACGATACTTAATTGAACTAAAACTGACGTGAGACTGAGTTTGTTACGATTGATTCATTCCCTATTAGAAAACAAAATCACTTTGATGTATGTGAACGAGCGGTGCTGTTTCTTGTGCTCTGTGAATTGTTTTCTCGGTTGAGCCGAGTATTTCACAGGCTGGAGTACTCCATGAGCGGTGCACGCCTCAGCAGGCACAACAAATTTGTTGTTGTCAATATGGAGATTAATAGAACTGACAACTAAATAATTTTAATCTCTTTCTAGGAAAGAATGAGCCAGGGCTCCAACTTCAGACAAATCTGAAGGTAATTAACTATTCCCAGACCCAGAGCTGTCCTGAGAGGAGAGAAAGCACATCATACAAAGCTGTATGCTTGAAGTACCAAAGCTTTGAGGTGCTCAGGATTGTGATGGACTCTCAGACTGTAGAGTTTGATGGGCAGCACTGGAGACAGCGTATTTTCACTGGATATTTGCAGGAGGAGGTGTCCATCCCACCCGTTGAAGGATGATCAGTGATAAGTAAGTCTGGTAAAGGCTTCAGAGCACATAGAGCGCTGTACTGTGACTGCCTTCTGTGTAGAGGGTCAGGGTGCTTTTCCCTGCACACGTGGCACTGTGACAAAGCTTATGATTTTCTTTTTTTAATGGCTATGGCAGACGCCTACTCTGTTCAGAAAGAAAGTTTCACTACAGCTCTTAAGCGTAGGAGAATTTCATATGCTCTATGGGTGTAAAGATACAACCACGCAGAGTTTAGTCTGGGTTGAAGTTAATGTGAGGGTACTGGAATCTTTCATTTTTTGATATTTTAGGTTTTAATAAATTTGAAGTGAATATTTTAGTGTACATAAAATGCAGAATTGCCTCTCAATAATTACGTTTTCACTGTTAGCGAGATGTTTATACTGGGCTATGCAATTTACCAATGAAGTTCTCCTCTCTCAGCTGCACATCATTACAATCCTAGGATATTATCTTCTTCATGATTTCCAAAATACACAGATACCTGAACAAAGTCCAGTGTAAATACAGTATAATAGGTCTTTTTAAAAAGCAAGTTTGAATTTCTTTTATTTTTTTAAGTTCTTAGGCATAATGGATTTTCTAATTTAGAAAGCATATAATACAAATACATTTTGCATTAAGAATTTTTAAAAAGAATTCATTATTTCTAAACAACTTTTATTGCTGAATATCTTGTTGCAACAACTGCTGTCAGTGACAGTATAACTTACAGTAGAGATGTGAGAGACAAACTGCAAAGGAATAGTGGTGACAAAAGCTAGAAATAAAGCATCATTTTTTATTCAGCCTTCCTTTTAAATGGAGGAAAGGTATTTCACATTTATAAGGATTATATTGTTGCTTTTCAGACATGATTCAACGATACATATTGAAAGAGGGAAAGTATAAAACATCATTGTGTCATTAGGAATTTTAGTTCCTCTCGAATAGGAAATGTTCTATTTATGATCCTTAATGAAAGCCTTCAGGTCATGAACAGCATTTCCATTTGTGGAGAAAAATGTAAGAATAGTTTTCTGAAAGTCTGTATAAAATGAACGTTCCCTTTTGAACCCTTTATTCATTCCATTTCTGGGCACATTTAAAAAGTCATTGAAGAATTAATAGAAGCTATGTGAAAAACAACATAACGAACCCTCATTGAAATTCCAATGTTCTTTGCCATATTGAGAGTTTAGTTTTTGAGTGAAATAACTGTTGATTTCAATAGGCCTGAACTCATTAGTTGATTATACCACAAGAAGAACCTGCTTTTCCTTTCATTTACTCCAGGGTAGATGAAGAGTGAATTCACAGACCTTGGTGCCATTACCGATGAGAGAGTGGGTGAGCAGGCTATCTACTGTCATATGCGAAGGATATTTTTTTAAGAGAAAAGGTTCTCACGTTCTGGATTTAAATGTACTGTAAACCTTGACATTAGACTATTTCTGCTAAGCGTGTTGAACACTTGAACTTATAAAACTTTACATATGGGAGATTAATATCTTTATGGGCACACATCCTATGAACAGGAACATGAAAACATCAGTGAAAGGCAGGCTTTTTGCATCTACCACTGTATTTACAGTTTCATAATCTGAGAATGTTGCACATTTGCAATGGCAGAGAAGGGACCATGCTGATGAGTGACGATGAAACATACATGTCAACAATGATGTCAGTGCTGCATCACAGCACATTTGTCTTTTGAGTTCTGTTTGTCATTTTAAAAATTCACTAGCATCTCTTGATTTTTGTACCAGATTGATTAGATTATGGACTAACTCTGGTAGGAAGGGAGATGCTCTGAGCTGTATTGCTTCTGGGCAGAAACTGATTGATTGTTGTGACACTGAGCTGTACTCTGTGGCCTCACTCTCTCATGTCAGCAGCAGCACAGGGATCTGCAGGGATGACAGCCATTACTCCCGAACTGTTTCCCTTTTTTTTTTTTCCATTACAGTCTTTATGCTGGTTCTTATGGCTTAATTTATCCATGTATTAGAGAGAAACATGAATATTTGATTTTTCCCCATGAAGCCAGGAAATTGGGAGTTGATTTTATATTAAAGCAATGTGATTCATACTTTCCTTGAAGAACTCCAGAGTTAAGCATCTTAGGTGTTCTCTTAAATGCAGAAAGGAAACACTTCAGTGTTTGCCAAGAAACTGGGGTGCTTTGTTTAAAAAGATTTGAAGAAAAGGTTTTACGTGTTTTGCAATATTTCTGTATTTCTTGGCTAAGCTGTATATATTCGTTTATTTATAGCAAATTCTCTATTTTTCTGTGGTTGCATAGTTTACTGCAAGTAGCCTAGCATCTTTCCTGTAAAGGACAGGGATGCAATCCCATTCTTGGAAGCGGCATTCGGCTGTTTCCTCTCCTCTTGTGGTAAAAGACTATGCAGCTGTAATGCAGCTGTTCCGAGTGCAGTGGGGAGCACAGAGGCAACCTGCTCCACTGCACAGCCCACATCTGTCTTTGCAAAAATTAAAAGTGCCAGGAAGCGTACTGAGGCCATATCTCAGCAAAGCGGAGTTCAGAACAGGCTGAGTTGTAAGCATAGGTTTAATTTCTAGCACAGTTTTTGAGGGAGTTGAGCCTGGATCATTAAGAACAAAAGTTTCCTTCTCTGAATTACCACTATGTGTCAGCAGCTGCTTAAGAACTTTGAGCAAACTTGGAAATATCTTCCCCAGAAGCATGTGTTTAACTCTCACACAACTGCTGGGGCTTTCTGAACTTCATTGGTTTTGTGTGTGAGTTACCTGCTTTATATGTTAAAGAATTAAGAATGTGTATAGCGCTGCCTTTGTCAGGCCTTTGTAATCCGAAGGGACATTTCCTCTGTGAGTGATCTGGTATGTCCGATATCACTCCTGTGAGACCTGGCTTGTGGAAAGTACATTGTCTTTAAAACACTTCATCAGTTCTTTAATTCCTTTTGAGTTTTGGAGCACTGAAATGAATTGATTGTTTGAACGTATTCAGCTAAACAATAGCTTAATATGAGAAAGATAACGAATATTTGATGTGATTCTTAACCAAGAAAACTGAATGATCCTTTTCTTTTTATCTAATTAAAGGAGCAATATAAATCAAATAGGGGATGCTGAAATTGTTCATGTCAGTCCTTGGTTGACCTGCATCGAGAGAGATTAATCTCACAGGATGACAGAACAGTTGAGGCTGGTTGGGACCACTTGAGAGCACCCAATTCAACCCCCTGCTCAAAGCAAGGTCACTTAAAGCAGGTTGCCCAGGGTTGCGTCCAGTCAAATTTTGAACATCTCCAAGGATGGAGACTCCACAACATCTCTGGGCAACCTGTTCTAGTGTTTGGGCACCTGCACAGTAAAAAAAGTCTCGTCTTGTGTTCACATGGAGTTTCATGTGCTTTAATTTGTGCTCGTTACCTCTTGTCCTGTCGCTGAGAACTACTGAGAAGAGCCTGTTTCTGTCTTCTGTAAACTCTCACATCAGGTATTTATACACATAGATAAGATCCCCCTGAGCCTTCATTTCTCCAGGGTGAACAGTCCCAGCTGTCTCGGCCGCTCCTTGAATGACACGTGCTCCAGTCTCTCAATCATCTTTATGGCCCCGCATTGAACTCGCTCCAGTGTGTCCCTATCTCTTGTACTGGGAAGACCAGCGCTGAACCCTGCACTCCAGATTTGGCCTCACCGGGGCTGAGTGGAGGGGAAGGACCAGCTCCCTTGACCCACTGGCACCGCTCTGCCTAATGCAACCCAGGACACCGCTGGCCGTCCTTCCTGTGAGTACGCATTGATGGTATTTCTTTGCTAGAGTCCTCCATTCTTGACAAGATTCCCAGGTATGTTAGGACTGCAGAGTTACTCCCCTGTTTTNGACTCCACAACATCTCTGGGCAACCTGTTCTAGTGTTTGGGCACCTGCACAGTAAAAAAAGTCTCGTCTTGTGTTCACATGGAGTTTCATGTGCTTTAATTTGTGCTCGTTACCTCTTGTCCTGTCGCTGAGAACTACTGAGAAGAGCCTGTTTCTGTCTTCTGTAAACTCTCACATCAGGTATTTATACACATAGATAAGATCCCCCTGAGCCTTCATTTCTCCAGGGTGAACAGTCCCAGCTGTCTCGGCCGCTCCTTGAATGACACGTGCTCCAGTCTCTCAATCATCTTTATGGCCCCGCATTGAACTCGCTCCAGTGTGTCCCTATCTCTTGTACTGGGAAGACCAGCGCTGAACCCTGCACTCCAGATTTGGCCTCACCGGGGCTGAGTGGAGGGGAAGGACCAGCTCCCTTGACCCACTGGCACCGCTCTGCCTAATGCAACCCAGGACACCGCTGGCCGTCCTTCCTGTGAGTACGCATTGATGGTATTTCTTTGCTAGAGTCCTCCATTCTTGACAAGATTCCCAGGTATGTTAGGACTGCAGAGTTACTCCCCTGTTTTTTCATGGCTTTTTTTTTCATAAACATTATTATGGTTAAAAATATGTGCAAAACTGCAGTGTAGGCTTATAGTGTTCACACTAAAGACTCAGCTTACGCTGTGCAATTAAAGAAATTAAAGAAAAATCAAAACCACAGATTGTTTGTGAGGTGAATTCTGTTTGTATTTTAACATTGATAAAACATTTACTGTTCCTTTATGCATTTATTTGGTTTTAGAAAGCAAGAAAAAGATTCACTTTGGAGAACACTGGAAATTTTTCTTTGGAATTATTGAAAAAGCCCATGTTTTACAAATGTCAAAATGTACATTCATCATGCATATAGCATGTTTTTATTTTTTTTCCTGTGTCTCTCCTGGTTTTCTGTAAGAACTATTTCATAACTGAGGAATTGGTTCCAAATAACTACGCTGGCATCTTTGAAAATATGTTATCAATCAGTTTTGCATATGGATTTTCTATGGTCTTTTTGAAAGCAATGCTGAAATTTGAAGCATTGTGACTTGTTGCTGAACCTTTGCTTCCTCTCTGTGTTTTCTTTTAGTGTCTCTAACAGCTTACTTGCTAGCAGAATGCCCTTTCCTGCTTAAATTAAATTTCTCATATATATTCTTTGGTTTATGTTCCAAGCTGCATGGATGATATATCACGTTTAATTGCTGCTTTTCTTTGGATCTATGTAATTTGACCAGAGGTGCTAAGGAGTGCCATCTGTGGAGAAGGCACAGAAAAGCTACGTATTACTGCCTTGCTCCGATTTGACTTTGTGATTGTCAGAGGTAACAAATATGTGCCATATCCTGCCTCAGAGTCACAGTTTTAAGTCAACTGGGGTAGCCCTAACACTGAGCTGCTGAGTGCCGTGACCTGCCCTTCAACAGTATTTGTAATTGTGTGTTTGGTTGCCTGCAGTCCTGCAAAAAGCCTTCCTAGTGATAAATGGTGCTGAGTATCAACGATTCAGCTTGCAGTCGGTGTAAGGCCTGTGATATCTTCCCACATAATGCACTTATGGTCAGGATAGCCCTGGGTGGTTGTTAATCATAGAATCATAGAATAGTTTGGGTTGGAAGGCACCTTTAAAGGCCATCTAGTCCAACCCTCCTGCAATAAGCAGGGACACCTTCAAATAGATCCAGTTGCTCTGAGCCCTGTCCAACCTGATCGCCAGGATAGGCCATCTCTGGGCAACCCATTTCAGTGTTTCACCACCCTCATTGTAAAAAATGTCTTCCTTATATCTAGTCTAAATCTGCCCTCTTTTAGTTTATAGCCATTATCCCTTGTCCTGCTGCAACAGGCCCTGCTTAAATGTTTGTCCCCATCTTTCCTGTAGGCCACCTTTAAGTACCGAAAGGCTGCAGTAAGGTCTCCCTGGATCTTTCTCTTCTCCAGGCTGAACAACCCCAGCCTCTCAGCCTGTCCTCATAGGAGAGGTGCTCCAGCCCTCTGATCATTTCTCTGGCCCTCGTCTGGACCCGCTCCAACAGGTCCATGTCTTTCCTGTGCTGAGGGCCCCAGAGCTGGGCACGGCTCCAGGCGGGGTCTCATCAGGGCGGAACAGAGGTGCGGAATCACCTCCCTTGGCCTGCTGGCCACGCTTCTTTTGATGCAGCCCAGGATATTATTGTCCTCCTGGGCTGCAAGTGCACATTTATCAGCTCACGTCCAGCTTTTCTTGCACCAGTACCCCTAAGTCCTTCTCAGCAGGGCTGCTCTCAATCCCTTCATCCCCCAGCCTCTCTTGATACTGGGGGTTTCCCCTACCCAGGTGCACTTGTCCTTGTTGAACCTCATGATGTTCACACAGGCCCACTTCTCGAGCTTGTCCAGGTCCCTCTGGATGGCATCCCATCCCTCAGGCATGCCAGCTGCACCACTCAGCTTGGTGTTGTCCACCACTCAGCTGTGTGTCGTCCACAAACTTGCTGAGGGTGTACTCAATACTACTCTGTATGTCATTGATGAAGATATAGACACTACTGGTCCCAACATGGACCCCTGAGGGACACCACTCATCACCAATCTCCATCTGGACATTGAGTCATTAACCCATCAAATCTGTATCTCCCAGTTCAGAGAGAATGATGTTGTGGGGGACCATATCAAAGGCCTTACAGAAGTCCAGATAGACAACATCCATAGCTCTTCCCTTGTCCACTGATGTAGTCACTCCATCATAGAAGGTCACGAGGTTGGTCAGGCAGGACTTGCCCTTGGTGAAGCCATGCTGGCTGTCTCAAATCGCCTCCTTGTCCTCCATGTGCCTTAGCATAGCTTCTAGGTGGATCTGTTCCATGATCTTCCCAGGCGCAGAGAAGAGGCTGACAGGTTGGTAGTTCCTAGGGTCCTCCTGTCTACCCTTTTTAAAAATGGGTGCAATGTTTCCCTTTTTCCAGTTAATATTTAGTTAAAATTAGCCAAAGTGTTGTATATTCCAAGTAATTTATTTTTCTGCCCTTTGTGACGTGTGGCTGCGGCCAGTATGTTCTGCTTGCATCCTGTGCTATTTTTAGTAATGTTCATTACCCTTCCCCCTACTTTTGCAAAACAGAATGACATGTCTTTTTCCTGGTATATGCTACTTTCACACATGGGTTCAGTTTCACCACTGATCAAAACCATACATTTATCAGTCGTGTGTGAGGACTAGTTTAATCTGAGTGCTACTGGGCTATTTGGAGTGGGCTAGTGGATGTGTTCCTTTCTTTTTCTTATACATGTAAATGAAAATGTCATTTTGAATTGGACCTTGCTTTTCTATTTCCCTCCTCAGAGAAGAGACAAAAAAGAACTTAGTTTTTGACAGGTCTGAATTTGGAGATTTTCTTGGGAGAACCATTTTCTCTGTAAGATGCATTTCATGGGCTGTTTTGAATGCATCAGCTGGGAACCTGCCAGAAAGAGTGCTAATTCCAGGAGCATCAACGGGCAGTGGAAGTCTCTGTTCAGAGCTTCCAGCAATGGCAGGGAGATCAGCCAGGTTCTGTGTTGACATAAGGTTTTTCCCCATCTTTCTGCAGAATGTGTCACATATTAGTCAAGCTCCAAACAGCATTAATAAATGCCAAACACATTTTCTGCAGCTGCGTGAGGAAGCTGCCCAGAGTGGCTATTTATCACTCCCAGTCACTCTGACCCAATCAGACCTGCATTACCTGTACACAAAATTGATCGGGAGGGGATAATTCTTTACAGCTTCTCATGAAAGAAACAGTTAATCATTTATCACCAGGCTTAGTCTTTATGGCTGTTTATGATTCTTCCGCTCATAACAGTAGGAACATGTGGGGCCCCAGGAAGTACCAGGACTCTCAGAATATTTTGAGAAATGCTACTGTAGTGAGTGCGAGCGCCTTAAATGCAGGGTAGTTTATAGCACGGTTTGTATTAAATGTTGGTCTTTAAAACTAATAGTGATTATAAACTTCAGCACCGAGTTCAGGTTGGATTAGCAGTGACCTTGGATCCAAACTAGTTTTCAGTGACGAGGCAGATCCATGGTGGGTTTTGAGGAAATTCACAAGAGCATATCACAGCTATCATCATTTTAGAAGTATGTGATGTGAACTTTTCCTTGCTACTGTTGCCGTTAAGGCAATGAATGGGTGGATGAAAGTGCGTTTATATGAATCCCTTATGTGTTTGCATTCTGTTTAGCATTCAGGCTGTATAAATTCTAATGTTCTGCTGTCTGCTCTGGATTAAATTAGGATAAATTTAATCACTAAGGCAACCTTTACCTTAAATTGATTAAGCTTCTTTTTTAGACCCCCTTGACTATATCAGTTGCCTTGATAAAAGATATAATTTCTCTTGACAAACTTGTAATTTTATTGACCTATGATGGACTAAGGATATGACGAGGAACGTTAAGTAAAGAGAAATAAACACCTATTTTTAGGGAAGAAAAAAAAGGAAGGCATCTTTGAATAAAACCTTCTTTAATAGTTTTTAGAACTCCATTCTAATACAAATGCTTGAGGACATAATTGGCAATATATTTAACAGCAAGTAGAGTCTCTTCACAGGTTGGCTTTATGTGAGATTCAGGGAGAATAAAACCATGTCTACCAGTGTCTCGGAGCTCAAAAGTGAAAGAGTACTTGATGCCTTCATCGTGAGCCCAGTCGTCAGAGCCCCCTGCTGCAGGATGTGTTGATAAAAAAATAAAATAAAGCTTAACTGGGAAAGTGTGGCTACTCATTCAAATGCAATATACTTTGGAGTCATGTCACGTGGCCAGAAATGCAGAAATAACAGGAAAAAAAAGGGAATATTCAGTGAATTTTCCTGCTCATGGAAAAACTTCTGTGATTTTAGGCTATTTGTGAGCTTCTTTCCAGCTGATGCATGCAAGCAAACGTAACAAGCTAAACTGCTCCCTCCTTGTCAATATTTTGGGGAGACCATGTAAGGAATGTCTAAGGAACAGGAGAACGGCATGCTTGCATGGGGTTGTTTAGAAAGATTTGGTAGCAAAAGCTACTCTCACTGAGTAGCTCTTTGAGGTTCATACAGATCTGAAAGAACTGCAGATCTGGGATACCAGCTTCATCTTTTTCTTTGGACAAATGGTACCCTCCCTTTCCAGAACTTTGGTACAATGAAGGCAGTGTCTTTTGCTAAGCAAGGAGCCTGCAGAATTGCTAAGCATCACCAAAATATTTTTAAAGGCAAAATCTCCATAAGTATTCTAAAAATTGGGAGAAACTGTTTTTTGAAGGTTTTTTTTAAATTATTTAAGGAAACAGAAGTAGGGAAAAGAGGTTAGTTTACATATTTAAGTAAATGAAGAGATCTTAAATATAGGAGATATTAAAGTTCTAGAAATCTAGATTTGGTAACCTCAGCTCAGCTTTTGACACTGCAAAGGCCGTATCCTGACAGCTGGGTTCCCATAAATGGAATAGTAATTAGTACATTTCTCAGATTGTAATGCAAAGTAAAAGAAATAATTATGTGTGTTGCTAGAGTGGTTGAAGCCATTCTTCAGGATTCACATCATCTTTTCACTTTGACTTGGAGATACTAGAAATGCAGAAAATCCCAGGTCAAGATTTTTATGTTCAAATCTAAGCTGTGTATGATATAGGAATTCATGCTATGCACATGAATTTTACCACTAAACACTTTACCACATCACTCTACCTTCCAGGGGGTCACACACTTCCTAGGTTCCTTAAGGAATATATCACCCCATATTTTAGAAATGACAGATTCCATTTATACCTCTCAGTTTATGCATGTGAAGCAAGTAGGGGACTACTCGAGAAGAAGAATGAGAATCACTAGAAAACTGCATTTGATAGTCTTAGTAGCACTTAATATAGACGGCGAGTATATTTAGGCCAGTACTTACAGATTGTTGTAGCTCCTGGGCCATATGTATACTTGGTATTATACAAACTGGCCAGCTGTTTGGCTGCAGCACGAGCAATGGAATTCTGTAGGAAAAGAGGAATGATAAATGCAGATTTTCAGAAGCTTTCTGAGTGAATCTAAGAAAATACATTGTTGAATAAACTGAAAAGCCATGCTTGAGAAGTTTTTGTTTGAAAACTGTTGTTCACGTCTTCGAATGACCAAATGTCAGTAGCTGACAAGGCAGAGCTCGTCCTGTTGTGAAAAGAGCTTATCGGTAAAGAGCTCATTCTCCAAGCTTTAATGGAGTATAATCCAGTCTGTGTATTGCTCCATTGATGTACAGCCTGCTGCATAGTCCAGTATAGTTTGGATAGGTAAGGGGACAATAGGTAACAGAATTTTCTATACTTAGAAGAAACTTGTACAGGATTAAAACTAAATAAGGAATCTGATTTAGAGATAAGAGAATCCTAAGGAATAGTAACAACTTGGTACAGTAAAATCCAAACATACAATAGCCTTTCTTTTCCTTCTATTCATGCAGCTATAAATTCAGAGTAGGGTCAGCTTAGTCAGTACAGTTGAACGCTGATACAAGTGGAAGCAGATTAAGGTCCTATAAATATTAACAGCCAGAAAAAGGCATAAATTACCTCGGAATTATATGTAGTCTCATTAATTTCAATTCATTTCCTGTGCACAGAGGGACTCACTCAACTCCCACTGCTTTCAGTGAGGGTTGGATCAGGCCCATCGATAGTACTGTGAAGCTTTGTATGTTTGCATTAAGGAAAATTACAGACTTCTCTTTGGAACGTGTGGCTTTTCCAGTTCTTCGTTATACAGCATGTTGGTAATAAAACATGAAAACTATTACTAACAGATGATAAGTATGAATGATTTTTGAAAGCAGATGTTCAATATAAGAATAAGCAACGGGTTGCCATATCTTTCTTTATAGCTTACAGCTGAATGGCTTGCTATTCCTGGAATTTCCTCAAGCCCCTTCTTCCTCTGTAGGTTATACTCTGGCTTACTTCCCAGTGGAAGATATATTGTAAAATATTATCTGTTCATCCTTATGCTTCAAGTGTTCCTGTGAATTACTCAAAATGGCATATTGGACAATGTGTTTAGAAAATCTTAGTTAAGTGAGAGAGCTTTCTCAGCTTCTACAGAACAGCATCAAAATATGTTTGCATTAGCGCTGGCAGCCTACTTATTGCCAAATTGCAAGTGTTTCCCCATTCCCAAATGCTGGATTTTGAACATCCTAGTATTATGGGAGTTTGCTGTAGGAAATTGTGGTCATTTAACACATTAAGATTATTTAAACAAGGCAGACCAAAGATTGTCTGAAGCTTGTCCTTCCATCTATAACATTGGCTGTACCTGAAAGTGGTGTTTGGTTTCTGGCCTCTCTACTGTCCAAACACAAGCAATTGTGGGAAGAATGTTGTTGCTTTGCATTTTACGATCTTGGATTCAGAGCAATTGGGGTGTCTGAGCTCTCTCCAGTGTTGGGGTTTTTTTTTGTTTGGTTTGGTTTCTTTAATCCCTTAACAAGCTGATTTTTTAAAATCCATAATAATTTTTAACACATGTTGAGGGAATTGTAGAGGTTGGAGACTATCTGCTAGTGATACCATGTTTTCTTCAGTCATCTTTTGTTTATAATATATACATTTAATCAGCAGCTGAGATTGAGCCAAATCTTCTCTCAATAGTAAATGAATTTTTAAATGTAAACATGATTCTTCCTCTTTTTAAATATATGCGAAGTGGAAATTAAATTTGTAAAGAAAGATAGTCTGATATTATGTATGGACCTATTGGTGACTAGTATTTGCTCTCTCTTTCATAAACTGCATGGTAGGGAAAATAGAACAGCAGAGCTGCTCTTTGGGAAGAATGGGGCATTCCTTTCACTCAGCTGCCAAATGATGGCTTTAAAGAATACCGGAACAGATACCAGAAAAATTATGTCAGGAAATCTTTTTACCTGAGGGATTTTTTATTATTAGCCAGGAAGTTGTAAAAAGACATTTGTAGAGACAGCAGTTGAGATTTCCAGCAGTTAAGAGCCTGGAATCCAAATAAACAACTTCCACAAGCTCTCCAGGCTGGAGATCAAGGTGGTATTTTAAATGACCCTCTCTAAGTGAAAAACATGACTGAGCATTTATGACTTCATATGGAATGAAACTTTATCAGAAGTTTTGATATCTATTTTTTTTCCTTTAAGTGACTCTCTACCATTTGTTTTCCTAATAGAATTATAGTCCAAAACCTAAAGGTAAAAAAAAAAATAATTTCAACTTTGTAGGAACTAAAGTCACCTCTTAACAATAATAATATAATACTAAACAGCAGGAATAATAAAAATTAAGTAAATATATGTGAGTATAAATACAAAATATGAGGAATTTTTTTTCTTTTTTTAAAAAATAGCACTATTACTAAAACCATCCGTAAAAAGGAAATAACATGGAGATTTATGCAGAGGTGTATATAAATAATGCCTAGCATTTTCCAAAAGGGAAAGTAATACTTAGCTTTTGAAAAGTGGTTTGGATTTTGAAGCCTGTGTGTTATTTGGAATACAGCTCCAAGGAGAAACATCACTATCTTTTTGACCTTTGAGGATACTCTTTGCTGTTGAATGATTTGCGTAACTGGCTTAACTGCTGTGGTTTGTTTGTTTGTTGGTTGGGGTTTTTTACTGTTAAGAATACCTCTCTTCCAAGGAAAATTTTGCTCAGAGTTACAGTAGGAGAGAAACAACTGGCGCCCTGAAGTCCTAGAAATAACTCCAAATTAATACCTTGTAACTGGGAGCAGAAATGGCTTTTCAGCTTCCGACTTGCAGCTGAACTCACAGAGCTGGTGGTTTCAGCCGAAGGTAGTGCTCCCTGCGCTGAGCACCCATCTGTGTTTACACAGCCATTACTAATATTTTGCTTGATTTGTGTACAGAGTGCATGGGACAGTGAGACAGCAGAGTTGTGTTCTCAGTAGCCATTATCTTACATAAGTCACAACCTTTAAACCTATTTTTTCAGTTATTAGCTTTTAATGAAAGATATGTTACTGGCCTCTCTTTCTCACTACATCTGGAGTTTTGAACCAACAAGATAAATTATCAAGCTAAGCATCTTCTGTGTGCTAATAGGTAATTTTTTTGGGAGCATCTCCCTCATTTTACCCTTGTATCATCAGGCTAGATTTGGCAGCAAATTGCAGCTGTTTAGAAACACTTCAGGGATGTTGATTATGCAGCTGCTGCTTGTGGACAACTCCCTTCGCCCTCACCCTGACAGTCATCTGGAGAAGTCTTTTCACTGATTGACTGGACCTCTTTCTCTCTTCCCTCACTGCGCTGCAAACTGATTTGCCCGAGGCTGAAAACTGTATTTTCACTTCACCTCGGTCTCATGTGCTACTTAACACCTTCCACCTCATATGTGGTAGCTTTCATCTGACCTTTGCTCAAAATTGTTTTGCTCCTTTTTTTTTTTAATGCCACTATTAATCTGTTGAGTTTCACAAATTTGAATGAGGTAGATGATATTAGCGATAATTTGCAGACAAGGAAAATATGATACAGACGTTGCATCTCCTCTTGGGAAATACCAGTAACTTGGCTACCAGTGCTGCTATTATCAAGGAAAGTTTTACGAAATTTGCTGAGAATAAAAACACTAAGTGACTTGTCCGTGAGTCACTGGAAGAATTAGAAATTTAAGCCAGGAGCCTTGTTACAGCTATGTACTAACCTTAGGCAGTGCTTACCTCCATACTTATTTGATAAATTGCTCAAATCAAATGATGATTCTTCTACAAAATATCATATGGCTTATTTGTAAGTGCTACAGCAATCATTTTACTTTTTCCTACATAGAGATTTTAAAAAAGGATGCCATCGCTTCTTATCTGACACAAGATTTCATTCAAGAAAGAGGTTGTAGAGAGGTGGGGGTCGGTGGGGGTTGGTCTCTTCTCCCAAGTAACAGGCCATAGGACAAGAGGAAACAGCCTCAAGTTGCACCAGGGGAGATTTAGGCTGGATATTAGGAAAAATTTTTACACTGAAAGGGTTATTAAGCATTGGAACAGGCTGCCCAGGGAAGTGATTGAGGCACCATCCCTGGAGGTTTTTAAAAGACGGGTAGACGTAGTGCTTAGAGATAGGATTTATTGATGGGTTTTGTCAGGATTAGGTTGATGGTTGGACTAGATGATCTGAAAGGTCCCTTCCAACCTAGGCAATTCTATGATGAAGCGACCCTCAGCTTCCTTTGTAATGAAAGTCTGAAAATGTGGTATTTGCAAAGTTAGCCTTAGCCAAATGAAGCTAAACTTCTGAGGCTTCTTGTTTTGCCAATAAAAACAGACTCCCCTCGAAAGAGTCCATGACTGATGTGTAATTTAGTACACTATTCTGTTGTTGCTCATAGTTAAGCATGTCCCCCAAGAGTCCAGGGAATCCAGCCAAGTGGAGGACTTCAGGATGTCGATGCTTTTTTCTTTGCAAGCCTGTTTCTCTGTGACAGTCTCAGAGAGTGTTTAAGAAATCAATCCCTGGTGAGAGGGTTTGCAGTCTGACTGAGTTAAGGTGAATGTGCCCTACACCTGTTGGAGACTCTTGTCTTTCAGCCAGAGTCATACATGAGCTTCATCTGGAAGATGCTGCTACTAAAAACATCCTTTTCACAATCGTGAGACTGTCAGTACAGAGCAGTTCTGTTGTGGCCAAACTAGGTGGAGGAGCTGTGAATCCAATTGCAAATATTGCTTTCCTGCCCACTTTCCTGTTTGTTGTGCTTCCCAGTTGACTTTACCAATATTTACTTGTAACAAGTAATACAACCCCAGGAGTTTGCAATAGCACAGATACAACAACAGCATAGGTTGCACTTCCTCACTGGCATGTCCAAGTTTCTTAGATTTTTGCTGTTCAAAAATTCTTACCCACAGGTCTTCATAGATCTTAAACACATTCAGAATAAAGTCAGGAGTGAAAATACTTTGCTCCCAGGTTAAATAATCAGACTGATATTCACAGAGTCATGCAATATATTTGAAATTTGCTCTTCTTGGATGCTGCACAGACTCTGGGTATATCTCCACTTTTACTGTATCCTATTTTAAGCACTCGAGAGGAAATGAAATGCTAGACCAACCCAATATGGAAGGTGAATTTCGGTGAGCTTAAGCAATAGCCCATGTGGCCAGTGTGCCTTCAAGTCATACAAACTGAAATCCTGTGTCTAGAAAAGTATCTTGGGTTGTAAATTATTATATTATTCTGCAGCCTGCCAAACTGTAATAATACACATACGCGAATCTGACAATGAGTATGAGCTGGCTGCAGACATGTATTTGGCACTGTGTTTGTTATTTAACTGAGATGGAATTGAACCTGGAAAGGAAGGAAGGGCACGATGCACATTCCTCTGCTCTATCAAATCCTAGTTCAAAGCCAATTCAAATACAAACAAGAATTGATAAAGCTAGATTTGTCTGCTGCAAATGAGGAAAGCATAGGGTGACCTAATAGGAAGCTAAGGCCAACATATGAACTGATTAAAAAAATAGGGGATGAACTGTTTATAAAAAGTACGATTAAATACTGAGTTCTTTTTGCAAGAGGACAAAAATGTGAATAGTAAAATAAAGATGAAAAGAATCTCTTTGGGGTGTGGAGAGATACCGGTCTTGCCAAGCACGTTTTTTAATTGTGAAAAGCTAATGCTTCTGTTCTCTGTAGGAGATGGATTCAAGCGTGTATTCTGTGTGCAGGGTAACACTCCAGGGTATAGTAAAGAATGAGTCAAGAGGATTATGAAGCAGGCAAAATGTGATTCACCAAAAGGAGTACATATTTCTTTCAGGGTGTTATCACAAGAATATTGTGTAACTTCTCAGAAATTCCTGACCTAGATTTTCCTGTCTTGGATGTTTTTATTTTTGTTGTTCAAGTAGTGTTTGGATAACAGTGAAAGTTTTGTGCAACACCCTGGGGGGGGAAAAAAGGAACAACCCTGAACAAAGGGAGAACCCTTGTAAGCTGTGGGGTGGAGGTCCTCAGTGTTCCTCTTGCATCTAAGGAGATGAGTGGGAAGTTGTGGGAAGGAAGGGACATACGTGACTTTCGTCATGTTTTACACCCCAGGGCCGGGGGTAGTTGAGGGATAGTTCTAATCCCCAACTCAAAGTAAATTACAGTAACTTTGAGGTTGTTCTGATTTGCTATAGCAAGGCAGTGGAGCATGAAGGATGTCTGGGATTCTCAGAGTGCCCTGTTCTACCTGAGAAACCAAAACCAGAACAGTTTTATGCCTTCTCGTGATTTCTCGAGGCTGTGAATCGAAAAAAGTCTTTTGAGCCCCAAGGACACACCATTCAGTATGCTTGCGGGAAAGGAAGGTGCAAGCATTCTCTAGATCTTTCTCTTCTGCAGACTTAGTGTCTTCAATCTCAAATTGTTCAATTTTGGTGCCCTTCTATATCTCAGACACTGGAATGCAGCATAAGCCCCAGGGTATTGTGCTACCTTTGATTAAATACAATGGAACAAAATGCTGTTAATGATAAGCAGATGTGTGAGACTTTGTTTAAGTACATGTCCAGTTCCTCACTGAAAGAGATAAGAAATTGCAACTATATTTCCTTTAATTTATTAGATCTGTCAGAGTAAAAATAACATCTAAGATAAGATAATGGCACTATAAATTTTGCTTCTTCATTTGCAAAATGATTTATAATCCTTTTATTTGCCCAAACAATTTCTATTAAAAGTTAAGATTCTCGTTCTTCAGCATTTCTCTAAATTCTAAATCTAGACAGAACTTTTGGACATGAAACACAGCAAGTAGCATACAAAATAATACTTCTTTTGGTAGCTGTCTCATTTCAAGCAAGTAAATTTGGTTGTTGATTGAAAAATCTTAAATTTTCTTTAGTCACAGTTTAAATGAATGTGTTTTAGTTGTTTGAAGTAACCTGAAAAGCTGCACTTTCAAACCTGACCCAGAGCCTGTTGAAGTCAGTCTTTCTATTTAATTCACTGACATTGGAGCAAACTAGGCCCTTTCTGTTTAATTATCCCAACTACAGGCAATGTTGATTGGGTGATACTCTGATCTCATTCTCCAAAAGAAGGATTTTTGGCAAGAAGTCCTCCCTTGTTAAAGTCAGATGCTGCACAAGTTGAACACCTCTGGGATCCTGCTGTCTTTTTGTTGGGATCACCAATAGAGGAAATATTTTTCCTTAATTAAGATGTGAAAAACACTCATAAGGTCACCTTGTCACGGTGGTGAAGTTTGTGATTGCTTTGCAGTGGGAAATAATGGAACTCCCTCTGGGATCAGTGTGCCCCGATTTAAAACGTAGGATAAAGTGATGTTAGAAAGACTAACTTACAAAGTGAAATCAAATGGTTGAAGAGAAATACATATCCTGCGTTCCTGAGCTATATTTTTTTTTATGCTGAATGGTAACAGCAGAATTGTCCTCTATGGCAGGAAAGGAGAGTTTTTATTGATAAAAATTGTAGAACCTTAGTATGGGTGATTCATTAATTTTTACTGTGTATTAGAATAGAACATTGCTAATATAAAATTTTGATTTAATAAAAGAATTCGAAAACCTAGAAAAGCACATAGGTTCTTTCTTATCTTATCTTACAGATTGATTTATCTTTCTTATCTTACAGATTGATTTAATAATGACCTGCCAATGTAAACTTTTCCCATTTAATGTAAACTTTTCCCGTTTAATACTGTGAGAAACATGCTGTACTTTTAGTTATGTTTCATCACATTTGCTCTTGGTTCAAAAAATAGGGCAGAATGTCATGCAAATCTTTAACACATGGGAACTTTGTGATCTTGACAACAAAGCAGCTTCAAGGGTTTTATGTTGTTTTTATTACTTTAGACTCATCTCCAATGTGTGAAATGTGAAGCTTTTGTAAAAACTGAAGAAGAAATTACTACAGTTCCCTGGAATAATTGCAATTAAAAATTTCTGCAATATAAATTAAGAAAACAAAATCTTCATCTTAATTTTATTCTCTCTTTTAAGCTGTAAAGAATGTAACAAGAAACTTCACTGTTGGACCCAGTTTGTATTTGTGCTTCAGAATCATGACATCTGTTTGGGAGCACTCATAAATCTGTCAAACCTGCACAGCAGAGCAACACACAGCATGGTTGCCTTGGACTTTTGGCAGCATCCAGGAAAGCGAGGGAATCAAGATTTGTTTATTTTGTTTCGCTATGTTGTTTTCCCTGCCGACAGCTTCTAATTGCTAATATGCCAGAGAACTGAAGTCATTTTATTATTCATGATGGGTGATTTTTGGGCTTATAAAGTGTTTACAACTTTTACACACATTTAGTCGTTTTAACCCCTCTCTCTATTTTTAAGGATAAAAACCATAAAAATAAAAAAATCCAGACTATTGTTATCTTATTTAAATGGCGTTAGGGTGTGGCCTTTCTAGGGTGAATGGAAGAGGCATTGTCCTTTAAAACACCTCATTCATCCTCTCCTCTTCCAAATAAAAGGTGTGTTTGAATACAGGCCTGTTTACAAAGGCCTCAGAACTGAAACATTTTACCTGTTTTGTATTTAACTGTTTTTAATTATACGTTTGATTAAAAACTGCCTTGTTGTCCTGAACCTGTAGCAATAGGAGTTTCACCATTTTACTTAAGCGCGAACTGAGGTTCGGTAGGAAGTGGTAGACAGAGATCCTTGTCTGCTGTTGATGATACCAGTTCAGTCATTTCGTAGTTACTACAATCTATCAAGCTGTTAGCTTGACTTACAGGGCATAATGTTTCCATGTAATGTATTAAAGCTACCTACACAGCAACCTCTTGAGTCAGGAAGAAGCAGTGCTGCACAGCATAGTGGATTTCTGTGTAGCATGACTGGAAGACAAACCTGACCTCGTGTCAAATTCATTGTGTATATGGAAATTAAATAAGGCTCTTGAGTTTATCCTGTGCTTGAACTGTCTTGAAGCCATCATGGTTTCCCTCGTTCTTGCTATGAAAGACTGAACTATTTTCAAAAACTGGCAGTACAGATTCTTTCCAGATGTTAAACTGCTTGAAGTTAAATGGACCTAAATAGCAAGTGATGATTTTTACTTATTCTTTTCGTTCTGTCAAAATGACAAAGAGACTTACCAGTTCCTCGTAATTCGATGGTAATTTTTAAGTATACGAATGAGGAAACAGTAGCAGCTGGGAATAGGAGTGAATCGTCAAGTATGCCTTGATTGTAGAAAGATGTTCACGAATAAAATCAGCCAAAGCCTTGGTCTCCTTTTCAGACTCAGGTGCCGAGCCACAGTAAGTGGAATCACAGGGGCTTTTTGAGGCCCCAAGAGCTGGGAAGAATGGTGAATTTAATGAGTATTTCATGAAAAAAGTTGGTTGTTGGGAGAGTCATGTTACACCACTTCTGTAGATAAGCCTTGGAAATCCTACTGACACACATGCCATATCAGAGGAGAGAATACCTTATTGCATAGTTAACACACTGGGCAACGTGACCTAGCATTAAATAAATATGCCCTCTACAGTGTGCTTAGTTGAAAGAACATGAGTATTGATGTAAAGTCCTGTATTATCTAAGTGATTTGGGATATTGATTTGCTTCAGTACTTAATAATCCTCTCCTTGCATATCTCCTCTATTTCTAGGACACTTCCAGGAACCAACCAAGTGGAAACCACTCAGAAGAAACCCCTGTCCACCAAGTGAAATCAACCAAAAGCTAACTCTTTCAGTTTCTGTTCCGAACTCATAGAAGAACGCATGCGCGTGTGTGTATATATATGTGTATGCGTGTATAAGTGTATATATGTTCATATATATGCATGTGTGTATGTGTATATATATGTTCATAGAAGCAGCCATACTGATTATGCTAGTAACCAAAGTCTTTTTTGCCCCAAACTGCCGCAAATATTGAACACGAGCTACTCCACAGTGTTATACTGGTCTTCGCTCAAGCTTGAGCTAGACCAACCATCAGGTAAGGAAAATCTATAATTAAGCATCTTGGCTATTGCACCTCTGTATGATCGCTTGCGGCTATTGTTAGGAGACACTTACTGTACCAGCCAGCATTAAAATTCCTGTTGGGATCTGTACCGATGCAACGGCTACCAGCATTTTTAGAGCGTGTCTTTCTCCACATGCGGTCCTGAAATAGAATGGTGAAGCATAGATCAAAACTAAGAGAAAGTTCTAACAGTTGGCTTTTCCAGCAGTGGTCTTCTTGAGTAAGAAGAATGTACTTACATTGGTCCAAGTGTAAACATAACGATCGATATTAACAACAGGCAAAACATAGAAGTCCAAGTGTGTCGAGAAGCGTAGGTCTCAACAGCCTAGTTGGAGAAAAGTAGAAAAAGCTGATGATATGTTCATAGATCTGTATCTCCTCTGTGAATTTAAAGGTCTGGGTCTGGATCGGGAATTAATGAATGTGGTGAGCAAAGTCATCCAGGTCACTGCACCACATGAGATGGCAGCTCTGTGATACTACATATACTTAGAGGATTTACACTGACTTAAACCATACTGCTGCTAGAAAGCCATCTCATTCTGGTAGATAAATTATATGGTAAAGCAGTGTTGATTTTAAACAGGATATTAAATCACTGGAAAGAGATTTCCATCTACTAGCTTCTTGTTTACAGACAGAGCAAAGTTCCTGTCCATATATTCTCTCTACATCCTGACACCTTAAAGGCTTGGCCTTAATTTATGTGAGAAGGAAAAATCATTATTCCCATATTTTTATATCTGTTCTGCAGAGAAATTTCACCAATAATGAAAATTGTAGAGAATATTTCCAAAGAACATCCTTACGCGCTTCCAGTCATAATGCTGTGGATGCACATGTTCACAGGGAGGCAGATTTTTCCCTGTACTTTTCCAGATGCATACATCAAATAACAAACATAAGAACTCCTGCCATAAACCTGTAGATCCGGCACTTTGTATGCTTGTTCACAGATTTATATCACTGTTGAGGGAGCATGCAATGATCATGGAAATGTGCTCTAAGAAGTATGTTGCACCCATATTTCCTTTACACAGATGTAAAGGACTAAAGGACAACACAGGGAACAATGCAATGGAGAAAGGCATCTATTGTTCTGTGACTACCAGGTGGGAAGGTTGACTGTAGAATCTAGAAAAGCAGTTTCAGATCACTGGAACTTTTTCTTTCCTGTTTTGTTTTTCTTATGCTTGTTTTTTTCGGAGATACATACAAAAATCCACCTTGCTCATGTTTTTCTCTAGTTGGTTATTTTTATTTTTTTTTACTTTTATGTCTAGAAGCAATCCCAAGTGAACCACTGATGACGCTCGGAGGACTGCGCTTTTGAAGCACTTCTGCCTATCCACACTTGGATCCACTGAGCAGAGCCACTGCTGGTGTCAGGTACACCCATTAATTAAGTGACCAGACAGTGAAAATGACAGCTGTAGTGACGTGAATTGCTAGGAGAAAAATGGTAGCACATACTGTCTGCAGCCTTATTAGGAGATAATGAAATCACATTCCCATTGACTCCACTGAGATGTCACTTTCAATTTCCACTGCTCCCTACACAAAACCGCAGGGCTGTCTGATCAGACTGAGATTATACTTGCCACCAATGAATGCCTCTGCCAGCATGACTCACTCACGTACCTTGGCTTTCCTTTCCTTGGGTTTTAAATCCCAGCTGCTGCTTCTGGACATTGTTGTTTGGTTTTTTTTTAATATTCGAGCATGAATTCTTACAAAATTTGATATTCAATCAGTGAGTTGTTCTGCTAAGTTGATTGATCTCCCTCCACTGAGAGGGAATATACCTCTTCTCTGTAGAGAAGACTGTGCAGCATTTGATAACTCTCACCTGCTTTATATTGGTGGTGAGGAGAAGGAGAAGACAAAGGAGATAAAACTAATTCAAGGCTTAAAGTATCCGAACCTGAAGTGAAGCGAATTTCACCTGTGTGGCTCTTCCCTGAATATGGTTTCATGTTTTAGAAACCATCCTGTACAATTTGAAGCGGCAGCTCAAAGGGACGTACATGCATTTCCCTCTTCCTGAGTGGAGTTTAGGGAGCTTCATCTATAATCATCCTCCTCTCTTGGGTACGTTTCCTCAGTGCACTCTGTGCTTAGCTCAGGGTGGATTTCCACTCTCTGTGTTGCCTTACTGAGTAAAGCTGGTTGCAGGGAATACGGCACCTGATGTTGTAGGAAGACCGCTGTTCTGACAGGCATTCAGATGCCTTCTGACATGCCCTTGAATTTCCTTATTCCCTACTCCTTATGACTATGTGAAGAACATGACTATGTTTATAGTATTACTAGACCTGCTTTCTTATCTCTCACCTTTCTCTGACTACAGGTGCAAAAAGGAATTTATAGACTGTGTAAGTAACCCTTGTAGTTATCAGTACCTCTTACACATGCCTTTAGATAGTCTTAAACTGCTGAAAGATTACAGGTCCAACCATTAAGATCTGGTTTAAGTAGTTACACCCTGACCATCTGAGGTGAGAGAAGGGATGTGCAGACAGGCATTTAGAGGCAAAAAGGCAATGTGCAGCTGCCTCGGCTCTTGCTGCTCACTTAAGATTTTCTTAAACATAGTTGCATTTTGTAAAATATTTTTTCATCATTAAGCTTGCTGACTTCTTTCACAAACCACTGGCAGAAAGCAGGGGAGATCCACCCTCTTGCATGGAAGCCACAATCCATGAAGATGGCCGCCTTATTTGGACCACTTTTTCCCATCTAAGGAAAAAAAAACAACAAAAACCCCCGTGTCTTAAACAAAATAATTTGTATGCAGAACAAGTCCGTCAGCTTGCTGGCCTTAAAAAGTTGAACTTTATACAAATACAGCATTCCTTTGTTAAATGGAAATCTATGGGGTGCTCTCAGCTGTAGCTGATCATGACATTCAAGCTAAAACAATAGGCTCTTGATAATTTCATTTTTATTCATGTAGATAAGCTTTCCACACACCACCCCCCAATTATTTGATTATTCTGCTGTTGATTTATTTCCTGTAGTCTCTGTAAGAGTTGATCATGTTTGCTTGAATGATATATTATTGTAAATGCTTATGCAGTTTTGGGCAGGTAATCTTTATCCTTTCACCTTTATTTAAGTCATCATATCTTATTGATTCATAAGAGTTATGCTGAAAAATTATATATGATGAAGATACAAACAAATTTGTTGCCTATCACTAGAGAAACTGACATTTGTAGATCCTTTTAGAGTAAATGGGTTTACGAACAACAGATGGAGAGAACGTAAAGGCCAATGATCATTCAAGCAGCTCTCAGGAGTGTGATTATATTTATATGTCTGAACTTCTAATATTTCATTATGGCCCTTTTTAAAAAAAATCTTAAGTTGAACAAATCGTAGTAGTGAACAAAATGTATTAGATTTTCTGCAAAATGTATATTACTATCTTAGCATCATTGGTGTTTTAATATTGTGGAAGTTAACAGAGGAAAAGTCTGGCACAAAGAAATCAAAGCACTTACTCTGAGAATGTACATTGGCCGTCCTTCGTATGTTTCCCCAATTACACTGCGAGAGACAAGGTCTGCGCTCTGAGCAGCGATATCAGCAGTCCAGGCAGCTATCTGTTTAATAAGGAGGTTAAATTTACTGATGTCTCTGTCCTCAGGTCCAGAGTAATTAATTCACAGGCTTCAAACCAGAACGGTCCTTCTGAGCATCTAACTTGACCTAATATTTAACACATTTTGTAGATTTCCAAGAATAAATTCCTATTTGTACTAGAGCTATATATCTGAATTGATTGGTTTAATATGAATTTATTTAAACCAGTCGTTGGAGTATGGCTGGTGGATTACAAAACCCTTTGAATGCTAACCCTATATAGTTATGACCTTGTCAACACTTAAGCTCTCTTAACAAAAGAAAACTGTTTTTCTTGTTAAGCTATGTAGATTGAATTCCTTAAATCTTCTACATGTTGTAATGTTTTTGAGTTTCATGGCTCTTTTATTCATCATCATTCTTAAATTACTGACAGAAGTGCTGGACAGGGATTTGTAGGAACAGTCCACCAATGCCAGATACAAAAGAAAGAAAATTTCCTTCATTCTACTTATTATTTACAGGAAGTAATAACAGCCTTTATTATCTTACTATTGGAGCAGATTCCCTTTGTTACAGGTGCCTTCAGAAGCTCACAAAAAAGTTGTCACATCCACACAAAAAAAGCATTTCATGCCCAAAGAGCTATCTATGAACTTAGAAAAGGACAGGAAACAGCAGGCAGATCTAGACAAACTGGCAAGAGAATACTAGAAATAACAGTTGACATTATGGATGTTGATGGTTTTTTGCATGCCAATAACCTTTGCAGAGTCAGAGGTTTTTTATTTTTTAATAGCCTCGTAAAAAGAGAATTTTTTTTTTCTAGGATAGTTCTGGCAGAAAAAAATTGATTAGTTCTGTGTATGATCTATAGATACCACTCGGACAGGAAATACAAATTTTCTCATTTGAAAATGTAACATTGCTTAGTGGGCAATGATTGGCACAAAAATGAAAGATTTTTGCAAGGAAAGACATGAAAGGGAGATTGTCATACTTTGAAATATAAGAACTGTGATGCAATGCGATGAAAACTTGTCATAAGTGACATGGTCAAGATTACATGTCCAGAGAAATGAGCATAGCTGTGACGTAAAGGAGGGAGGAAGGGGAGAGCTTGTGGTAGAAAATGAAGGGTTAGAACTGGGGCAAGAAATGGAATCAAGTTTTTTAGCAGAGGAGGTGGGAGAAGGAGTGAAAAGGAAAGAGAACACTAGTAGTGAAGCACATCAGTCTGGTCCCTGGATTTCTGCCAGAGTTTCTTTGCAGCACTGGGAGCGGAAGTAGAGGAAATTGGTGTAGGGGGATGGGTTATACGAATTAACTCAGTGGTGAGCACTAAAGGGGAAGAGGAAAGAGAGTTTGGAGAAGGAATTATCATATTAATGTATGTAATAGAAGAGGAAAAGGGAAGAAGGCTGGAAGCATATCAGAAGCAATTTTGCCTACAGAGGCTAAGGTACTGAGCTAATAAAGTGGCAAACTTCTAGACTTTACTGTTTCCCAGTTGTTGTACTTTTTGTAGCTGTGACTGGTGGTACGAGCTTTGCTGTCAAACTGGGCATCCACTGCAGCCCGCAGGTTGTCAGTCAGAACTCTGCAATAAGGCACCATGAAAAGTGAAGCACAGAATTTGCTAGCAGGAAAGCAAGCACCAGATAGACTTTTCAGAGTTTTCCTGGAATTAAGTCTGCATGGATTGTGAAGTGAAATGTGGGGGGGTTGATTTATGTGTTTGAAAATAAAATATATTAGGTTTAAGTTTCAACCTACTTCCTGCCTCAACCTTGCCGCTAGAATGATTCCTCCTAATTAGCAGCTGCCTACTTACTCCAATACTTACAAACCTCCAGGGTGGCAACAGTTTGCTTTAGGAGGAATGGCAATGCTGAGACACAGCGTGTGCAGAAAATGAGCTGTGGGCTGACCTCATGTTGCCAGATTCCCTCTGCCTCAATAGGAAAAGGGCCCTCGCTTGAATTTACGGCACTGGAGGACAGTTAGACTGCAGCAACGTAACAATCCCATGCAGCAACCCAGAGATGTTTGTCTGATTAAGTTCTTCATCAAACCAAGCTTCCAAAGGTTAGGTGTGGTTTGACAGCTCTGTTGCAGGTGGCATTATCCATCTTCCAAGCTATTTTACTGCATGTGAGGTGGGCTATTAAAGTAGAACAAACAATGGCAAGAAAACCCTAGCATCCTGCCTGGATCTTTCCCTGGGGCTGACACAGAAGCACAGCTCATTGTTGAGCATACTCTTGAGGACCTTTCGCTTGTATTTCAACCTTGGCTATAAAAAAATTAAGTTCTCTTGTTTTTCCAGTGCTTGTATTAACATTCTTACAAATCTTATTCATCCAGAATATGTCCTTGATCATTTATGACTTGGATAGAAGAGCAGGAGGCCAGTTTGTGAGGCGACACCAGCCTTCAGAACAGACAGTGCAAATGACTACATTGACATGATGTCACGGCATTGCAGCTGCACTTCAAAAGAATTGTAACAGCTTGCTTTGCCACAAGGACGCTCCACTCAAGTTTGTCAGGGACGCCTTCCAGACATTATGGCCTTTGTTGCAATCAAAAGATTTGTGCATGGACCTGAGGGAGTTCATGAATATTATAGGAAAAACTAACACATGTAGAGTAACTCTTTGTTTGCCAAAGAGGAAATTCCACTGAAATTGGATTCCTGTGCTGTATGTGGGCTGTGGCATTATTGAAAATGATTTCTTCTAGAATGTTTTTAGATTCTGTTCCCCCAGCAGCACCCAAATCAGACATGGTTAACGTGAGGCCAGTAACTTTAGGGATGGATTATCCTTGGATTTAGAAGATCATAAAAGTAATGTTTAATGAGAACTGTGTGGTGTCCAATGAAGGAGTTTGTTCTAGTGGCAACAACAATGGGGCTGAGAGAGGAAAAACTCTCCACCCATCCAAATGAAGTCATGAGAATTTGATCAAATAACACTGACTTTCAGTGTCTGAGTACATGATGTTGACAGAATATCCATTACACATTGAAGAAGCCTGATAATCAAGATGGGCTGAGACAATTTGCAAAGCTCAGGTGGAGCTAAAGGAGCAATGATGACAGACAGACTCACTCCACTCCAGCCCAAAGTCAACTTCTCATCCTTGATTAATGCTTGCCCAGGGGCTGCAAGATATGAAGTATAAGCAGTTGACTGGTCCTGCTCTTTTCTCCTTCCCCTCCTATTAGTGCTACTCACTACAATGATTCCATTCTCGGGGATGTGTAATGTGGCAGTGTGGTCTATTCACTCCACTTATGCTACAGTTGTATTCGGTTATGGAAACTCAGGGCTCTCTTACTTCTGCGTAATATACTTACAAAATATGTGAGCTAATTAAGAGCTTTCTCTGAAGAAATCCTTGCCATGGATTTGCTGTGTGACTTGAGTAACCCCAGGGCTGTCCTGGGAATCTGTTCTCCCCACTCCTTTAGCCCTTCACCTGGCAACTGTCTTCTCTTTGTCACCAGTTGGGCTTTTTTGCCCCTCTACCTGTCGTTCTGCAGGTTAGAGAACTCAGGGGGAACCCTTGGGGTCCATTTTCTGTCTTCAGTTCCCTGATACTATCATGCAAACCCATCTGGTGTACTTTCTGGCTCTTTCTAGACCTTTGCTGCATTTTGTCTTTAATGGGCAATTTTTCTTGTCCCCTCTGTACTCCACCTTTGTGTACTGCAGTGAGCTTTCACCGCCGGGAAATTCCTGGTAGTAGTAGTCTTTGCTTCCTGTCTCTTACCTCTATCAACATTTCACCTCACTCCTTTAACTCAGAGCAGCTACAGTCCATTTGAACTGCCACAGGAAAGCTGAACCCAGTAGAGTCATCCACAGGAGGGGTGAAGTTTGTGACAGGAAGATCAGTTGACCAATATGAAAAGATCAAACACGTTTTCCCCAGTATTTAATCTCCTTCTATTCAAAATACAGAGGTGAGAACAAACTTACCTATACTCCATTCCACTTTCTTTCAAAAGATCTTCAACCTCAAAAGAGATGTCAGCTTCAACTCGGAAATCAACTTGCATTTTTGGCCTTACCAGAGTGACAGAGTCTGGCTGCCAAAAGTCAACCTGAAAGAAGGCCAAATGAATACATAAACAAATACATACATACATACAGCTGTGACTTTTAGGTGGGTGTGTGTCTGATGGTCATGTTGATTGTGATTAATATATCAAATTTCATTCCTATCCTGTTACACTGACCCAATCTTGCCTGCCAGAAGCATCAACCTAAATTTTAAGTGGAAATTGATTAAGATGGCAGTGACAGTTGCACAAATGCCAAGTTTTCTACAGCATCTGAGTGCATACAGACTTGTGAGTATTATAACTATCTTTACAACTTCTTTCACTCTTTGTGCAAATTTCATTGGAGGTTTTTGCCTGTAAGCGTTAGACATAAATGGACGCCTGACTCAGTAGCAGGGGGACGCCACAGGAGTACTTTACTTAAATCACCTGGGAAAGGCAGTTGTCTGTATGAGCGCTTTTAAAACTCAGTTCACTAAAAGTGGTATGAGGAACCTGTGCCTTTGGAAGATGTTTAGTTCAGGGTGGCCAAACGGCAGTGCTATTACTATTTCACGTATTTTTGTTGAAGTCAGCTTCCAGACCTCTGGATTTAGCGCCCTATTAAAGGCCAAGGAAAATAAAGCTGGTTTGCCAACCTAATGCCTTTTCAGCCTCTCATCTCATGAATGTAAAGGAAATTGGGGCTGGTGGGCATATTCATGAACTACGTGTCTTCAAGCAAGATGACTATCCCAGGATATACTACTACATCAGTCCTGACTGATTGTTTTGTATAACAATGGTAGTCCAGGGATATTTTCTTTGCTAAAAAGAAAAGGAACAATCCCTTTATACTACACACTTAAAAGCAAGCATGATATATTAATATTTTTAATATTGGCAGCACCATTCCAATAGTATATTCTTCTACAGAACACTGTTCCAGCATGCTATACTAGCCTGTTGACGATAGTTCTCCACATCTGTACTTCGTTAAAAATACCATCCTTTCATCCTACAGATAATGGTTTCTTTTTCACCAACAGCTATTTTACAACATCAAAGCTGAAGAGAAATATTGAAAACACATTTGCTCTCTTTATTGTTTTTTCTCATGTCATTGTGTCATCATATATCTACATCAAGGTCAGCAAGAAACGTGCAGCTTGGATGGAGAGAAAGAAAGCTTTAAAGGAAAGTCAGAGAAGAAAAGATGACATGAGAGACTGGAGGTCAAAGAAAAGCTCAATTTGTTGGGAGTATGGATTCTTAGATTATTTACATGAGCAAAATGTTTTTGCCTGTAATGGTGAAATTTCTGGTAGTTGCAATTTCCGTATTTTATCTAATACATTCTTGAAAGCACCCCACTGAATACAGCATTTCGGATTAACTTATTCTATTAAGATTCTGGTGGGCAATTTGATATTCAGACTGGATTAACCAGACTTTCTAGGAAGGTATTAGAATGTATTTGCATAGCTCTAGCTTTATCACTTGTCCTGTTCCTTCTGAAGAAACAGTCCACCTGACTTGAATGGAATCAAGATTAGGTCTTTAATCCAGTAGCATGACTTTTTTTTTTTTAAAGATATATGTTAGTTGAACAAAAGGAGAAATGTTCCTTTCAAATGCAATATGGCCCTTGCCCCAGGTTCTTTACCTCTATGTTGCTGGCAAGGGAATTGATGATTGCCACCTGCTCATCATTCTGTGGAATCACACAAAACACCTTCTGCCTGAAAGGGGAGAAAAAGATTGGATTTGAAACAGGTAAGTCAATTGAGAGGCATTTGCTCATGCAGAAGAAATTGTGCAAATATAAAACCTGATGTCTGTTCTTACCCATCAAAGGCAAGATCCTGCAGGTGAGCAGAAACAGCTGCAGCACCTATGAGAATCAAGAGCGCCCACATTTTTTTCTAAAGAAAAAAACCCGGTTTTTCAGTTCTATGCTGCTTTTATAACCTGTTTTGTCCTGCTTTTTATCAATTACACACCAGAACAACCCACTGATCAACTGAGAGATTATACCCTTGACCTTGTTTTATTTGCATACTATTTATCCTGTGTGTTTTACTCCACACCTGTGAAAACAGATGAAAGTCTCAAGGGGGGCTGGCTAAAGAATCTTGCTTCTTGAGCTGGATAAACTCTTAATATGAGAAAGTGAATTTAATTTACTTTATTCTTTTCTGTTGTAGATGAATTTTGATTATTTAATCGTTTGATTGCTGGATTACAAACTTTACTTTATAATACTTTATTGTTACTTTATGTAATGATAGATGTCTATCAGGGGTTGTTGCAGTGTGACTGATAATCACACAGCATTGTCCCTCTTCCTGAATAATACAGGCCTGACTCTGACAAAGAAAGAGGAAACGCAGTTGGGATGTACCAATTCTCTTTTTCCTTTTTTTTTCCCCAACAAAGAAAAGTACTGAACTTGTTCTTTGCTCAGTCACTTCACTGAAACTTATAAGCAAGCCAGTGTCTGCAGAACTGAGGATCCAGTTGCAGTGGACTTGTATTAATACTCCACAAAATATATTCGCTGATTCTTGCACGTTCTCTAATTTAATCATGTAAGGACCAGAGGTATATATCTTTTAAGTTAAGCACGACTGTGGGCATGACATGTAAGAAAAGAAGATTAAATGAAATGTAGTCATACAAAAACTTTTTTATCTTTACCTTTTACATTGTGCCTAAACTATCTGAGAAACAATGGTGTGTTCGCATCACTGCACTTGCATCTGTTTAGTTTTCATTAACGGATACTTGGCATTAAATGTAACGTTAATTGGCTGTTGCTGCTCTGTCCTGAGGTGACTGCTGTTTTCAACTGGGAGCTTCTAAATGAATCGGTGTATAAATATATAAAGAATGGAATTTATGAGCTCAGTTCTGTCTTCTGTTATCCCTAAGTGACCAGACAAATTAAAGGGGTTCAGACGCAGATAATCTTGAAGATGTTCTTTGACCCCATGTCTGCTATTTTGCAGAAATCTATATATATGCATACGACATAATATGTGAAAATTTATTAGAAAATTAATATATATTAATCTCAGATTAAAACATAGTTACAAAGTGCAGAAATTTGAATTGTCAATGACCATTTTAAGAATGAATGTGGCATCAAACTCTAACTTAATTTTTTATGAGGTTCTCTGGAGTCAACTCAGTAAAGCTGTGGCAGCCTTATATACAGAATACCTAGAAATATATTTTTAAAATCAATGGACCAAAAGTGCAGCAGTTTATGCTTAACAATATGACCCATGATGAGTATGTTCCTAAAGAAGACTCCAAAACTGCAATGAGCCTATTTATCCAAAACTATCTTTGCCAAATCATAGGGTTTGAACTTTACAATTAATGATCTAATTTGTAGCACTGTAGGCTCTTGCACAGCACTAATCCTACTTAGAGTCAAGTCTCCTAAGAAGGATGACAGCAGGAGTTATTCTGACAGAGTGCCAAAACAATACCGCAAAGTCGTCAGAAGTTTTAATTTTACAATGATGAGATCTACAGTATCAGATAAAATGGTCTGATCCCATGAACGCTGCTAAGACAATACTGTGGAGATGATCAAGCCCAGATCTTGCAATGAATAAATGATCACAAGAAGTAATCAAACAAATTGCAGATGTCATCATTCTCTGTTGAGCACTGAGAAGCATCTTGGAAATAGAAGACTGCCAGATTTCAATGCGTGAGTTTACTTTTAAGAAATTCTTTGCTTTTTCATGCGTTAGGAGATGATGGGGGATTTTTGTTGTATGGTGGGTTTTTTTTCTCCAAAGAATCACTGACACAGCAATACTGACATCAACTACTGAGCTGGCAATCATTACTGAATAATATAACTTCTAGTGGCAGTGTTTGCTGTTTCCATCCCAGACTATATCAGAAAAAAACCAATGACCTAGAATCCTACTTCAGTGATTTATTTTACATCTCAGAATTGATGATTTTTTGTCAGATTGGCTCATAAAGTAGCTTTAAAATTTGTCTTGTTTTTCTAACTGTATAGTATAAATGTTTAATATTTGTATGACAAAGGGGCAGCATAAGGATAAATAAAATAGCAAATTAAATTTGGTTAAGCCATCTGTTCTTTTTAGTGCCTGAGTACAAGCCAACAGCACATCAGTTGGCCATGGCTGAGTAAACCTTGGCCTTTGTTACTTAACACTGAGTGCAGAGGCTAGTATTACCTATATCTTTGAAAAGATTCAGAAGGAAGATTTGATTTTTTTTAATCAAGAAAGTAACAAAACCAGCTGAATCCTGAAAGGAGAGTGTGTGGTAATTTCCTTCAGGGTATGTATTTTGTCTTATACTTAAGGTGAGCACAGCAGAAAAAATTGTCAGTTATTGCAATTTTGTTGCAGTTGTTTGCTTTTTTTTGATGATTAAAATAAAGCCTTCTATGATGTTGTCGCTCACAAAGAGTATTCCCTGTGTTTAGTGACATGAGCTGTAAAAAGTTTTGATGCTAATAATTGGCTGTATTCCAGCTGAAATTCATTTTTGTAGTAATTTCTTATTTCAGTTTTAGGAACAGAAATACTCTGGTACTCCACTTTGAAAAGCTTATGAAGGCTAACCGCAGACTGATAAAAAGAAAAAATGCACATCAACGTTAGCATTTCAGAAGCATCCTTTATCCTGTGAAGCCTTTCATCCCATTTGTTACCAAACCAACTCCAAAAGTCTGAGGATAAATAATGTATCTTTTTCTAGGAGTTTCAGTAGATGCAGATTTTCTCAGACTGTTCAATGGATGAGGAACTAGTTGCATGGTGTAATCCAGAGGGTAGTGGTCAACGGCGCAATGTCCAGATGGAGATCAGTGACAAGTGGCGTCCCTCAGAGGTCCATATTGGGACTGGTACTGTTTAATATCTTCATCAGTGACATAGATAGTGGGAATGAGTGCACCTCAGCAAGTTTGCAGATGACACCAAGCTGAGTGGTGCAGCTGGCACACCTGAGGGATGGGACGCCATCCAGAGGGACTTGGACAAGCTCGAGAAATGGGCCTATGTGAACCTCATGAGGTTCAACAAGGACAAGTGCAGTGTCCTACACCTGGGTTGGGGCAACCCCCGGTACCAGCACAGGCTGGGGAATGAAGGGATTGAGAGCACTCCTGCCGAGAGGGGGCTGGCAAGCAGGTCAAGGGAGGTCATCCTCCCCTTCTCCTCTGCCCTGGTGAGGCCACATCTGGAGTACTGTGTCCAGTTCTGGGCTCCCTGGTTCAAGAAGGACAGGGAACTGCTGGAAAGGGTACAGCAAAGGGCTACGAAGATGATTAGGGGATTGGAACACCTCTCTTATGAAGAAAGCCTGAAGGGTTTGGGTCTCTTCAGTCTGGAAAAAAGACGTCTGAGGGGGGATCTTATCAGCGCTTATAAATACTTACAGGGTGGGTGTCAGGAGGATGGGGCCAGGCTCTTTTCAGTGGTGCCCAGTGACAGGACAAGAGGTAATGGGCACAAACTTGAGCATAGGAAGTTCCACCTAAACATGAGGAGGAACTTCTTTACCCTGAGGGTGGCAGAGGACTGGAACAGGCTGCCCAGAGAGGTGGTGGAGTCTCTGTCTCTGGAGACATTCAAAACCCACCTGGAGGCGTTCCTGTGCAACCTGCTCTCGGTGACGCAGCTCTGGCAGGGGGGTTGGACTAGATGATCTCCAGAGGTCCCTTCCAACCCTACCATTCTGTGATTGTGTGACTTGGGGGTACTGGTGGAAGAAAAGCTGACAAATGTGCACTTGCAGCCCAGGAGGACAATAATATCCTGGGCTGCATCAAAAGAAGCGTGGCCAGCAGGCCAAGGGAGGTGATTCCGCGCCTCTGTTCCGCCCTGATGAGACCCCGCCTGGAGTCTGAGTCCAGTTCTGGGGCCCTCAGCACAGGAAAGACATGGACCTGTTGGAGCGGGTCCAGACAAGGGCCAGAGAAATGATCAGAGGGCTGGAGCACCTCTCCTATGAGGACAGGCTGAGGGAGTTGAGGTTGTTCAGCCTGGAGAAGAGAAGGCTCCAGGGACACCTTATTGCTGCCGTTCGGTACTTAAAGGTGGCCTACAGGAAAGATGGGGACAAACTTCCAAGCAGGGCCTGTTCCGAAAGGACAAGGGGTAATTGTTTTAAACTGAAAGAGGGCAGATTTAGATTAGATATAAGGAAGACATTTTTTACAATGAGGGTGGTGAAACACTGGAACAGGTTGCGCAGAGGAGTCCTAGATGCCTCACCCCTGGAAACTTTCAAGGTCAGGTTCGACGAGGCTCAGAGCAACCTGATCTATTTGAAGATGTCCCTGCTTATTGCAAGTGGGTTGGACTAGATGGCCTTTAAAGATTCCTTCCAACCCAAACTATTCCATGATTCTATGTTTAAAAAAATCTGCTATCTTTTAGTCACAAAATATTGTCAGTTCTTATAATCCTTTATTGACAAATTTAACTTCTTAATGTTGTTTGATATTTATTATGTTCCAAAAGATCAGTGAGAAACTCCTCAATGCCCAAATCTGAACCCTGCTTATGTTTTTTTGCTGATGTAGCAAAATCCTAACATGTGCCACACCAGCCATGTGTTTGAATTATGGGACCCCACTTATAATCATTTATTTGTTAAGGAAATATGTGCTAAACTTGGTTTGGAAGAGTTATACTGTTGAATATATTCTGAAGACCTTTGACAGTACTTTGAAGCAGCCAGGATCAGCAGAATCCACTATCCAGTGTATGCTCCAAGCTTTCTTGGTACTTTCTCTGTATTTATATATTATTAATATTGCATCTTTTAATTCATCAAAGGCTTTTTCAACTTCAGTGCCCTGGGACATGCTCATATCCTACCGTTTTGGAAGCTATGTGTAGGTATCTTTTTTTTTTTCCCTTCACATTTGCAGATGCTGTTTAACACACGAACAGGAACTGGATAAGGAGACCAAAGAATGGGAGTGATGGCATCTAGGGTATGGAGCAAAGAAAGGACAGCAAAACCTGTAACTGTTCTTTTGTAGGATCGATGGATTTTTGCCAAGGTGTCTTCTGTGAAATAGGTATCATATTTTTACCATTGACCACTAACAGTTGGGATTAAGACTGAATGTATTGCAGCTTCATTATATGATCAATGCACGGATTGCTTAATGTTTAGAAAGTATTTTGTATCCCTAGCTGGAAGACGTCATATATACCATATACATTCAGATTCTTATTTGCTTGGAAAAAGTGTGAAATTTACTAAAATAGAAACAGTGAATTGGCAGTACCAGAATTATTGTAGTAGTATTGGCAATATTTGCCTCAGTCTTCACTGGCAACCTCCCCTCCCACACTTCTCGAGTGGATGGACTGCAAGGCAGGGACTCGGGGAGCAAGCAGTATTGGCAGTGCCAGAATTCCCAGAAACGAAGCACAAAGAATCTGTTTAGTACCAAAGACAAAAAAGGTATTTAATGAAGCAGTGAGAAGGACTGACCTCACACCCATTGGTTATAGACATCTTCTGATTAATTAGCTTGTACTTGGCATGGGCTTTCTGTCATGTACAAGAGTGTGGCAGGTTATTATACTCAAACCTGTTCCCTGGCATCTGTAAGGCTGGCAGGGCCATGGCAGGACTTGGTGATAGTTCAAAGATACAAAAAAGCATGAAGTCCTTCCCCTTACAATTTTTAAGGCACTGAGATCAGCATGTGGTATGTAGTGAGAGATTATGCCTACAGTGAAAAGTTCATAATCTTAAAAAAGCACGTGAGTAACTAGACACTCAGTTCTCTTACTAATAGAAGACAGTTGAAATTTTCAGCTTTCATCTTCTTGCAGTATCTGATGGGTGTAGGAGTTTCTCTTCTGGTGTAGATCAGCACAACATTTACACCTATATAATGTCTCCAGCAATGCCAGAACCAGATGCTGTTGAGGCAGTGCTTGAATTATTCTGTAATGAGATACAGGAGTATCTGCTCAGTGCTGAGGTCTCTCCAGGATATCTAATATGGGTTGTTAGCACATTGTCATTTTCAGTATTCCCCTAGTTCCCATTCTGGGCTCTGCAGGGGCTAAAGGTAAATCAGGCTGTCAGTGTGCAATCATCCACCTCCAGTTTTAACAGAAGGATTTAGACAGACAGATTGATCTGCATTTCATCCAGCTAAATGTGATGCAGATAATGATGCTATATTGGAGTTAACACAGGACAGCAGGAACACCATGACCGGGAGTAAAGACAGACGATAAATAACAGGAGAGTCCAGGATGCATAAAAAAACATCAGCAAGAAAGGTTCAAGGAAGAGAGTGGACTGAGCAGCTTGATTCCATACTTAGGCCTAACTGAAATTTCTTTTTTCAGAGTGCTGGGTTCTCTTTTGCTTTTTGTATGTGTTGGTCTTCATGGTTCTGTTTTACCTCAAACCAGGACATTCATGAACATTCTTCTTCTCCTGCATAGCTTGTTTTTGTTCTGTAGTCGATAAAATTTGAAGCTTAGTGCTTGAATTATTTTGAAATCTTGTGCCCTTTACTGAGAGACAGGTTGTATCAACTGCTGTTATACGTGGGCAAAGGTCAGGGACTTCCACCATTTCAGAAAAACAAGACCATTGAGAAAAGAGTAAACTTTCTCAGTTTGCATTTATTGAAATAACACAAATTCACAAGCTGCAGAAGAAAGTAGAACTCCTCTATGAACAAGTAGAACTTCAGCTAATTCTCTGGCTTCCTCCCCAGCAACACATATGCAATAAAACATCATTAAATTAGTTCCCTTCTTACTTTCTACCGGAGTTTGCTGTTAGATTTCTTATGTCATGTTGTAAAGAGGAAAAAACCACAAAAAAATTATGTAAAAACACCAAAGCAAAATTACAAATAGATTAAGTAATTTGGGTATTCTGCACATCAATTTGTTCACGTGACAATATGTTCCTTTTCAAAAGACTCGTGGTTCTTAGTTGATCAGAAGTATTCATAAAACTCTTCCCAAAGCAATTAATTGGACTGAACGTCTACACTTGGACAGCATTATTAAAACACTAATTTGAAAAACCATAGTGAGAGCTCTCTCATTATAAGAGTATGGGGTAGTAAATTAAGCTGAATGAATTAATCTTCGCCCTCTTTGTTCCTCTGTGACCATATTAAGTAGACGAAGTTCAAACTGAGGGGAGAACCTGTCTGATTTAAGCAAGGGTATTAGCTATTTGGGAGACATCACAGGGAAAAAAGAACAAGAAATCAAATTCATGCTGCTGAAGAGTGTGGAACCAAATCTGATTGAGGTATGGATTTTCGTCTAGATGAAAACTTCCTTTTATTCATAGAAGGAAGTCAATGACTAAAGATAAAACTGGACTTCACAAGAGATGAATAATTTACAATTTTTCAGTAAAGAGTCAGCTTCATGGAACAAAGAAAAACATATAGAGTGCAAACGATTTCATCATGTAGCCACAGCCTAATCTTACTTTCATGAATTTATCTGGAAATTAATTCTGTTGGATGCATCCCTGTTGAACTTGTATGAAAATGACCTCGATGAAGCAAAAAAGAAGCAAGCTGCAAAACATAAACCAACAACATTCTTGGGAAATATTTTTGTCTGTACACATGGAAATGTTTAGGCATCAGAGATAAGATAGCTGCTTTAAATTCAGTGTCGGGATTCTGCTGTATTGCACCCATCCAAGTCTGGATGTTTAAATTCAATTGTTTTGCTTTTTTGCTTGGTAGAGCATGATTGAAACTATTATTTTTACCAACTTGATTGGAAACAGTTTGTAAAACTCTAGTTTGTAATACAGGTATTTCAAACACTGGGACTATGCAGGTCCAGTTTTAGACAGCGACTTTTTGCTACTAATTTATCTCTGCTTCTTACTTACGTTTCTCTGCACTTCTCAGCTCTGAAATCAGATCTGCTGGGAAGCAGTGAGGGAGGAGTAGAGAGAGACCATGCTTTGATCCCCTGCCTCCTGAAACATCACAGCTACCTGAAATCCTTACATTTTCTGTGAATTATTTAAAACATTTTCTCAAAAAAGAGAGATATATTTTGATGTGGAAATGTTGCTGTAGTGCTTCATGGAAATGGTAGGGAAGGTATCCCAAGGCCCTGTGCAGTTTTCTGCAGCCAGTATGTCACACCCGTGGTGTTCTGTGACTAAGGACTCCAGCCATGCAATGCAGCAGCTGAACTGCTGGTTTGGTGTAAATGTCATCAGAAGATCTGGTCCAAGGGCCTGGCCAGATAGAAAAAAAAATATATTAAAATATATAAAAATACAGAATATAAAATCTATTTTTTATATATATATAAAAATACCTTTTTTTTCCCCCTATAGAAAGTAACATAATATTCCTACCTTGAGATATTTCGTAGGGAAAGATGGAGTTCCGTCCCTGCTGTCATTAGCTGGTTTTTACTACTATGCAACAGGGTCCTTGTAGAAGGGTTGGGGAATTTTTTTCTCTTCTTTTGCTGCCAAAGATTCCCTACCTTAGCAAAGCTGCATCTTGTTTTTTTCATTATGTTGCTCACATTTGATTTTTGCCTCCTCACTGGAAGGCTTACAAAAGAATACATGAAGTTTTGGAATTTGCTTGTTTCTGATTCATACATCGTTTTTAATTAGGTATTTGCATTCTTGATGCTGCCTTTGTTCCAGCCTATTTTCTGAATTAGATAAATTGATGGAACTTCTCACATGTTTGCAGAAACTGGTAATTATTATTCACTCCAGGAAAATAAGAACAGGTTGTGATGCTCAATACCTCCCTCTCACTGAATAACAAGCTTCCGGAGCTTGAACCGAAAGATTTTTGTCAGGGCTAAATAACAAAAATAAAAGCCAGTAAGGTTGCCAGTCGTATCCCTGTACCCTTACGATGTGGAAACTTTCCCCTTTCCCTCTGGCCATTTTAAGGTCTTTAGATTGATGCTTCAGCATGTGCGAATGGAAAGCCCTGTTCTTCATGAGTGATCCATGTGGAGCAAGCCAATGGGGTGTACGTTGTATGAGACAGACCATTCTTATGTTTAGCAGGCATGAAAAGTACCCCTGAGAGGTTTATGCAATCCCAGGATAAGCCTTCCAAATTGTGCTAAATGTAGAGGTATTTAAGATTAAAGGAGAGGTAATTTTTTTATTACTTGCTTTACTGGAAGTTAACATTTGATTTAAACTTGGAAGAGCAGAGTTTAATTTTCTGGAGAGAGTCATCATATTTCTAGTAAATGACACATGAAAATCATTTATTAATGCAACATATAATATTTGGATTTTAATTTTTGAAATTATTTTATTTGTTTATGTTTAAGATTTACAGTTCTTGTGATATATAGGAAAGGACTCTCATATATTCAGTAGCAGTGTAATTTGTAGGTGAGAGGTTTGACTGACAGCACTGCTGAAAGAATACCTAGGCCCATAGGAAAAATCCAATAGTGCAGAACTCCATGATATTTTACAGAGGAGTGGATTTATAGACTTTCTAAGACTTTTTACAGATGGAAAGCCTTTAGATGTCTTCAAGGTGAGTTGCTATTCATACTTTCATCCTGGTAGTGTTTACAGGGGTTTGTTGGGATGGTGACATTTCCAAACCAGTATAAACCCTCTCACTAATAAATGGAGCATGGAGAAGAGTTGCCTAATATTTCAGGCTCTTGAGCTCATGAGGCCATGTGGCACAGGGCAAAGCAATGCAGATCTGCTAACTTAAGTCTTGATGAAAGCTTGCTGCAGGTTTTTCTGCATATTCAGGGTAACTGTTAACATGCTGAAACTGATATATTAAAGGTTGCTGTAATATGCTCTGCATTTCCATTGTATGGTCTGGCAGAAGTGAGATAATTGCTCTGACTTAGAGCTTTCCTCTCAGTAAAATCAGGATATCTGAGCTGAAAAAATGGTGTTTGTGAAACGCAGCATTTTATGTAAGATTTGGCATCAGCAGGTTCATGGAAAAGCAACGGTTCAAATTGGGTGGCAAAGCAGTTCAGCCAAAGTGCTGACCAGAAAATTTAGAAACAGTCTTTAAAAACTGAGGCCAATGAGTTCCAGCTGGATCTTCTTTATCCCCTGGCTGATCAGATATAAGACAGAGATAAGAAATTTTGAAGGCATGATTAGAAGCGGGAAGCCAGGTTGAGAATAAGAGGTGATAGGGAGACTCAGATTAGAAAAGTCTCATTCTGTCTCTATGCACTATCAATCAGCAGACTTTCAATTCATTAGTAGGTGCAGTTCTGTCTAAAAAAAATGTGATCATTAGTAAAGGTTTTATATTTGCATGCTTAGATACCCTGCAAGGTGTGCGTTTTCACATTTACTTACTGCATGTCTAAGGATTATTTAAATAAATATTCCCTTAAACTGCCAGAACAGAGTAAAAGCATGAAAAAAATGTAATTTACAGACCTCCAGGATGTTCAATATACACACAAATTTGGTCTTATATCTATTTCCCTTGCTATTTCCCTTGATATTCCAGATTGATGAATGCATCAAAAACAGGAGCTGTGTAATACAGTTCACCAGGGGAACAGGATCTTTGTGCTTCAAAACCATGTTTCCTCCTTGCTTTCTCAGGCATCATACTGCGTTATCCTGTTCACAAACATATCAAGTGCCACCTTAGGTCTGTTTTGCCTGGTGCTCCCACTGCTCCTGTTGGAAAACTGTTTCTGATCATCACTCTTCTGATGGTTGGAAACTGCCTTTTAATTTAGCCTAAGTTTTGTTCATGATAAGCTGATAATTATTCATGTATCAGCATTATCCTTTAGCTTCATGTTCCTCTCTGTGATGTATTTATGAGGAATAATCCTATCTCATCTTAGATTTTATTTTGGTAGACTAAACAAACCAAAGCATTTGCTATATTAAACAAGCCTCTTTTCTTTTTTTTTCTTTTTTTTTTTTTTTGTAAGGAAGACAGGCGGACACTCCATTCCTTACTGTCTTGCTCTGTGCTGTTTCAGTCTCAATTTTGCTTCTAAATGTGGCTTACCAAGCTAGCATTTCAGAGGAGGAACCACTAAAAACTTAATTGCCTTAGTGCTTTCCTAACTCCTGACAGCACTTCATGTCACGCATTGTAGCATTGCAATGGCTTTCCCATGATGGCATTGCTTCAGAAGCTTATGATCAGCTTATTTTTGACCACAACTGAAACAAGTATGTTTCTGGAGAGCAACAGCATCTTGATCAGCTGATAGAGAACACGGAGGGCTGAATGTTTTAGTCAGTCTTGTACTTTAATCTTTTCTCTAGTTAACTGACACTTTGCATAGGTCAATACTTCAAAATGTTGCTTTATAAGTTCCATTTTAAAATCACATGGACACACAAAGGAAATTTCCTTTAAATGTTGGGCTTGGGCTTGAGATTTTAAATGCAAAACCACCAAAATGTTCAAAATTATCTGTACCAAGTGAGAGCAATGGGTCTGCAGTACTTCCTTTAACAAATACCTGTTTAAAGGCATGTATATATTGCTTTATAAAATGTGAAAAAAAAATATAGTACTTGTAGGGAAAATGTTTGTTTGTGGGTTTCATTAATTTTTTTTTCAGATTTATATTCTCAGCCTCAAAGTTCATGAAACAAAAATGACTAGTTTGGCTTACTGGAAGTAATTCTGGATCAAGTTAAGAATTTTATGCAGAACAAAAGATGAGAGAAAGATCTTTTCCTCAACTCTCTCCTTCATTACATTCTGAGATGTGACCCTAACATCCAAAATAGTTAAGACCGTGATCTTTCTAACCGTCGCATTTCACTAAATTCTGGTGGTGTGAGGGGTGGGTGTGTCGGAGATGGATCACTTGGTTACAAGGAAGATTTGTCACGTTTTACAGCGAAGTTGCTTGGAAGAAAAACCATTTATTTTGAAGCATTTTGTAGCACTTATTCTTTGAATCTCATTCTTGTCTCTTCATAGCTGCAAAAAAAAAGGAAATAGCTGCTTGCTCATTCTTCTCACAGGCCGACTAGTTAAGCAAATCCTGGTTTAGTCATTGCACTCAGCTGCAGATGGACAGGAATGTGTGCTGGAGCTGTTTGCTTTAACGGCTGGTTAACTGCTGCTTCTTCTCTGGGACCAAAGAACCACAGAAAATACTGGGAAGGCAGATTGGAAGTCAAAGGCATCCCAGACCTACTAACAGCAGCACAATGAAAACTGGAGACCTTGAATGATAATAGAACGACTGAGTTGGTAAAAACTCAACTGATGAAGCTCTCATGTGGAACATATTGTGTCTACAACGTTACAGGTCATTTCCTTTGTCTTTCTCTATAAACATGTTTTTCAAATTGGTTTCAAGTTGGTCCAGCTGCTTCAAGCACAGTATATTGAAAGCATATTAATATGACAGATAACTAGCAGCTGTTGTTGGAAAATTGACAAAGCGAAGGGTAGATGTTGCTTCGGAGGAGGAATTTGTGCTTTCAGGCAAAACACCTTCCTAGATATTTTGCTTCTTTGAGTTTTGCATTGCAAAGGCTGGGCCAGTGACACTAAAAGGTCATGTTCTTTCCAGATATAGCTCTAGCAAATGTAGCCATGCCTTACAAGAATGAGACGAGCTGATGGACTCGTTGTTCAAGGCACTGAATGACAGAGTAAAGGTATTCTTAATCTTCCTGCAATCGATCTCTCTGTTAAATAAGATACTGTCATCAGTTAACCCTGCCTCTGATTTATTCCAACCAATAGAAGAATTTCTGTATCAAAGATTTGGCGATAGTGTATGGAGCACATGCTCCTGATGAAAATCTGTGTTCCAGAGGTGATCTAATCCATTTAACCATGCCCTACCTCCTGCCCCTACAATTCAGACTTTGTTTTAAAATTATTATTCTTTTTAATCCAAATACAGTTTGGTTTAAAACACTGGACAGCTACACTTTTCATGACTAAAAGAAGTATCTTTTTCCCTTCTAACCACGGGGGTGTTTTTGTTTGTTGTCTAAAACACTGCATGCTTGGCCTGAGGAGAGAAAAACACCACAATCCATTTAACTGGCAACATTACGTTCTTATTTTGTATTTAAATCTATCAAGACATATACTGCTTCAAGTTTATTGTTGTTTCACACAATTCTCATTGCCTGTAGCTGTCAAATACCATACAGCTTCCTTAATAAGAGAGAAAAGCCATACATGTACTTTGATCTACTTCACTATTTCAAAGTTTGAAGTGCTCTCTGAGAGCTTTTCACAGGATTTCAAAAAACAGTTATTGAGAGAGGTAATTATGAAAGTAGTAATTTTCTCACTGATGTTATTTTTCTATAATTGAGAGTTAGGCAGTAAGAGCATTATGTTTCTTTATATTTTTTTCCCCCACCGTGTAATCTAGAAGGACTTTTGATTTATACCATTTTTCTTTTATAATTCACTCTGCCCTGAGGAACTGCAGTCAGGCAGAAGGCTAGGAGACTGGAAGAATGCAGACAAACTATAGAAACATATATAAGCAACCTGACAAACACACAGCATTAAAATAAAATAATAAAAATCTGCATTTCAAATAGGCTTGCATCAGGAGTTCTTAAGCTTGTTTCTGGGCTAGGCCACATGGTTAGAGAAAGATTGCCTTATGTAGTCTGTTTCCGCCCATTCAGAAATTGTGCTGACCTTCATTCCTTTCATAATTTTCTAGCATTACAGCAGCAATTACTTACATGAAAAAAGGATTTAATGTATGTTATACTTCTTTTAATGCAATTTAGCATCTGGAAATTTGGAGGGAACAGTCTGCTTCCTAGGGACCACATTTTGAGAAGTGCTGACTTAGGCCACAATCCCATGTAGTTACAAGGATGCGACTGTATGGAGCTCTTTGCAGATCATTATAGGGAGCTATATAATGTTACAAGCTGATTTTTTAAAGTTGCATTAATGCTGTTTCAGGTACCTATTTCCTTTTTTTTTTCCATTAGTCCAAAATTGCACATTAATAAAATAGCTGTTTAAGGTTTATGCCCTTTTAGGAAAAGGGTATGTTGTTATGAAAATCGTGTTGTTATGAGGTAGCCCAGTGCTGAGAAAAAAAAAAGATTTGTTTGTTTAAAAAGAAAAATTGTAGTTCTCTAAATAAGAGAAGTGAAGCCTTTTATTTACTTTTTTGTTTTGCCTTAGCTCCTCTGAAGTCTTGTTACAATATCATTCAGAACTAAATTCTTTCAGATTGTTGTTTTTAACTCCTGTGTGGATCCTGAGAGGAGTAAATTCTGATTTGTTTGCCAACTAGACAAAGTTTTTAAGTCTGGAGGAGAGATGGGAGTTATATTTTACACATGGGGTCAAATAACATAGGTTTTGTCATCTAGGAACATTCTTCATTGCAAATCCACAAAGTTTTCAGAATTTTATACTTTTTGCAGGTCTCTAGCATCAATATTTCCAAGGTTTTACAAGCTCTGTAGGGAAAATGATGAACGTTGTAAAGCACATGTGTTCACAATACAAACAGTTCATCATAAATATAAGTCACCGTGACTCATGCCTCTTTCAGAAAGTACAAAACCAGCATAAAGCAGAGTCTGTCCTGCCATCTTTGAACTGCATATCCTGCTATCAGAGTTTGTAAGCTGTTTGGTGGAAGAGACTGCAAGTTCTGAAAGAGTCAAAGGTAGGTAGAGAGTATCGATCTTGATGATTTTCTGTGAAATAACACCTATTAGAGTAATACCATCCCAAGCGACAAGAAGCCAAAACACATCTCAAATCGTTCTGAAACTCTGCCAAGGCCTTTCCTAATTGTTCCAAGCTTATCAGAGGCTGTATTTGTCTGCTATAAATTAATGTTGTCAGTATCATGATCTATGACCTTAGCGCAAGGCCAATACTGTTTCTAACGAAAGGCAGTGAGTTTGCCCGCTGTTAGGAGCTGCAGCGAGAGTTGAGAAATCTGAAGCTGATGTCTAAGACGTGAATTATTCCATCAGTTTGCCCACTGCCTCAGAAGCAGCCTCTAAACCGATAGAAAGTTTCTCAGAAGTTAGCTAGTTCATCGCTGTGACCCAAAGCTGCATAACCTATTTCATTCCTGTCAGCTGTTTGAACTCCCTGTTCTTAAAATTTTCCAGTGCTACAGATGTCAAAACTTCCCCTCATAGGTGTTGCAAAAAGAAATGATAACATTTTAAAAAAACCTCATTATGAATGGATAAAATTGGTTGAACTTTGAAACACGGAAGCCAAATCGGGTTTCTAGCGTAAAGGGCCAAGAAGAAAATGGCAAAGGAGTGAAGCTACAAGTTCAGGGCTGTAAATTACCCTGTTTGACCTGCCTGCTAAGGAGTTTTGTCACAAGGCCAAACCAGGCTGCTGTGCACATCTCTTCCCTGCCTGGTTTGTTAATGCTTATCAGGTGGACTGTCTAGGTTTGTGAGAAGCCTTTGGTTTATCTTAAATCACCTTAAATCTCCAACTAAACTTAGACTTGCCCCTAGGTGAGACTGAGTCTTAAAAAGCAGCTAGGTGCTAAAACGTGACTGAAATTATTTTGGCAATCCCAACCAAAGCACTCCCTCATTATGAATTCTGAAGCGTGATTTATGCAGGTGCAATGCTAGTGTTGGGTAAGCTTGTGTGGAAAACTTTTATATCTTGGTCTCTCGGCCCCAGAGACCTCTACGAGATCAATTTCAAACCTCTCAGCTTTCTCCTTTCAGGACTGGGCCTGGTGGGAGGCACCAGGGTCAGACACAGCCAAGGATGGCCATGCATGGCTGTGGAGATGGGGACAGGCTGGGCTGGGGCAGGACTGGAGACCAGTGTCCTTCAGTGTCACCAGGGCTGGGACAGACTGTCCCAGGCTGGGCTGAAAGGGGAGACTGGGCCAAGGGTAGGGCAGAGAGGTCCCAGGTGATGCTTGTCAGGGTTGTTAAGGCCCATAAGTGCCCTCAGGGGGCTGGGGTTGTGCTCCCCCAGAGCCAGGCAGTAGCCTGGTGCAGAGCCCTGTCAGGAGCTGTGTGGAGGGCCCAGGCTGCTTCCCTCCTCTGTGGTGGGGCATCCCTGTCTGGGCCAGGGTCTCTGTGAGCCCTGTGCTGGACAGAAAACAAGCTCTTTGTGCTGGGGCGAGTGAGAGACTGGTGTAACTGTCTTCTCTTTCAGCTCAGGGCTTGCACCAGGCCCAGGGCTAACGCCACGGCCTCGGCAACTGTGAGAGGACGGTGCTGTGTTCTGAGGTAAGCTGATGGTTTGGTGGGCTTTGCCATGACAGAATTACAAAGAGCTCCTTGCCCTTTGTGCTAGCTGATAAATGAAGTGAACAGACAGTCTTATTTTGTGTTTTATTGGTCAGTGTCCTGATGAAAGGCAAACGTGCTCTCTGTGAGCTGTATCCGACGTGGGGAACATCAGCTCTGCCAGCAGTGAAGTTACACTGGGGCCGGATTTGTCTGTGCGTCTGTAAGAATTTGTGTCATCAGGATTTATGCTTGTTGGGCCAGGAAAGACCGTATGCGGCCAAATCCTGATCTCAGTTGCACGTGTGCGGCTCCCAAGGCAGTAGGGCTGCATCCTGGTTCAGCACATGGCCTAATGAGGTCTTGCATGATTGCAAATAATGTGGATGGCACACTGGAGAGCGAGCGAACAACTGTTCCTTGTTTTGCTGTGCTCTCTGCACTGCAGCATCTGTTTTGCTTCATCATTTTTTAAAAGAAAACCGCAAATATTTTTCACTAGGGAGCTGATAAATAGCAGCGCTTACATTTTTTAAAAAGTTTAAGGGGGGATAAAAGTGATTCTTTTGGTGTATAAAGTCCTTATGTTTGGATTTGAGCGTTTGGATTCACAGATTGTCTCTTATTATTTTGTTCCCAGCTCGCGAAATCCTATGGGGTATTCTCCCTCAGGAAATCACATGGGGCGATGTCTTAGCTTGATTTATTTTTATTTGTGGATCTAACTTTGCACAGAATTGTCTTTCACAGCAGCTTTGTTGTTTTTATGGAGATTTGTATTTCTTGGAAAATTCAGCGAACTGGGGAGTATTTAACAATTTGTCAATGAAACTTTAAATGAAATTTGTTGCGACTTTGTGTGGGTGCACTTGATACTGGGTTGATGGGTGTGATGTAGAAAAATAAGTAGCTGTTTTAAAGAGCTGCAGTCAAAACATTATACTATGTTTTTTCAGTCTTAAAAGAGCTGCCTGAGAGAAAATGTATTCTAGCAAATGGCAGACTACATGTATAAACAGAAGCAGGGTTAGCCTGAGTCTAGTCTTAGTACTTCTCTAATATGTTTTTCTGTAATACTTTCTGTCATGGCTTCTAAATGCATGTTTCATGTGGTATATGACAATTCTTGTAGAGAAGTGGTTTTGGGCCTTCTGTCTTTCCTAGTCTTGAGATGATAGAAAAGGTTTCAAAATTATTACTATCAGAAAGGATATTTAAACTGTGGTGGGATCTTTGTAAAGAGAAATCTTCAAAGATTCATGTTAAGACTTCGATGTTATGACTGGGTAGGTTCTGAGGTAAGCCCAGATATTTTTGTAATAAGAAATTACCATATACATGTATATATATGGTTTTCTAATGGCTCAAATACTTACTATCTTGTTTCTGAGTTTCTCAAGTAAATGCTAACTTATTGTATTGTTGTTTATCCAGCATCCTAAATATACAAATGAATTTGCAGAGTAAATGCATGAACTTGTCTCCCACGTCTGCAAAACATTTAATTTTAAGATTAGACATAACAAGGAGGTCAACAACAAAGCAGGGGGAACAGGGTACACCTGTGAATTGGGAGAGGACAGAGAAATCACAGAGCGCTCTGCTCTAGTGGGGCTCTCTCCTTATCAACTCTATACAACTCTAAGCACTCACTTGGAAAGGCAGAACAGGAAAAACCTGCTTCTTCTAGAAATTGGTGGCATAAGCACAGAAGATGGTCACCTCTTTCCTGGACAGAGAAAGTAGCCTGCAATACTTAATCTGTTTGACGGATGTATCTGCTTGGCTGGTTGGGGTGGGAATTGCATTTTTACCTTGCTTTATGGTTATGTGCTGATGGGCTCTGAAGTGGTGCTTGGAGTAAGCTGTTGTCTGTCTAAAGCTTTGAGCATTTTTTTTAAATGATAGGGTTAGGATTGGACCTTTCAAAGTTTACTGAAATGTCGTGATTAAATCAAAGCCAAGATTTTAATAATATTAGAGAATACCAAGACAGAGCCTTGTTTGGGTCCCTGCTATGAAGAATTGTAAAAGTTCTCTGTTCTATGCAAGCCTTGTATGACCTTTAAAAGAAAAAATGTCTTACATTCCATGACTGAGTAGAAGTAATTTTTAGCTTCTATGATAGAGGTGTACTTTGTTTACATCATAGTACAAATATTGCTGAAGTGCTTGAAACTTCATGTAGACTTGACTTCATTAAGATGCTGATTTTTCTTTTTATGATGTTTATCTTTCTGTCGATATTTCTGACTGAATTTGTTAAAATTGTTTCATAACTCTTTTCTTTCTCCAATAATTCCTTCACCATAATTGGATTGTATATTTTCCACTGTAGTGCAGCATAATGTAAGTACTGGGTACTGAAGTGTATATTATTACTTTAAAAACTCTGATCGGGTGACAAGAATTAATTGCAATTATAAACTATTACGTAAGTCTCCTATTCTATAGTAGGAGCTTCAGTGAAATGCTGGGACTAGATAATTAGCTGGTGCTAATCTGTGTCTTCGGTTTTCTTTAGTCCAAAGAAGATTTTATGTTTCCTTTCCTGAAATAAACAAAACCAGCTTCCCAACTGTCAGAAAATAACAGTAGTTCTTAAGGGCTAATCATTACCAGCCGTTGTCATGGGGTTGTAATTGTTTCATGAATTCTGCTTCAATCAGGGAAAAATACGCTTAAGTGCCAATAAAAGTTTTTATGCTGCTATGATTTCCTCCTGCCTCATCTTCCTCCTCCCAATTTGTGGCTTTATTCCACTGTCTCTGTTACTAAGCAACACTGTACATGGTTGTAATGCAAATGACTTCAAACTCTCTGATAGTGAGGCAGAATAACATCAGGTTAATTTCCTGATGAATTTAGGCTACAAAGAAGTGCTGTGCACTAAAAAACCTGAAAGATGATGGCTAGGAAGCTGCCTCATAGCATAAGGAAATAAAATATTTCATTTTTTGGTATTTTCTAGATTGTGTTGTCTGCATTTAAAACAATCTTTCTGAACAGATGGATTAAATGCTTGGTGCTGCCATTTTGACTTGATCTGTTCTGTGTTGGACTGCCCAGCTGATTGCACAGTGCATGTGCCATGAGCACGCAAGTGGTTGCATGCTATATTTTCATCTCTATTTTCATCCCTATACAAGAGGAGATAAAACGATTGTTCAGGCGCTATTTTTGCTCAATTTCTAAAATCAATGGTAGCATGTGAGACTTTTTATTACTGGCGTTTCATTCAAGCCAGTAGTAAAATTCCAGCTGACATTGGTGTGAACAGAATTCAGCCAGTGTTCGTGCTTCTTTGATAAATTTCTTTTGCATGCCACAGTACCACTCCCCATATTCTTAAAGCTCTTCAGTATTGTGCATTGCAGGTGACTGCACATTTTTCTCTTTTTTTCCATAATCTTAAAAATGTAAAGTCTCATTTAACAGGCTAGCAATTATAACCTTGTCCATATAGCAATACCATTTTACAGGGAAATAAAACAGCTTGCAGTACCACCCTACAGAAATCTTAGGAGCTGTGTTCAGACTGCAACATTTGGTCACAGCTGTGACAGGTTTATGTCCAATGTTTGCAGACCTGCTTTGACTGCTCTAAATCAATGGCAATGCTTGCTATTGCAAGGTGGAATTTGAAAGTCTAAGTGTAGAATATTAAAGGGTTTAAAGTATACTTAAATGCATGTTTGCAACTTTGATTCCTCTAGTGCCTGAAGATTTATACCTTTCAAGCAGCCTGAGGTAATATTATGCTTTCAGACAACTTCTGCCTTTCAGATAAGCTCTTAGTTTGAAATCTACCTGTTTTCAATGTAATGAGAGAGTGTGTAATGCAGCTCTACAAATCACATCTGCATTGACCTGTCTTCAAGTGTTTCTTGTTCTGTGTATTTTTTTTAATTTTTTCCCCCTGTTTAAAAAAAGTATTTTATCTCCTGTGACTTAAAGAGGTCCTCTGAGGGAGAAAGAAATGACTGCCAGTAAAATCTTGCAAAATACATAGTCAGCAGAATGAATAGTAGACCAGAAATCTAGTTTAAATTTTAAAAATAATGTTTAAATTGTGATTCAAAACTTGTGCATAAGAAGGTTCATTTGTTTTCAAATTTGGTAGCTTCCTCCTAAGGGAATTGCACTGTGCTCTTGGGAAATCAAACATTTCCCAAATTTAAAGCATATAGAGAAAGTCTTAGACTCCTTTGTTTTCTGTGAAAGCACACATTTAAAAACAATGTGGGATTAACACAGTTACGGAGCAAGTCCTTAATACTGCCCATGTGTTTTTCTCCACTGTTATAGTGTACTTAACAGCTATGCATGAAATACTCTCTGTGGATTAGGAGAAGAACATATAGTAGAAAAACCATAAGTTAAAGGTAGACGTGGTTAATTAAACACAAGGCTTTGACAAGTGAAAACACACCATAGTGTATTTTAGTGCATATTTGCAGCATGCTGATGTGCAGCAGTGGCACGTATATGATATGTGCTGGATGGCAGTCACTATTATATATTATCAGTAAATGCAGCACTGCAGGCATTGCAGGTATTTAATTGTAGGTGACATTTAGGGATGTCCCTATTTACAGTATCTTTCTTTCAGTATGTCATTGCCTCTGTGACTTTATCGGGCCAGAGGATTAAACCTTATTTGCAATGAGTGAAACTGGATTCCATCAATGTGCGCAGAGCACACTGAGATTCTGTGCAAGTTTGAATGTTGGGGGTGATGATCTGCCTGTAGCTGGAAGTTATGGAGCCTTGCAGTGTTGATCAGCTTCTCCTGTGACATAGGCAGATCATAAATCAAATGGTACCGCGAGAGAGATAAAGGCATGTTCTACCACAGAATAACGTCAAAATATTTGAATTAACCTGGTAGAAAATTTAGCCTTTAAACAGCTCCAAGATAAGCAGCGAAGTGTAAGGAAAATTTTATCTTGCATGTAAAGTTTGCAGTTTTCTTTTGGGCTGGAGGTAAGAGGTCAAAATTGGAACATGCCTTTAGTTTGTTTTTTTTTAAATGTATTGTATATTCTTCTAGTGTCTTGACAGTATTGTGATTCAGTTCTACATTTAAATTCTATATGTACTTGTGGGTCATTAATGAATGATGATGTTATTTTGGCACTGATGTGTTATGCTCTTGAAACATATTTGATATGCACATTAGTGGCGAGTCCCACAAGAAAACTGAAGTTAGATGCTTAAAGAGACCGTAGGTAAAAGAATTGTAGGAGCATATCCCTTGGTAGAATATAATCTAGACTCGAGCAATAAGTACAATGTATTTTTCCAATTAACACTTAGCATTTTCTTTAACAGGAAATTGAGTCACAAACCTCGTTGGTCAAAACAAAATTGTGTGCGATCCAGAACTTCTGGAGTACGAGCTGTACATTGAACATATGTTTTCATTTACAATCCAGTGTTCTTGTCAGACTCTGTACTTTGTTCTGCTACCTGGGTTGGGAGTTAAAGCTAAAAACACAGTTACTTGTAGGTTTGATGAGAAACAAAACTTGGAAGAAACAATATAACCATACGGTGTGAAGATTAAATTAAACCAACACTTATTTAAAGTTATTTTGGATTGTTTAATACTTTCAGTATTTCAAAATACAATCAGTCCAATGTAGATGTTCCTGTGAAAAATGCTCTTTTGCACAGTTATGTTAGACAGAAACATGTCTAAAATGTGATAAACTTTTCTGAAACAGAGCTTTGCATATCTACTGTCTACTCTCATGTAAAAGTTACAGATGACAGTATAGAAAGCTATCATAGATAAGCAGAGAAATTCAAGAATACCAGAAATATAATTTTGCTGGATTTAGCGTGTATACACTGCACTGTATACTACAGTCTAGTAGATAATGTAAAGTATGCCTTTCTGCATGCTTCTTTACATTTCTATCTAGAGTAATTGTATCACAAAACCCAGGCTCAACGTTAACAATTCTCTAGCAGGTGAAATTATATCTCATGTACATTTATTTACAACCTGTCTTTGAAAGGTATCCTGCGAATCATATACATTCCCTGACTTCATAGGTGCTCTTATACAGAAAGAGGGCTTTGGCTCTGCAAATTTTTATCATACTTGGAAGGTTTTTTACAGTGCAAAACTAAATCCTTATAAAAGCTTAAAAAATCTACTTAAGTTTGTTTTCACAAGTTTTTATTGATTTATTTTAGATCCTTTCGTATTTCATAGCTGTTCATCAAAATTAAATATACATAGCGCTACTATAATATACACTATTTTTTGTGAAATTATTTTATTTTTGTTTTGGTTTCTGGTTTGATTTTTTTTGGTGTATTTGTCTATTGTGTGATAAACTGAGCATGAGGAGGAGTTCGGGCTAGGCAGGCAAAGCTCACATAAGTCTATACGCAGTACGTTGTCTTCCCTTCCTGAGCATGTAATTATCTGATGGGATTCTAATGCATAATTTGACTTTTCTTTCTGAAAGAAAAGTCAATAGTGGCAAATTGGCTGCTAATATCTTGTACACATCTGTTGACTAAAACATTTCTGGTTATCCATTCGATTTCATAAAAATGTCCGAGTTTGCATTTGCTTAAGAATATTAGTTGGAGATGCTTCAAAGCCTGTGTGCGTGTATGTGCAGGGCTGTTCCTCACCCATAACATAAAACCTTTCAGTATTTTCTTTTCTAGTTTTTTTGCTTTCTTATTCTCAATGAGAGAGAAGCTTTTTGGCTCGCTTGAGTTTAAAAAAAAAAATTGGATTTTTTTTTTTAATTTAACAGCAGGGTGAAATATCTTCTCAGTTTTGTATTTGTTCAGCAACAGTCTTTGCTTTCGACCCTATTCTAACAATTTTTCACCCTCTGATTTAGGCTGTAAAGCTTCAAGGGACCGTATGTCTCTCTGTGTATGTATACCGCCTTCTGCATGAGGTAGCTTGATTGTAGCCTCACAGCACTGCCAATATATAAAGCTGAAGAATAATAAAATACATAGAAAATAAGTTATCCAGTAGATAAGCTATACAATTTCATAGGCCCAGCCTTTAACTGTTTTTCACTTTTTTCCAGGGTGTGACGCTATAAAACAGAGTATAAAGTGGGGTTTACTAGGGATATGCAAGATTAAATTCTCTTTTATTTTCATACAAATTTGAAATGGAAATATGTGATCCATTCTACCATTCTTTTGGCAAAAATACCCAACAAACAAAACACCAAAAAACCCCCCACCAGTCCCCTTTTGTTATGCTGGAACCTGATCTTGTTTTCTGGTTTCCACTGAAGCCACTGTACAATGTGGCACTGCTTAGAAATATCAAAGCTTATTCTAAATAAGTGGATATATTTACATTGATTACTCAGCTACAGGCAGCCTGAGCCTGGCTTTTCAGAGCCATTATTCATAACGTAATGTGATCTTGTATTTCTCACAATATTCTGGCTAAATCTGTCTGTATAATTTAGGCTTAACTTTTTAGAAGCTGCTTTAAACTCTAACCTGTATATAGGAAAATTAGCAATTTAAGTATCCACTCCAAGGAAACTTTATTACCTTAGCCAGTTCTCTGAAACACAGGTGAATTACTGAACTGCTGTTCTACATGTGACTTTTGGAGCTAGCCTGGTAGCCTTTCTACTATGAATTGCAGACACAGTCTGTTCATCGCAAGAGTTTAGGGGAAGCTGGGTTAGGCTTTGGATTAAAAGGAATGAGGAATGGTGGTATAAAATATTACAGCATTAAATAGAAATACTTTGCTAAGGATGATACTGTCTAAGGTATATAGCTATAATATACTGATAATAGTGTAGTACTTAATACAGCAGCAGATCTCTACAATAATACAGAAGCAGATCTCTTTGAGTGGATTAATACGGCAGTGGAGATGGCTTTCACAAAGACATCTATTGATGACGTGTATATTTTTAGTAATACTTCAGACAATAAAAGTTCTTATAGTAGTAAACTTCTACAATATAAAATTATTTCTATTGAAATAGAAAACATTAACATTCACCACTTCACAATATATGACTGCACAAAAATATTTAAAAAAAAAATAAAAATCTAGTTCTTGTTACTTAATTTACCAAGTACTTTTAAAGCTGCAGGCCATGTCACTAGTCCACTAAAAAGATCGCACAATGCTGTTTTCAAATGTGATCTGTACCTATTTCTTGAGTGTCTAGCCACATCTGCAGAGCCTCACCAGTGACAATGAGCTTGACAGCTCTGCCATTAACATTGAGGATTTGTTAGCTCAGCCTTGGTAGTGAGGTCACCATTGAAATGGGCTCGATGGCTGATAGGACAACCTCATCACTTTGCACAAGCTGGTGGGATGGTGGTCTGGCCAAGCCTGTAAAGTGATGCAGAAGTGCAGAGCTGGAGACCCTGACCTTGTGAGCGGGGTAAGAATGGCTTGGTATTTTCAAACTGAGCAGGACGTTATTAAGAAACTTAAACAGAGCCTCTCAAAAACTTTCTGGAAGTTTCTACTACTTAGATAAAATACTTAATTCTTAGGTTATTTTTTCTTTTTTTTCTTTTTTATCTGTTGCAAAAATAAAATTAAGTATTTACATTTAACACTAAATATTTCCAAAATCAGCAAGTCCCTGCTTTAGGCCTTCTGCCTCCTCCCAAGTATTTATTTCTCCTTTCCATTGCAAAGTTCTCCCTGGGAATACTTGCACTTCAGTATACTTAAAAAGGAGGTCAGTAAGAGAAATCATTGCTGAAGCTGTGCAAGCAAAACTAAACAAAACCTGTGAATCCTACTACATTCTCTGCTGCTGTCACGGTTTCAAGAAGATAATGAAAACATCACCTAAATAATAGTTCTGGTAAAGGACTTTTGGCCTTGTAGTTACTCTGCAACATCTTGATTAACAATGTAAACATGAGGAAGTTGTTAAGCTGAAAGCCAAATTAATCCCTACTGTACCTGTAATCAATGTATTGGAATTTAGGCTAATCAGTGCGGATTATATAGTATGATTTAGTATGGGTATATAATGGGCAAGCAAGTAGAGAGCAAAGCATGAAACATGAGTCATATGAAGCACTGTTGTGCAATAAATAGAAATAAATATTATGCATGTATATGTCAAACATAATGTGATTTAGTAATTATTCTGCCAGCAGAAGGAAAGTATTCACTCAAACAAGTCAACAGAATATAATTGTGATAGACTAGGAGTAGTGATCCCTGTATTTAGGGCTGGCTATATGCTCTCCCCATTAATACTGGCTTGAGTTCCTCACACCAGGAGAGTACAGGGACAGACCAAGTGTTTGTCAAGTATTTTACTTTTGGTCATCCTGAGAATGAAAAGTACTTTGGATACTTCTTTTTAAAATAACAGATAGTGGGAGTTTGTTCTTAAGTGTACATATAGCTAGTTCTTATTTTGTTACTAAATTAAGATGGCTCAACCCAAAGTCCCCCAAAGATAGTGAAATCACATAGAGCCAGACCTTGCTCCCTCCTCTTCCGTTGACAAGGAGTAGGTTCTTGCATCAAAGCATACTCTGGCCATCTCCTACCTGCACCTCAGGGGGGACCAGGGACCACACAGCCAAGGGTACCTAAGAGCGGCCAGATCCTGCACTCTGTCACACTGCTGCTCTGCACGTGTGCAGGTCTCCAGCACAGTATTTTCACAAGCAGGTGGGCAGGGGAGCGTGAGGCTCAGCAACAACCTGTTTCTCAGCACCTGCATTCGTTGCAGCTAAATGTGTGATGGAAGTGACTTGTTGTGCTGAGGGAAATGGGGACTCATCAGTTTGGGGCTTTGTGGGCATGCCTGAAACTGCAGGATGTGCCTGTATGCAGTAACTCTCTGCTCTGAAAGAGTTTGCTCTCTGCTGCTGCCCAGTTGCTGGAGAGTTTTGTCTCTGGATACTTTTCAGTATTGATTGATTTGCCTCTTCTTTTTTTGTTGTTGTTATGGCTTTTTGGTGGTGTGTTGTGTGGGGTTTTTTTTTGTTTTGTTTGTTTGTTTTTTTTTTAAATAAGGAAACACTAAATTAGAGTCCACTATATTTGGTAGCTGATGATCATTTTCCCACCCCTTAGGAGAATGAAAAATTTCCAGGATAATTTAACAGCAGCTTTGCCCTCTACTTTCTTTGCCTATCAATTCAAGGTCAGTCTTGCCTTCAAAGCACACCAGCTGCAATCCCTCCTGCCTTTCCTGCAGCAACCCAGCTGAATGTGCATGCTGGTGCTTTTTCCCATGATGCAGGTAGGCACAGGTGGCGCCAGCAGCCCAGGATACACAGTCTCTTAGAAACGTAGGATCTGGCATGAAATGATCAAAATCACTAACCAATGGCTTCTCTTCTGTTTTCCACTGTAATACAGTCGTTTTTTAGCGTTCACAGTCACTACTGATTCTGCTGCTTCTTGGTGATAAATGAGTCCTTTCAACTAAATACTTAGTTATCGCTTGCGCAAATATGCTTTGATTTTTATTTTTATACACATATATATTTCTTCTCTTTGGGATGGTTCTTGTAGTATGCAATCAACGTTTTGCAAATGAGCTACCTATTGTGGTTGTTGGGGACACTGGATGTCAGTGACCGAAGGGATCAGCAGGTGATGAGAATGCTTGCTTGGCCTCTGTCAAAGAAGTTAACTGCTTCCCAGATGGACAAGTTTGTATTTCATTTTTAGTGGAGTTTTGCCACAGGTAGGGATCTCTAGATCCATCAGGAGGCAGGGAAATATTGCTGTCTCTTCCCATAACAACTTCTGAGATGAAAAACAAATTTGTGGCTGTATCCAGCAGGTGGCAAGCACAGCACACTGAATTATGTCTGAGACGGATCTGCTTCTGCCAGGGGAAGCTCCTGATGCTGCTCAGCATGTGCACATGTGTACACAAACAAAATATCATACAGATAAACGGCAAGCTCTGTCAGTCCTTTGTCAGCTTACTGAGTGCTGAGGCAGTGGTACTGTAGTGGGTGCTATTTATGATGCATGGGACTATCGCCATATTCATTTTTAACCAATGGCTGTCTCACATGGAAAGATAGATATAAGCTAAATGTAAAGCATTACGTATAATAAGAATAATTTAACTGTGTCTTTAAATGGCATATTCAAGTTTCAAATTTTGAGATACTAGCTTGCAATTGAATTAATTTAAACCGTCAATGAAAGAGCGTTGTTTGGGGTTTTTTTAACATGCAGCTTTAGAAGTTTTAGTGAATCCTGACGGTGCCTTGTGACACATACGAGTAGAGATTGTTCCCATTTTGCAGCTGGAAGAACAAAGACAAAACTGAAGAAACTTGCCTTAAAATAAATTAATGAAAGAGCAGGAAGAGGCACAAGATTCCCAGATCTGGTTGTAGTCCCATTTTTTCTTAAAGGGTACTGAACTACAAAAATAACTTTTTTGTTGTGTTTTGATTTGAAATAATTTCCTAAAGTAAAAAAAAATTAAAATATTATTTGTGTATATGCAAGAGACTGACAATCAGACTTGCTACCTGAGACAAAGCTGCATTAGATGTATAATTTTGAAGGTTATAAATGTTGTAAATTCTTTAGGGTCATGTAATTGTCTACATGATGTATGTAAAGTTTGGGAATTTTTCTTAAGTTTTACTGTGTCAAAAAGAATTTGTGAACTCATTTATCTTTGAAGACAGTAAATGAGTGTGTATCAAGAATAAATATTTTCTGGAGTTCATTATTTGAGCTAAAAAGGACATATGAGGATATCATTAGTTGAAACTTCCTACAGTGCTTGTCAGCATTCCCCTGTTATTTGTATAGAGAGTTTAAGCCAGACTTTTGTTCTGACTTATGCTAGTATAAATTTGAATTCATTCCATACACATAAAAAAAGTTCTATGGGGAGCAAATACTCTAGGCTTAGTCTTGTATAAATGGAGAGTAATTCCATAAAAGCCAAGCGTAAAGTGTGGTCTTGGATGTTTTGTGATGTGACTAAAAGCATTACTAGTAAAACTGTAATATAAACGTTTTTGCTTCTCAGAATGTGAGTTTATTTAAAATTTGAAAAATTGAGTGGATTTGATTAGTTGCTAATTTCTCTCAGACATCTCTCAGGTTGTTATACAGAAATAGTTCGACATTTTCTAATCACGTCTGTCCCAGAACTCATGTTTTCAAATACAGAATTTTACTTTTAGCCATATAGAGTATGGAGTCAACCCACTCCATAAGTAATGTTCTTCAAAGTCAGTGTGGCATATTATGAGGAAAGGTTAAGTGAATCCCATTTTGGGGGGTGTGTGTGTGTGTGTGTGTGTGTGTGTGTATGTGTATATACTTTATTTTTTTAAACTACTATAAAAATACCTACTGGGATATAAATGTACATTTATGAAGCGATGTTTGAAATCTACGAGTAGGAATAGAAATCTAAAAATGTTTCTTCTATATTTAATAAATAAATCTGCATTTTATTGCATATATTATTATGAAAAAATTGCCACTTTTCAAAATGAAAAATAGCAGCATAAATCAGAATGAGACCAATTTCAAGGACCTTAAATTTCCATTTGAGTTTAAAATTGGGCCCCTCTATATAGCATATATTTGAAAATGTATTCTAACTATGATGATATGCCTTTTATGTCATTAAAAAAAACACAACAAACCAAGCAGTGTAGCTCCATCAGCTCCTTGAACAAAATTTGGAATAGCTCATGTATGTGCAAAACAGGTCCTTCATCATTCATGTAATTTATACAAGCTTTTCCTTTAAAGAGATCGCTGAACTTCGGAGTCTTCTGTACCCTTCTTTTGTAGTTCGAGTAAATGGCAGGATGCTGACAGAAACTATGTCATGCCAGTCCACCATTTATGTTGCTTTCGGTAAAGAAAAACAAAATGAAAACCAAGCAGTCCTCTTCACAATGTAAAAGAAAAGGCCACTGCTAAATCTTTACAGCATGATTTCTCTGAGGTGATCTCATGTTTCTGTAATGAGCAGTAAGCTGTGATATTCAGGACTGAAGATGAATTTTGTCATTCTTGCTGCTTCATTCACAAGGTTGTTCAAAAAAAAGTATATTGCAAAATGCATCACTTGGTGTCAAAAGGCCCAGCAGTCTTTTTAGTGGGCAAGCGTATATTTTTCTGGTGGCCGATATGAGAGGGAGCTCATTTTTGTTGTTAGGCTTGGATGCGCGCTGACATTTGGTGGAATGTATTTTATCAGTTGAAGGAAGTATTTTTTAAAGTTTTTTCCAAAAAACACATAAAAAAAAGGATTCAAACAGTTGTTAAAGTAAGCAATGCAAATGGTGAATGGCATAGCTGTATCCACAATATCAGTGATTTTGCAGTCTGTTATTACATGTAATTGAATTAATACATCCAGAAAAGTGAACACTTGATGAGGAATCCAGGAAAAGAAGAAGAAAAATACTATTGCCACAATCATCTTAAAAATATCATCATTTCTAGTCTTATTTTTTTGAATTTGATATGCCTTCTTCAGAGTCTTCCAAATTAAGGTGTAGCTTGTTAATATGATCAGAAAAGGAATTAAAAAGCCCAGCAAATTTTTGGATAAACCCAATCCAACCCGGAGCGTTGTGTTATTGTTGTCATACCGAAAACCGCAGACTGTCATGTTCAAGTTCTCAGCAAAGAATATATTGCGGTGAATGATGACGGGCAAACTGGCCACACCGGCGAGAAGCCAGATGGCAATGCAAGTTATTCGGGCCACAAACATGGTACGTCGAATTCGGGACTTCACTGGATGTACTATGGCCAGGTACCGGTCAATACTGAGGCATGTGAGGAGGAACACGCTGGCGTACAGGTTGAAACTTATCCCTGCTGATGCTAACTTACATAAACAGTTGCCAAAGGGCCACTGGTACTCCATGGCTGTGTAGGCTGCCCAGAGCGGCAGAGTTATTAAAAAACACAAGTCAGCCAGCGCTAGGTTTAGAAGAAAGATGCTGGCTACTGTTTTTAATTTCATGTAGCAGTAAATGACAATAACGACCAGGCTGTTCCCAAATATGCCTATGATGAAGATGATGCTGTAAACAGTTGGAACCATAATGTAGATGTAACTGTGCCTTCCTGAAACAGGACAGTCCACATGGATTCTTTTAACGGTTTCTTCAGTAGAGTAATTTGGAATCATCTTGATTTCTTCAGCTCTAACCTAGTTTCAGGGAGAAAATATGAAGTTCACACCTAGGAGGGGAAAAGAGGAAAAAAAAACACTATTCATGAGAGCGATTTAATTTTTAAATGTTTCAATTAAATGTCAATGTGTCAATGTCTTTGAATTTAAAAATAAGCCATCTTCAAGTGTTTTCTCAACCAATTTCTATTTTAATGTAGACCTCGTTTGCAGAATAAAACAGAGGTAAGAATGTTTCAGTTTAGATACTCATTTTGATCTCTGACATGAGTCGGTATAATTTTTTTTCTATACATTAAGTTTAATTCTTTGAGACGATTTTTACATCACAGAGGAAGATGAAGACACTCATACAATCTAGTGTTCTGTTGTACCATAAATACCTTAAATATTCAGAAGTTACCTAGCTCCCCATCTGGCTTGGATCTATGGTATTTAACAACTAATGAGGAAAAAAAAAAATCTGTGAAAATTTCAGATGTGCTGATTTATTGCACATTAACTGTAGAAACAGTTTAAGAAGGGGGCAAGGGGGAGCGACAATTCATATATCTTTTCAGTTACTGACAAAATTTATGTATCCAAGAGTTGAAGTTGTAGTCTTAGTGTATGAAAAATATTTCTGGACCGTATGAATTTTATGGAAATGGATGAAATCTCCTTTACAAGGCACCTGCTTGATTTGGTAGAGTTTGTGTTCTGCAAGAATGATTTCCTTATTAATGATTTATGACTTTAAGAAGCAGGTCATATGATGTAAGCGACTCTGTCTTTTGCAGAGTCTACAAATAAACAGTCGTCCCTCAAAAACAGTGGATATTTTTAAAAAAATAAAAAATTGACAGTTATTATTTCAGAGTAGTGTTTACTGCTGTTTGCAGGATCCTGACAGCTGTCAGCCAAACCCAACTTGTGCTGCCTCAAACACAGATTAAGTGAAATATATTTGCTTTAAAAAAAACCCTAAAAAGCCCCACAACAAACAAAACCCTTATAAATGTAAGTCACTCTTATATAGATAAATATACACACCCTAAGACCCTGGGCAGTACAGATGCATTCAGAAAGAAAAGATGCCTGTCATTATAGAAATACAGGCTATGTTGTTACGGAGGTGGTTGCTCATTATTTGCGTTGTTCAACACTGATGTTCCTGTTAAATACAGAATGCTACTCTGTTAAAGTGTTTGACATGTTCTTGTTGGGAGACAAACCTTATTCCAAATGGATTGTCTTTTTAATAGGGAAGTGAGGCATAGATGTGCCTTGGCAAAGCCCACACAGGAAGTCTGAAGCAGAGTCAGGAACTGAACACAGAACATGGGTTGCAGGCAGCATCTTGTGAGTACCGTCACCCTTTTGCTCTCCACTTACTAGCTTTTACAAGACTCGCTATTTCTTAATCTCAGCTCAAGTTCTATTATGTTTGCATTAATAAGCTGACTCATTTCCATAAAGTTAGTAGGGTAATACCAGGTTTTATGTTCTTGATAATTCTATCAAGTTTGGAATATCTAGTTAAATGCAACTAACAAACCCTTTGTCTAGATGCGCAATGTGACACCTCCCAGTCTCTTCAATTCATTCTCTGAATTAGTCTTGTTACCTCAGTTGGTACTGATGCCTCAAAATGACATCAGCTATTTTTGCCATGTTTAAGAAATTAAAAATCAAGCAGATACAGCTGACACAGAAATGCATGCCGTTCTGGTCACATGTAGCACTATACTGCATCCTGGGCAAAACTTCCTGGCTTTCAAACTGGGCCAAATCTAGAATATATAGTGTTTGGCTCTATGGAAGGTCATGCTATCCGTAGGACAGGGAAAACGACAATAAAAACATTTCAAGATAAATCCTCTTATCTCATCCCTTGGTTGTGAAAGGGCCCAAGGAGGTTTGACAATAATGGATAGGTTCTGCAATATCAAGGTCTGGCAATATTTGCTCTGTCCCAGCTACATGCTTGTGCTGTGTGGTCTATTAATTATCATAGCCTTTGCAGAGTTATATACCCACTGAGATTACCGCCCAGAATTTAGCAGTAAGAAACCCTATACTAGGAAAATCACCAGTGCAAGTTAGACTTGTAGTAAAGTAGATTAGGGTCCAGTAAAGGCTGAGCAAGACCTTTCTCCGTGTCTAGATTAACCAATTGGTGGTATTATTTGGCAAGTGCATCCTGCTTGGTGTGTACCAACTGCAGATTCAGTGGCTAAAACAAATGTAGCTGATGGTAAATAGTCCCCCTTCAACGGGATTGTTCCTGTGCAGCGGTAGATGCCAAGGCACCTTTCTCATGGTCGCTTCATCAACCCCTTTGGTGTAGTGTGTTTTGTTGTTTAAATTCCAATTTCCCTTTTCTATCCACATGGTGGCCTGTACTCTTTCATGCTAGTAGTAGCTTTAGTTGATGTAATTAATAGCATATGCACTTTCAAGAAAGTGTAATAGTGGTTATATTGCATTTTTAGAAATGTGTTAAAATAAACAAAAAAAAATTGAGTTGGGAAACTTGTCTGGTGCTCGAAGGTATTGAATTCCCTGAGCTTATTTGGGAGTGCTTGGGAAGTAAAAAAGGCAGAACAATTCCCATGAAAAATCAGGATTTGGTGAGGAAATACTATGATACTTCAATTTATCTGTATAAGACTAACCCTTCTGGAATTAAAGGTTTTGGTGTAACACTGAAGTCAGTGGAATTGTGCGAAGGATGTGTTTGGTATGTTATCAGTTTTAAATTATTCTAAGGAATTACATTCAATAAATAAAGAAATCCATCACTATTTTCAGTAAATGAAAAGGAAGTTGAAATACATAATGTGGTTGCTTTTGGGTAAATAGATATGGATTGCTGTATACGTATCTGAAAACAGTTTGAATGTTGCTATGAGAATGGACCTCATAAGAGTCTTACATTTGAAGCACAGTGAGGAAGGTACTGCTAATCTCAAGCTGAATTTTTAAATTTCCTGGAAATTTTAAAGTTTCAGAACTAGCCTCAGGTAGATCTGCTGCCTTAAGTACATCTGTGACTTAAGAACATTAGGAAAAGCTTCAACACAGGAGAAGAAAGTCATCTGTTTTGGAAGGCATGGGCCCATAGTGGGCTGAGTGGTGAGACAAGGAAGCTGTGGTGGTGCTAACTCCTTACAGGCGCTGATTTCTTTTCCCTACCGCTGTTATTCTCACTTGCCACAGTTCGCCTGCTTGTCCCAGGACCACGGTTATATACCTTTTATGCAAAGCGGATACTTCGACATGGGAAGTACTGCAGATTGTTTAAAAACATTACAGAAATAGATGTCTGGTACAGCTTTAGGCTGCCTATTTTCACCGGAGCAGGTTAAACCACTGGCCAGTTAAATGCAAGTATTGAATTTGTGCACATTGATAATTCCATTTAAAGCATCTCAAATGACCTGAGTTAACATAATGATAATTGGATCATTTTAAGGCTGATACACAAGGAGCTTTTTCTAAGAGGATTGAATTGATGCAACTGTGAATTGTGTGGCTGCATCAATCTCAAAGTAAATTATCAATCTCAAAGTAAATTATCTGGTGAGCATCAAACCCCTGTTGTATGTTACTGTCCTGTTTGACCTTTTATCTTTTTTAATTACAATGATTATAATAAGTCACTGATAATGAAATGCTTCAGACTGCTCTACCAACTATTATTTACCACTCCATTCATTGCTTCTGTCGGGTGAACATGCATCCTAATTAAACTGCCTGTGGAAACAACAAGGAATGCTGAGTCCATGCAAGGTAAACAGCACTTTGCCTACTGAAAGATAAGATAGCACTGACTGTGGCTTTCTGTGAGAACTTCATTGCTATAAATAGGTAAGCAGATGTCACAAGTCAGATCTTAAACAAAATGTGTTTTTGATATTTGCTTTGACAAAGACTAAATAAACTCAGGCTGACCAACCCTGACACAGTTCAGCCACCTCACCATTAGGTAATGTGAGGGGTTTTTTTTCTTCTGATGGTAGGTGGATTATTTGCTTTTCTTACAAATGAGAAGATACTTCCATGTTTAAAAGGACGATGCATTCTATTTTTGTATAAAATTATTTCACAGGTAGAAGAGAGGCTGAAAAATGTTTGGATCAATATGTTCAATATATTAACTATGTTTTAGTTCTTTCTGGTGGCATAAGCTTTTTTCCTTTATCTTGAGAGTTTAGCCCCCCTCCCCCAGTTTCTTCTATGTTCTTTTTCTAATTGCTGAGAAACTAATGACACTTTCCAAATGCTTTATTTAACTGCCTTGTTTTTTCCTCTCCAGCAGATCAACCCCCTTTTATCCTCTTTGCCTTAATGAATATAGTTTCTTCTACTTCATATGCCTACTTCAGCCTCTTCCCTGCTTTCCCAGGGTTCCTGGCTGTGAGGCCATAAATTTACCTTTCTCCTTCTTTCTGTGTTCCTCCTAACACTCTGTGTTCCCCACTCGTGGCTTTCCTAAGTATTTTTAGTCCACAATTGAGAGGTGAATGAGGAGGGTGAGAGAAATGCAAACACTTGGGCAAATAAAGGCATATAAGTCAAACTGTTGTAGCCTTGCAGTGTGCGCAGGCCTCCTGTCATCACTGCCACTATCTTCCACAGAGGTCCATGTCTGACTTCATGGCAAATGACAATAAATCAAAATATTACTGAAATGGAACTGCAATAGGCAGTACAGAACCAGAACACTGTCCGAACATCAGTTCATGAGCACCAAGAACAGAAAGCAAGCTCCAAAAGATCCGTATTAGAACATGTGAAGTTGGCTGTTGCTTTTGTAATTTTGGAGCAGGAGGTGGTCTGCCATCAGAACAAACAGAATTTGCAGGACCTTGTACTGGACTGTGCCTTTTCATTTAATAGCTGTCCTCCTGTCTGTTGTAATTGCTGTTCATTTTGTGGTGTTTACTTTTTTTTTTATTTTAAAGTATTTATCTTTTTAATCCTCTAACCAATGGGTGGATTCTTTATGTCTTCCCCTTGCAAGAGTTGAAGCTGGTCTGCTTCATTTGTGCTAGCTCTATATTGTTGGACAGTAAATTGCCTGTGATCCTTCTAGGATCTGGTTCTTCTATTACATCAAAACTCTAAATTGCTTATTACTTCTTTTGTGCTAGCAGAGGAACAGCTATGGCTACCTTGTAAATGCAAACTGTTTACGTACTCTGACCTTCTCTGTAAGAACTTCTCTGTATTTTATTTCCTCCATCAGACTTCAAAAGAGTCTGTCCTTCTGTATGATGGCTTCATAGTTTATTCTGAAAAGAATGAACATCTTTCTTCTGTTTGTTTTCATAGACTATGCTCATTAATTTTCCCTTCACTTCCCAAGTATCTTTCAACTGTACTCAGTTTCAGTCATAAAATTTATGCGAGAAAAGGGCAGATGAAAGTACTTTTTCCTTTGGGAAAAATCAATGCTTGTGGAATGACTGAACAGTGGAATTGGGGAGGGTTGTGTGATTTTGAATGATTGAGGGGGGAAGAAAACATAAAGAGAAAGGAAAGTAACACAGTTAAGCACAGTGACATTTAAATCGCTTTGAAGTTTAACTCATAATATATATTTCGACCACTAGAGGTCTGTATTTCCCGTTTTAAAATAACAGAATTGCTTTATTTTATATTCAAGTGCCATCGCTTTCCAAAATACCCTCTGCCTTCAACATTATTTAAGATGAAAACACAAGGCAAAATATCTATAATTGAACTTCTGCATTTATGTAAAGTATAACGTACCAGAGTGAACTATTTTATTTTAGTATCTATTAGTTTTAAAATGCAGAATAAAAAAAAATTATCTTTCATTTTCACACTCAAGGATTTTGTGTTAGAAATGTGGATGTGGCAAAAACTGGCACAAGTGAAAGGACACCTCTAAAACATTAATTTTTGGGTCTGTGGATTGATGAATAAAATCTTTCAAGTACTTTTTTTGGACATTAAATGCTTAATAATACTACAATGTAGTATGTGATGTTTTCTGCATGCTCTTTTTAATAGCCTACAGTGCAGTGATGTCATGGTTATAATTCTAGCAGTTGCAGCAGCAGTGAAAGCTTGGACTATTTTTTGCATATACTCTCACAATACTTAAGAGTCCAGAAACACTGGAAATGTTTCTTCATGTTACTTATCTCTTTGGCCAAAGTTAATTCTACCAATTCCCTTCTCATGTATGTTTTTTTCTACAAAGTTGAGAAATCCTGATGTACATATTTCTATAAAATCTTACTCGCAGATATTAGGGCCAAGGAAGGATTGCTCAACTTCACTAGAGTTTCTCAACCTCACTAGAACTTAGTAGTTTAGTGAACGCTAGCATGGCAATGATTAGGGGTGGGTTTTGTATAGAAGTTTGACCGATTGATCCACAAAGCACTCATTATGGTTAGCCAAAAGTCTTTCAGGTGAGACTAAGTTTCAGTATTTTAGTTTATGGGTTTCATTTTTCAGATCCTCTAGGTTTAGGTTTAAAAGTAAACATTGTTTTCTGGGACCTTTTCCTCTATATGCACATAATTTTGTTTTTCTTGGGTTCAATAAACGTATAACTGGACTCCAAAACACTGAAGGATTAATCATTTTCAATATGCAGTGTGTTTGCAATGTGCACTGATCTTCCTGGGGAAGATCAGTGAGGTGGTGGGTTTGGAGATCACCGGTTCTGGCTTGACAGTGTACCCGATACTCCAGATATCTTAGATTTTCCACATGATTTTCTGATCTCTTTCATTCATGTTTATCCATCAGAGCAATCTCTGTGTTCTTTCTTTGACCAAGGGTGCAAGAATGTGTTGCAAACTCTGGTGTTTAAAATGTCTTAGGTTTTATATATCCTTAGATGTGAATATAAAATTATCTGCACATCAGTAACTTAAAACTGAAAAGATAATTAAATAAACAAAGTAAAATATCCTTCTAACTCAATACTTCTAGTTCAGTACTTCTGAAACTAAGTATCAAAAGGCTAAGCTTCAGAAAAGATGATGTCTGAAAGGTGAATTTCCATGTGATATCCCCAGGTAATATCCCCTTGTCCCAGTCACGTCAGTTGCTCTGTCTTGACAGGAACGAAGATCATTATTTTCCTTATCTAGGTTATTAAACCTATAGCTGAACTAGTTTTTAAATATGAAAAACTAGTTGTTGTAGCAGGAGGCAGTGACTCTTGTTTATACCACAGAGTAAAAGAACTGGGTCTTTCTAAAAGATGCTGCAGTCACTTAAACCTTTGAAATTAAGACTTGGAAATGAGGGCATTGTCATCAATCCAGCATGGATTTTTGCACCTCTGTTCTAGCCGTTAGCTTTACTAATATAAAGGAAGATTGGTGCCCTCCTATGACATAAAAATAATCAATAATCAGCAGGCTAACCTAAAGTCTGCTTATCAGGGACGTGCCATCTCCTCGTATTGCTAACAATGCCATTTACAGCACGTTAGGTGCCAGGAAAGAAAAAAATAAATCTGTTTCAGATCAAGGTAGGACTAGAATTTCTAGGGTTTTCAGCACTGACATGAAAAGATTTTTGAAGGGCAACACAATGTAAAGTACTGTTTAATTATGAATATACAGCTTACTGCACATTCATAACTTCAGATTTGATGCCTGGTTATGTAGTATCTTTAGGGTATTTGGAAGTACCTGAAAGAGTCAATAGTTAACAAGAATTAAGCCATCAAGTCCCAGAACGAATAAAACTGAGATTAGTTTGAGCTGTGAAAGGTTACATGCTGCACGGTTACTTTCTCTGAGTGATAGTAAATGAATGGATTAACACATTTCCTTTATTGCAGCTGGAATTGCCTATATAAAATATAGTGTGCCCCATGTGATCGTTTTTAATAAAAGACAGAAATCAAATTCAGGTTTGTTAAGTGCGAGTGAAATCATCTGATGAATTTTACGTTTCTATTCTGATAGCTTAGTTCCACGGAATAGGAAGTTTAAAGTATTCTTTTTTCTTTTTTTTTAATATCACAGCAGTGCATATCCTACACAAATGTAGCTTCTGCATACCTAACCACGCACCTGAAATTTCCATTGCCATCATTATTTCTATATAGAATGAACCATAAACTTCTACTGTGAACTCCTCCAACCTGAGGAGTAAGGGAATTTACATTAATTCTGGGCTTGATCCAGATCTATATTTCAGCCTTATATTAAAAAGGCTGTGTAGAGGCAAGAGAGGAAAAAAAACAAACAAACCGTACTGAAATAAAAAGCACAACTGAAAGCCCTTATCATGCCCTCTTCTAACAAAGCAGAAATCGGATACAATGTGTGAGGTATCTTAGCTCCTTTCAGATCATACATAAAATTGCAATTTGACTTACTGGATATTTCATATAGCTATTAATCTGTCTTTAAGGTTATGCAGTCTTCTTCACTGATGCTTGTGGGTGCCTCCATAACTATACAAAAACAGCAGTACCAACAGCTGTTCTTCCTTCCCAGCTTGTTGGAGAAATACTGTGTTATATTACTGTGATTTCAAGCATACAGAGCTTAATAAGGGGTCACAAGACATTTTCCATGCTGTTTTGAGTATCATTGGTCTCTGGTCATTCTTATTTTTTGCTGGCGTGAATGCCTTTGTGCATCCAACACTGAAAGAGATCCTAGTTTCATTATCCAGATCTTCTCAGTATTAGTCAATGGTTTCACTGGTCCATTAGAAGGTAGATATCACTTGGAGAGTGGCCTTTTTGGGGGAATAAAGGCTACTTACACAAACTGCTCTGAATGCAAGACAGAGACTTTCTTTTCTACTGCTTTTGAAGGAAGAGACGAAGTTCTGAGCAGCAGAGAGAGACATCTAGGCAATTAGCTTGTTGCTTTGCTGGTTTTTAACAATATCTGAATTTATAAAGATAATAGCTCTAGATGCAGCTTGGAGGTTCCAATTGTGCCAAGGATTGCTAAACCCAGAACTGGCTCTGACAGGAAAAAACAGTACTTGCGTGTAAAGATCTTTTATAGAACTGAGGATCTTTAGTTTTTTATGCCCATTTTGAAATTCAAAACTATTGAGAAGGTGTCAATATGATTATCAAACTGAGATCATCTCCAGTACTCAAGGAAAGGCAAGTCTTCTGGATTTCTCTTCTTATTGGCATGATCTAATTTTGTGATCGAACCACCTGACTTGTCCATACTTCAGCCACTTGCTCTTTTTCTAGTTTCACAGAGGCATCAAGAAACTTGCCTTGTAGCAATGCTGGGGCTGGTCTTTTGATGGAACATTGTTCCCACTGTGAGCTTTTTATCTTTGCAACTTCCTGAAAACAGAAAATTGTGGAGCCTACAAATATCAATGATCCTGTAGGAGAAATGATGCATTTCTGTTATCTAAAACACATGAAAGGATGATGCTTTAGAGTGCTGCTGCAAAAGGCACAGACTGTTGTTAAGAAGGAATTTGCTTTTGCTAACTTAGAAAAGCACATAGTTACCACATGGATTCTACAAAGCTTCTGAAACTCAGCCAAACTTTGGGAAACCTACCCCCACTGGAGGGGATGATGCAACTCCTACTGACGAGGTCAGGCAAATGCTGGAAATCTCTTGTGTAGATTGTTGCTCTCTTGGTGTTGTGCAAACAGTGACTTTTCAAAGAAGCACGATATTAAGGGCATAGGCAATATGGAAGATGCAGGCAGAAACATTTTGGATGGATAAAGGAAAGAAGGCTGGGCTGTGCTAGGGAGTCCAAACACAAAGGTTTTAATGAATCACATGCACCAGTGTTGGTAGGAAAGGAAGAGCTAGCCCCTCCTTTGTTAAAACACACAATGAAAATTCACAGCATGTGGAAATTATTTTTATACAGCAGAAAGAAGTGAGAGGTTAGTAACCTCAGGAGCGCTACATAAATCTTTCTTTTGGGAGACAAATGAAATCTTTGCTGCTTTAGAGGTTATTATTTGCATTCTGGGATTTATCATTTGATGATTACAATTATGGTGTAAGTAATGTTTCAGGGCCTTGAGAGTAACAGCTACTTGTGTAGACTATGGCTTGTAGACCTGAGCCCCAAAATATTAGTGTCCCATGGGGATTCCTTGCTCACAACCTGTTATTCTGTTACTGACTCCAGGACATGAGAGGACACATGTATGTATTGGCTCTTCCTCACTGTTTTTGCAGCATATAAATGCTAACACATTGTTGTATTTTAATTTGAAGCCTAAAATATTAGAAATGTGCATCACTTAACATGGCTGTTGGCCAGAGCAATTTCTAAAACACAGATTCTTTTTCTACAGGGACATGGTGCTACTCCCACAGGCAGCTGTGAGGAAGCAACAGGTACACAGTTCACTTCTCCGCTAGACTCCCTTGCCTCCCATGATGAAGACTCTCCACACTCCCAGCTTTTATTAATTGAGATGAGCCAATGACAAAGGTAAATGATTATATCTTTTAGTTTATTATGGGTAGCTGTACTGCAATGTAACATGTGTGAAATGAAACAGTGTGTCATGAAACCTGTGCCTCTTCTGCTTTTTAGTCCAGAGAGAACAAAATGTGGTAAAGGATAAAACATCTCTCAAATTCTGTTAAGAATGTTAAAATAACAAGTGTCATTAAAGGATGGATAATAAGTATTACTATAGGGAGGCAGAAAAAAAAATATTAGAAAATCAGAATAGCCAGACTAGGATTCGCTATAAGACGGTTACTACAATGTACTCTGTGAAAGTCCAGATACTGAGTATACACTTACCAGCCTATGGGTAAAAAGAGGTAAAATTTGCATAAGTTCAAACTCTTGGTTATATTAGTGGTGGCTGATAATTTAGCAGAAAATGGGATTTCATACATCTAAATTAGAAATGGTAATGTTCTAAAATGGTTAATGCATGAGTGCCATGCCCACAGCAACATGCAATCACTGTCAGAATCTTCCCTGTCACTGGCAGACAGCACAATAGAAAAGGGAATGGAAAGGTCAAAGCTGCAACTGTTTCCTCACGAAGCAAATCGTCTACTTCAGGGAGAAAGGGATTTTTCTGAATCTAGGTGCAAGTTCTTTGGCCTTTTTTTGTTTTACAGCTTTACCGTGAAAGATGCAACTCCAAATCAGTGCAGTTACTAGTATAAAACTACTGAAAGTGATGTTTTAAGTAGGTTTCTGTTGCTTCCTCTAGGCAAAGGTGTTTGCAGGAGGAAGGGTAGGGGACACAGTAGATAACTTTGTAGACAAAAATGAGAGGTGATAGGACTTCTTTGTGGAATTTCAGGTTAGTCCAAATAGAGGCTTCCTTACTTTGTCCTGGTAGTTTAGTTTATTCAGGGACCACTGTGTCATTTGCCTATTATCCCACAGTCACGTTACTCTTCTTCTGCTAAGATAGAAGATTCAGAGGCAAAAGTTAACATTATGTATGCAACTTAAACTCCTGAACAACTTCCCTGAGTTAAAAGTGAGATAATAACATGATGAGCAATTAACCCTTCAAGATAGCATTACTTCTACTTTTCTGGTACAAGGAACTGCCTTCCTGTACTTTCTTGTAAAACAATAAGAAAGGTGCTACAAGAGAGCTTATATACATAAAGTTGCTCTAAGTTGTGCAGGAAAACAGTAACATTTTTGACATGTGTGGAAACATTCTGATGTGTGAGACATTACCTGTACATTAATCCTCAAAAGGACATTTTCCTGCCATTAAGCTAAATAACCAGGGTGGAGCCATGATGCACCTATGAGCTTTCCAGGCTTAATACGCAGTCCCTTCTGAAGTACATACTTTCTATCTTTACTTTTTTCCCCTCTACAAACATAGAAGGCAAGTGTAAATTAATGAATAACAAGCTTTAGAAATGCATCGTGCAGAACAATAGTTATTTTCATCTGCAACATTGCTAATCTGTCAAAAAGTGGGAGAGAAAAGAAACACTTAAAACTCTCTGCTTCTACTCCAGAAATGGAGGGATCTCTGCCAAACGGAGGCGTTACACTTTCTAATCTAATGGAAATCAGTTGAGCCAGCTGAGAGTAGTTCATGTTGTACATTGTTATCTAAAAGGACTTTCCCTTTCTAAAAATCTCTAACAAATCACATCCCTGTTTCTTACCTATCACCAATGTGGTTAAAGTGACTGATAGAAGCTTTTTGCTTTGAGTAATTAAAACATTAACTGAAAAACAAGCACACGTGCAGATGCAGCACATCTATGTCTATGTGAACACAGGCATAGAGATAACACTGAAGTCTCTGTTATCTTAACTAAACCAATTAATGTGGAAGTTTTATCACTATGTTTCCAATACCGTGGCTAGTGATTTCCACATAACTTCCTACTAGTCAAAGTGTTACAGCTCTGGGGAAAACAAACCTCACATAGAACACTTTTTTTCTTTTGACTTCATGCTGAAAAATAGTGTTTGTCTTACTGGAGAAGTAAAAGTTACATGTATTGTGGATTTCTGGGCAAGGAAATGGATATTAGATTTCAACACCTTTGTTCAGAGGAAGCTTTGTCTTCCGTGTGTCATAATTCAGCAATATGTAATAGGATTTGGTTCACTGTATCTGATTGAGATACTTGATTACTTCTCTTTCCTATAATTAATTTAGATATCCTTACAGTGGGAAAATATCACACAATCGCAATACGTCTCAGAAAAGGCTTTTCTTCTTTAAATGAGAATGTTAGGAACAGCCTGGAGGGAAAAGTTAAAAGATTAAAAGCAAAGGATCAGCATGGAAGCTTCTTAACGAATACCTCATTAGGGTCAGAAAAAGAGAACCAAAGGCAGAAAGGAAAGAAAATGGTATGAGTAACTGGTAAAGTACAAGAGTTTATTCAGACCAAAAAAATCTTTTAAAATGGTAATGCAGCTAAACCCAAGAGAAGTTAGTATCATTGTAACTGTTACTAAGTATAACATGGAAAACAGAGGCCCAATAGTGCTTTCACTTGCACAAAACTCCTGTTAAGGGCAGATCATTATGAGGACTAGAAGAAAATTTGAGTAGCCAAATATAAAGACAAGCAAAGTATCTGTGTATCGGTGATTTTTGTACATGTCAATTGGACTAGTGAGGTGCTAAGGGGTTAATCAAAGAGAATGGAAGGTCAAATACAGACACCTTAATTCGTGTCAGTGTGAAAGGTATTATCATCCATGAAAAAACCAAGGAACTGTGATCCCTAGTGCTTTGGAAGGTGCCACACTTAATAGAATGATACCAAAATAGATGTTCTGACAAATTTGTACCTCCTGTTTCCTTTTTTTTTTTTAAAGTAAAATTTATTGCTCTATTTTGAAAATAAAATTCATTAGTGAACTCTCTTTGCTGTCCTGGCTCTGAGAGGTTCCTTGTGGATACTGAGCACCAGCAACAGCAGTAGCAAAACAAAGGCGGCCCTTACAGCCAGAGTGTGAGCTAAGCTGTGATGCTGTGAATCAGTCCATCCTCAACGCAGTGCAGTCTTGGTTCTCAAGCAAACGTAACTGTACAGATGCCCGGAAAGGGTAGCGCTGTGCCCTCCAAAAGGTGCCATATGAGCTTTACTTTAGTGTTAGGAAAACTACCAACTGAGCTGAGCAAATGCTTGGATGTGTGTCTGTCCTGTACTGACATGACTTTTTTTGATGGTATGTTTAAGAACATTGGAACACCATCATAAAATGTATTTAAAAGCAAAATATTTCTGAACCCTTTCCTTTGAAGTGCTTTTTAGGAAGGACATAGGTAAAGAAATAGCTTTTACCTGAAATAAAGCCTGATTTGGGAAAAAGAAAATCTGTAATTTTCTTATGGTAAGCTGCTAATAACAAAGCCAATAAAGAGAGAAATCTAACAGCAGAGCTAGAGTCCCACTTTGAAAACAGAAGTTGATTGCTGCCCCATGCTTTGCATTTATTATTGTTGTACATTAAGTGAAGAACCTGAGGAGGAAGGAAATCCTGAGCAACTGCCAGAAATTGAGTGGTAGCAGACTAACTCTTAGACTCAATGTACCTCATGGGGAGAACGGGGGAAAAGAAAACTGTATAAAGTTTTAGGCTTGGATAACAAGAATGGGGGGAGAAAGGAGAAAAGACGAAAACCAATAAGAGTTTATAAAGAAAAAGATGAAAAGGCGCTACACATCCTATAAACTTGGATTGGGAGGGGCATGCATGGTTCCTCAATAAACAAGTTCAGGCTGCATATTTGTACATTATGTGCTGCCTGCTTCAAGCAAAGGGTCTGGCCAGGCTGTGACAATGCTAAAGCAGGGTTAAATGGAAGATAACTGCCAACAGAACATTTTTTAGGAAAGTCAACTAGTGCATTTTTCTCCCTTGCGTAAGCCCCCCAACATAAAAGTACAGCTGTTCAGTGGTTTTCTGGAATGTTTTACTATTTGCATGGGTCCCTCTGAGCTAGGAATGCTAAGGCACAGTACTCTCATTCAGTGTATCCCTCTCAATTTTCAGAAAACTGAGGGGACTGAGGAATGCTGCTTTATTTTCTGTCTCTGTTCCTATACTTCATCTACCGATTATTAGATTCCACGAGCCACTGATCAATCAGTAACTGACAAACTGGTGACCTAGAAGTAAAGAAAGGAATAGGCAAATTATCTGAAATTAGGCATTTGGTTAAATCATTCTTTGTTCTGGCCATAACTCTAATTATAGCTTTCACCTCTAACAGTGAAATACTGTCTAAATATTGACCTAGCCCAAATTCAGTACCAGTTTCTCTAGGTATTGCCAGTTACCTTTTGCTGTAGCCTGCTTTTTGTCTTGTCTTCAATCATGCCACTCACTGATGCATTGCCAATCTGATCTCACTTTCCTGCTGTGAGGTCATCTTCAATTACCCATTTTCTGTGCCTGTAAGAAAAATGCTACTCAACTACAATAAAAGGAGATAAACACCACAAATAGTTACCAAGCATTCTAGCTAGCGTTATTGTATAGCTGATACCTGGACGGCTTTGCTATCAAACGAAAACCAAATGGAATGAAAATTGTAAGAGACACCTGACAGCCCCAAATCTCTAGTTCTTTCAGATGATGGTGCAACATAGAATACTAACAGCATGCTATTTGAGGTGTGATATTTTCCTACCCTTAGTTGCAATTCACTTGAAAGCTCAAGGTAATTTTAGTATAATCCATCATTTATCTGAAGATAAGGCCATAAATGATCAGACCAGCCATTCTATTTCATACGTGCTTTGTCTCAAACAAGTACAGCTGTTAGGGCTTAAGAGTCAAGATAACGTCTTTTCACTTATTTGTTACAGTTGAGGTAAAAAAAAAAAAATCAAGAATAAGTATCATAACTCCCCTTGTTTGCCAGATTTGTTAAAGTCCCTAAAATGTTCAAAAATGACACAGATTCTTCTAGAGTACATCTGTCATTATTATATTTTTTTTTGGAAAAGGATAAGTTTTAGAAGATGGTACAGAACATGCCGAGTACGATGACTACTGGTGAAAGTGATCTTAAAGGACAAATTTGTTGATAGAAAGGGAACTAAACCCAATATTGTGGTTAGCAAAAGCTTACTGGCTTGCTTTTCACTGCAGGGTTTTTTAGACCAGGAGGAGGAGACAGAAAATGATACTGTGATTAGTAACTTTCTGTGCTGTATATAAGAAAACAGCTCTGCTGGAGCTTTTCTGATCTTGAGGCTGTCGCACTTGGGCCCTGTACATGAGGTTTATATATCTTTAATCTCTAAGAGTAAATTATGTTGCCACCTACTCAAAACTCTGCGACTTATTTGAACTCACCTGTTGTATATGTGCCAAAATGTTAACTTTGCATAAAATCTTAATTCCACAACTGTTTTCTTAATCACCTGGAAAACAGTATCACACTTCTAGAGTGGAACCTGTCTTGATAAGTAGCTGGGGTTCAATTCTCAGCAATAGCAACCTATTTATTCCTGTTAGCATGGTGGAAACTAACCCCACAATAGTGAAAAGAAAAAAAAATTAGTCTCCCCTCCACTTTCCCTGCTCTTCATAAATGATCTGCATTTTCCATTTTGTCTTCGGAATTCCATGAGATTTCTAAAACCTTCCCTTTGTGATGCTTTGCAATTTTTTCTTACCTAGGCCCTCAAACCTTGTGCTAACAATGCAGAGGCTACTGTTTTAAAAATGCCATAGTCTCCCTTAGGACAAACTGCCCAAAAATCAGAATTGCTATCCAAGAATACTGCAAAATTGTTAATTAATATTTGAGAGTAACATATGGTAAAACACACCATCCGCACCACTGCACTTCTGATGGAATTGTTGCACAACTGAGAGCATGAGGCACAAATATCAGCAAATAAGCTAGATAAGGCTTAAAAACTGAAACAAGATTACCCAAAGGCTAGAGATTTAGCTGTACATGCAATAGAGCCTACAATACAAGTAGACTGCCGTGGGCCTGTAATGGCCAGACTATGCCCTGACACAGTCCTTGCAGCTGTAAACCAGAAGTCTTACCAGACTTGTAAATCTGAAATGATTCTGAGATTATACTTCTCTTTCTGGAGAGAGATGATGGTTTAAAATCAACGAATCTAAGAATTTGCAAGGGATTCTGGTGTGTAATTACTCTTTAACTAGCATTACAATCTAGATTAATCTCTGCTGTATCATTTATTGGGGCAGGTCTGATCCTATTCCCTGTCAAGTAAGTAATCTCTTTCACTCAACTTGTGCTGTTTCACTTAACTGCCCAAGTCTCCTTCATTATAGCTAAGGAGACAGCTATGGTGGTTTTGTTTAAACTTTCAGATATCTCTTCGTGTTAGTACTTTGGGTGCCGGAGGAGATGGGTTGCCAGCATTCCTGTCACAAATAGGTGAGGGGTTCATTTTGCTTTGCTGCCCACCCCCCTTCTCCTAACTAATATACTGCCCTAGAAGAGCTATTCATATGCTGGTGAAACTTGATAACCTGTTTCCACAACTTAGCTTTAAATATAACATACCCAAATTTAATTTTAGTTTATTTCTCCTCTTATTGAGGTGTGTCTGGGAAGATAACCATTACATTCAGCTAAAAAAAGCACAAGATTAACCATGTAATGTGAGTCAGACACAGTATTTGATTGAAATAATGCATAAATACCCATATTTTCTATCCAACTCAAGACAGAATGTGATTTTCTGTGAACTCACCAAGGCAGAAAAGGAGACTTGAAGTGTGGGGAATAGAGATATATGCCAACCACTCAGAAACAACTGGATGCTTCTCACAGTGTGATTAGATGCCCTAAAATTTGGGCAGCAATAGCCACAGGAGAGATTACGAGTACTCCTGGTGACACTAGAAGCTTCTGGACCTTAAGAATGTCCAGCGAAAAAAAGAGTAGTAGTGAGCAAATGAGAGTATTTTGTGACTGCTTAAAACATTTTCAACTAATATTATACTTTTGCATAAACAAGAACTTAGCTAGGAAACTGTAATGAGAGTTTGTAGTTTATGTATTTTTAAATTACCAGATTAATTACTGGACCTGTAGTGAGGAACCATAGGCAGTGCCAGAGAAAAGGAGTACCTAAATGTGTTCCTTCAACAAACACAGAGGATAAAATTACCGCAGTGTGGAAAACTTAGGAGTGTAGGAAAATGCAGTGAGTACCCATTATCTGAAATAAATTTTTTAATGGGAATTAACTCTGACACATATCTCCATATCTGCAAGCACAGTCCATACATTTCAACAGAATTATTCTAGAAAGTGCAAATAAATCACCATGTTTCCATCCCACATCTGCCTCTGTTTTTATAGTACTAGAAATAGCAAAAAGAAGTGAGATACATTTTCAGATATTTAACACAATTAAAGATAGTAATACTCATTCAGCAGGTGACACAAACACAAATCATGCATCATCTTGTTCTAAGTGGACTGCAAAAAGCAGGTTGTAGAGTTGTGACACTTTAAACCAAAAGGCAGCATTCTCCTCACTTCTGCAGTGCTGTGGCTACTGGCATTTCAGGATGGTATTTACTGCCTTTTAAACCAGTAACTTCTAGCTGCAGTTTGCACCTGCTGTCCAACCCAAGCAAGGTATGTTTCCAAGCAGGAATGCAAGACTAGATGATCTTTAAAGGTTCCTTCCAATTTTCCTCTCTTAATCATACAGGACCACTTTGCGTTCTCAGTTTAGCAACATAAACTAAGAAGCACTCCATAGTATTAACTGATTTTTCTCTGCTATGTCCTTAAGTTGTAGAGAGGAAAGGTGTACAGAAATAGCACATTCCTGCTGGAAGGGCATATAGTTAAAACTCTTAATACAGGGCAAAAACTTAATTTGTAGGCACTTCATATTTTTGAAAGATGCTGTAATTTAAAAATTATGGTGGCAACAAGTGAAATGGGCTGCCACAGTCAGCAGAGTGAAACATTTGTCTGACAGGGAAACAGAGCTAAAAGAGCCTTTCTACATCACCATGGTAATTACCTGCTTCAGGCCATACCCAATCCTATTCAGGCAAAAGTCTAATCATGTTAGCGGTGTGGGTTCATGAAAGTGAAAAGAGAAGACGTTCTCACACGCAGCCCCCATCCCCTCTAAAAAAAAAAAAATCCAACAACCTAAACAGAACAAAAATCTCCCTTTAACCTCATCCTTTTTTGGGGCTTGTATTTTACTGAGTCCATTAGGAGCCTGTCCCATGCTACGCAGCACAACACAATCAAAACAAGTACTGCTACTTATGGAAGTGATGGAAATTTACAGTGAGCTGTAGCCTGCTCTGGCCAGAATCCTGCTGCCGCTTATTGCCATACATCTCATTAGTTACAGTGGGTTTGCAGAAATATGGAAGTGGACATAACTGAATCCTACAAATTTACTGCCTATAATCCGATCTGATTGACTTATCTAGCTACTGATGTGCGAGTTGATTGGCTCAGATGAATACAGCGCTTGTGTGCCTGTAAATAAGTGGTAGCATTTTAAGTGTTTTAGTGTATGGAGAGTGGGAGGACAGTAAATATGTTACAGGGTTTCACCTGAACATGTTGAAGAACTCTAGTCCAGTTTCATTTTTGAGAGTCCAAGCTAAGTTTAGGAACTGGCTGATAGAGAGGGGGAAAAAAAGAAACAAAAACAACAACAAACACCCCCTCATTTTTAATTTAACTAACTAAAATTTAATCTCTGGTTGTAGATCATCCCATTTTTTTTCCTGTACAAAGAGGGATAAGTCTGGTTATGGAGCATGTATGCTACAGGATTTGATGAAAGCAATCCTCGTTGCTAATGGGTGTAAGTTGTTTGTGCAAAGTCTAGAAAATAATCAGCATTGCTTTTAGTGATTTTTTTTTTTAATTATTATTAATTTCTATCCTGGGCTTAGCACAGTAATGAAAATTTCAAACGCTCATCTAGATCTTGCCTAGCACTAGCAGGACTGCCTCTCCTGGGCTGCTGGGAAGAGCCTGGTGGTGAGAAAGGTGTCACTGCTCCGAGCGCTGTGTCCTCTGTCAAAGGCTGCTTTTTCTCTATCCTCAAACTGTTGACGAGACACCAGAGCTCACACAGACGGTGCGGCTGACAGCCTGTGGGACATTTAGCTGTCTCCAAAATAAACCTGTGGGGTGGGCCTCGCAGGGCGAGCCAGGGCGCAGAGCTTGTGTGCCTGCTCTTTGTCCGGCACGGAGCCTTCATCTAAACAAAGTATAAATTCAGCGGGAGGCTGTACCAGACACCGCAAACACCTTCCTTCCCCCGGGGCCCGGCGGCGTGTTCCCGAGGGGCCGGCGGGACGGCAGGCTGCCGGCCGGGCTCCCGCGGCAGAGCCGGGGGCGGGCACACGGGGGCGGCCGGCGGGACGCGCCTTACCTGGCTCCGCTACCTCCCGGGCGAGGAGCGGCCGCAGCCCGGCTGGGTCGGACGGCACGGCCCCGACGGCACTGGCTGGGCTCAGCTAGGCTCTGCGCGCTCTCCCTGCCCGGCCGCACCGCTCCTCCCGCTCCATTTATAGCGAGGGGCGTTGCAGCCCAGCCCAGCTCGCCCGCTGTCTCTCCCCACCCATCTCCCGGGACAGACCCCTCTGACCGGTCTCCCTCCCACTTCCACCCCTTTTCCTATACCACCTCCTCGCCCCGTCCGCTGGCGCGCCTGCAGCCAGAGCCCCCCCGTCCCGCCCGCTGCGGAGGCGGCCGGTCCGCATCCCTCCGCCGGCAGCGAGGAGGTGCCCGACGCGGGGGGACGGGCAGGACGGGTGCCTCTCTTCATGGTAGTGCAGACCTAGTGCCCAGGGACTCGTGGTTACTTCGGAGGAGGGCGAGGGCCAGCCAGAGCGGGTTGCGTGGGTAGTGCGAGGGATGGGTATGGGACGCCCGCTCCTTGCTTTTGCCTTCAGCTTTGTGAAGTAGGGGTTGCAAGCGGTGTACAAACTTTTCCAGTTTTTCTAGGAATCCCCCGGGTCGCCTGTGAGCACAACTGAAACGTTCAGATCATCACTAGTGAAGTTGCAATGTATGTCAAGTTGCCATAATAAATCTGTCAAACTTTATTCTCTGGGAGTAGAGGGGAGAAGGAAACAGGTATGCTAAATCACCTCGGAATACGTACATGTCCTAAGAGGTATGCTCTTCATGTCACTGCTGGCTGATATAAAACAATGACTTTGTGTATGAGGGACTGGTTTTTTGTTTATTTGTTTGTTTTTCTCTCTTCTTGATCTGGTAAACAGGACAGGGAGCAACTTTTCAGGCAGCATTTCTGAGATTCTCATCAAGTTCTGTTATATTTTAGGGTCATCTGACCATAGTTATGGACAGAGATAATTCTTCCAATGGGAACTGCACAACTGCAGGTTGCTTTCTAATCTTTTTATACACCTGGTGTGTTTTTGAAGGCCCGCTTAAGGAAGATATTATGACCTAGGATGGTAATACCTTTCAAGGGTTGTAGTCTAACTTTATTGTGGCTAAGAGTAATTAGGATCTACCTAGTGACAGCGATAGGAGGAGGCAAGTCAAGAGGAAACATTTGGATTCTGCAGTAATAACAACTTTAGCTGGAATAATAATTACTTTTCAGCATCTGCACATCTATAATCAGCATGATCTTGTCTGGCTATAATTTGTTTTTGAAAGTCTGTTAGCTAAATCAGAGGTTCAGATAGAAATGCAGAACTGAGGCACATTACGTGAACTTAATTGTTCCAGGCTGTGTCTGGTGGGCCACGAGTGCGTTACATGGAGGCACTAATTCACCTGTGACATAATCTTGTCTTGGTCTTATTTATGTCATGTCAAGAAAAATCATCTGCATTTTCATTAAAACAGCAGTCAGGATCGAAACAGTCTATATTGGCAGCGTGCTGCCCTCCTGCCACTTGGGGAGTTTGTAATTGGCTTCCTCTCTGAAGAGATCGTGCTGAGATATCTTCTAATGATGAACCATGTGCATGTTCACAGATTTATCATGACAGGGACTGGAAGCCACTTGCCAGTAAGTACTATTCAGGCCTTTACAGTCCCTGAAGCCGGCTACAGCAGTGTGCTTTTATTCCCATATATGTTATTGGTTGTATTACATTGGGCTCTTGACATATGGGACACATTTATTCTATCCAAACAATTCTTTGTACATGTGTGACTGATTACAAAACTCTACTGAGTATCAATGTATTTGGCAGTTATTGCACAATTCTGTCTCAGTCTGTTCTACGGTAAAACCTGCTGGATGGAGCTTATGGGGAGGACACCTCCATAAGGTGACGCTTGCAGGGATTTGTCCTTTAGTGGTCTTTCAGTCCTCCTAGAGCTGAGATGAAGGAACTGAAGCCAAATCCCAATGCCAGCATCAAACACTGGCTACTTAGAGTCACAAAATGCCTCTGGATGTGTGAACCACTTCTGGGGATCAGTTGTTCCCTTTATTACCTTCTATCATCCCTTCTCTTCAGGAAAGAGATGGGGAACATAGATGATAACTGTATTTTTAACCAGAATAAAATTTAAAAAATAAACTTCTTTTTAAATTGGATTCTTTTTTTAAAGACACATGTAAAATTGAATTTGGGTCTGCATCTCTCTGTTGAGTTCAGTCTAGCTCTGTGGATGTGCACAAGATAGAAGATGTAATTTCATGTAATTTGGGGAAAATCTCCTCATTACCACCACTTTTGTGTCTGGAATCACAGTGACAGAATTGTAACATGATGAACATTGAAACATGCGCTTGCTATAGAAATGTGATTTACAGGAACATCTAGTGTATAATAGGCTTGATGACTAGAATTCTGTTTTCATTGCACTGCTGTAAATAAAGAGGCTTCTTCCCACCAGAACTGATTGAGGTGTCTATAATGCAGAAAAGGCTTCACAGAGCAGATTTCATTCTACTGCTTGTATTAGAGCAAACAGCTGTCATTAAGAAGGTGACTGGACTGGGCAATTTGATTGCTATCAAATCGGATAGATAGCTTTCCTAACAGCAATGTTTATTAAAATCACTAGTACTATATTGAGAATAAATTGTTTAAAGCAAATCTTCATTGTGACCTCAAAATCACATTGCTTTTAAAGCCCTTTGATTTTTAGTAAGTAATATGTTTGGAATGATTCACATCTGAACCTTTTGGTTGTGGTTTTTCACATTTTCAAGATATTTTTTTTTCTGCAAGCATGAGAAGTAGAAAATAATTTTCCTTGTTGAAAGCCGATGTTCCATACATAGATCCCCTTGCATCTGGGTGTCAAGAGCTAGGCCTGAGGAAAGAACCACAGGTTCTGAGATTTGTGGCATGATGCTTCTATTCATTGTATTCTTTTGTATGTATTTCTTATGCATTTTCCCACTGTTGCTTCTCTCAGGAAATAGATTGGACTTTTGCACATAGAATATAGCTGTGCATCTGCTTGGAAGAAAAAGTGTAATTCAGAGGTACGTCTTTGCCTGTACTGGAAACCTGTGCATGTCCTGGTAGCAAGCTGATTTGAGTATGCTGATGATTTGCCTGAAGACTTATAAATACTTTTTTAGGAACGCTTCTTGTCAAAAGACTCTCTTCCTGCTATAATGAGTATTTCAGTCATATCCTGTTTACATATCTAAACCTTTTCTGAGAAAAGGGACCAAGAATCGATCTTGAGTCAATGCATCTATTATTTAGAATTTTTCATCCTCTTTTGTCAATGAACTGTGTTTTCAGAGTGTGTTCCCTTCCTTCACGTCTACTGCAACTGAAAGTTACTGGAAAATGTTATGGAAAGAAAATTTTGGAAAAAAGGTAAACATCATAATTCTCACTGTCCTCCTCTTGATCCCAAACTTGTTCAGCTGTAGGAGTAATGTTAGTAGCTTGTCTTGTAGGAATAGGGATGTATATTACTGTTGTCATCCACTCTCTATGTGAGACCATTGGAGACCACAAGGTTTTGCTAAGGCTTGCAGATTCTACTAAGAGTAATATGTATTTGTGTATGTGAGGGGAGAGCGTGGGAGAGAGAGAAACATCTTTTGGGACAAGCGAGGGAGGTCATTTGCAGACCTTTGAGCAGGAGCAGTGCTAATATCCACAAGGTTGGCCTCTCCAGAGCTAAGGAAATTTATGTTATTATTTTTTTCTGATGAGGTCCTTGAATAATTAAGATAGTTAATCTCTTTCCAGGAAGCTATATGCTTTAACTTCTAGTCTTCCTCAGCTCGTATTCTGTAATTGTATCCCTTATAATCATTATAGCGTACAGCAAAAAGGGAAGCTGGAAAATATGAAGACTCTAAGGAAGCCAGTGTTTTAAATCTCAGCATTTTCTCAACACTTTAAAGTTTAACTGGTTTTATTTTAATAGATAAATAGTAGGTTTTTTGTTTGACTTCTACTGTGAATTTAGGAAGCTGAACTGAAAGAGAAGTGTGTGACATCCTCATTTTCTGAAGTTTATAAAACAGGGCAATTATGTACTTATTTTTAGATCTAGATTTGGTTTTACTAGATCATTAGTTTAACAACAGCAGCAGTTGCTTTGGGGGTTTGGACTGCTGAATTCAGTGGCAGATATAACATGTGTAATGGGCTTGCGGTGTAGGGGTTGTTGTGCAGGTGGCCAGCAAGAGCAGGCTGGCTGCCTTCTGGGTCTGCATTGCAGCGAGACAGTACCAGACCTGTGGGTACATAGTGAGCACAGTGCATCCAGCCTGGCATGGGCAGCTGCTAGTATGAACGGGAAAGTGTAGTATTAGATGGTTCTGTGGGCTTAGACTTAGACTCTTCTTTATTCCTAGAGTAAATCCATGCTTCGTGAAACCATCGGGTCACCAGATTAATGCAGAACCTTGACACTTCTCTTGGAACTCTTTCCGTGACAGAAGGAAGCCAGCTACCTCGGTGCAAGCTTCATGTTCCCCTATAGACGTTATTGGGGATCACAGGGGAGTGAGAGGATCTGTAGGAAGCAGAGGTGATAGAGCCATGCCATTTTCTCACTGATGACAGAGACCAGCCTCTTTTTGAGGCAGGGGTCTCCCCAGCAGCAGTGATCTGGGAAGCAAGACCTGAGCCAGATGAACCCAGACGCTGACAAGGCAGCATCCAGGGACTGGGCTGGGCTCCCTCAACTGTGCTCGTGCTGCTCTGCAGTCCACAGGGTTGGGCAACCACAGTCAGCTCTTTGAGAAAATAACTGTAAAGAATAATAATTTGGGAGATGTTTTCTCTTCTTTTGCAGACTTTTTAAGAGTTCATGACATTAAGTTCCTTTGCTTGAAAAATCCTAGATGGCAATCTTGAAATACGGTATTATTCAATGAACATTTACTACACTCTTACCTCGTTTCCATGGCTTCCCTTTTAGCTGGTGGAGCTGCAATCAGTGCAGTACACTCTCACCTTCAGATGCAAGCACAGGTCAGGTTTGCAGGATGGGGAAAGAAAACGCAGGGAGGCTGGATTTGCTGCTCATGTGCTACTCCACCTGCATAGTCACAGGAGCTGCTGCAGGACTGGCAGTTCCAAAAAGCAGATACCTGTCTTCCCTTCTGGGCAAAATATCTGCTTCCAAACTGGAGGTAAAGTAGACCTGACTGGGGCAGGCGGAGCCAAGAAGAGCCATCTTTTGAGTGCCTCTAAGAAATGCTGGGCTGGAGTAAAAGTATGCCATTTGTGAGAAGGCAGGTATTTGGGGTCCTTTATTTATCAAACATGCTGCTATGCTTTTGGAAATCAGCCTTTTCTCCTCAGACTTACAGGCTTTAGTTTTAAATTGTGTTTCATCACAGGCATATATATCATTTAGCTTGGTTTTGCCATTTAAATCTGGTCTGGGGATGTTCACCTATTCTGCATGATTGTCGCCATATTCCTTCTGGGAACTGCCAGCAAAATGTTATATTTTAAATGTGTTTTCTAAAATGATACATGCTATTAAATAAAGTGTTACACAGATCATGGCATTCAAAAGTATGTTTTTACAAAATTCAGCACAAGACAGTGTGTGATCGTGATCCAAAAGTCTGTGAAGCTTGGCTCTCATTTCTGTCACTGACTGTTGTGTCTGTTCCAGATTCAGCTCTGATCTCCACACAGTGCCATGCTAGAGGCATCATTTATGTTTCAAGTGATACAAAAGCAGAAAATGAGCCAAGAAAGTATTCCTGTAAAAGGAATTATGTTTAAATTCCTTAGAGCTAGAAGCAGTGATGATGGTGGCGAAGTATGTTTGGAGAGGCTGTGTGATTTCTTCTCAATATGTGATGCTACGTATGAATTGAATTGAGTACTGTTAGTGGGGGAACACATTATAGCCCTTCGTTTACCCTTCCTTTGAGTAAATTCATCTCATCTGAAGCAAACTTTATGTAAAAATTAAGTTTAGGGTAAAACTGAGTTAAAATTTGAAAGGAGCGTATTAAATACTGAAATAAAGAAATAAAAGTTGTAAAATTGTGATTACTGTATATGTGGTTCTTTTATTGTGCAGTAGAACAGGATGGTTTGGGTACCTTCTGTTGACATGTTAATGATTTAAGACTTGTAGGTCATAAGAACTATCCCATTTAATTTTTAACTGATCATAAAATTATCAGTTTCTGGAAAAGGCTGTGGTTATGGTAAAGCAAGTTGTTGTTTGCATTGCTTAATCATCTCTGAAAAATGGGTTTGGACTAATGTGTAATTAGTAATTTTTAAAATGTATTTTCTCAAAACAACAAATAAGACTTACCATTGTGGTAATCTTAAATACAGTACATATTCATAAAAACACATTTATACTTTGGAACAAGAGGAGAAACAAAAATGGGTGATTGAGCTGGCCTCTACTTATTGTTGGACCTAATCATTGTGATTGCAATTTAATGGACAGTGTGCAGTGTTATCAGCGATAATTACTACGTTAAAAACACTCTTCTCCAACCTAACTGTGGAAAGACTTAGAAGTCAGTTTTTATTTCTGGAATTCTGTAAATTTCCCAAGAATTACAGCTATAAGACCCTCTGAACATTATTCACCATGTTCTTCAAGCTAAACAGAAGCACAAAAAGGTGGATTTTCCTCTCTGGGCAGATTTCTTGGAGAAAACACTATTGGCTAGTTAGAAGGGGTTTTTGCTGTTTCTGAAAAAGAAATGTAACCAACATGAGAGAAAAATATGGTATTTTTAACACACAGGTATTGAGCAGCTTCTTTTGCTTCTCTACTCAAAACCATAATTTTTTCCCTCCTCATCGGAGCATGTAAGAGTGAGGATAATAATTATTGTAGTTGTGACTGAACACCCAATTGTTCCAGGCACATATTGGTCATCAACCTAACCCTGCCCAATTCCTGTGGGATGAAAACGGACAGGGCAGAAGTACTATTATCGTCATCTCACAGGGGAATTAGGCCACTTAATCACTCGGTAACTTGCTGGAGATCCTCAGGAAGCTTATGGCAGAGTGAAAATTCAAACCCCCGACTGTCTCAGCCCCAGAGCAGTGCTGTCTGCAAACCACTATGGTCTGAGAATCAGCACTTTCTAATCAAGTTATTATAAATAAGAGCAAACATTGTATAAAGTAAGATAAAAGGCAGCTAAATTCCAGTACTCCTCAGCTTCATAATGTCAAAAATAGGTGCAAGTTTCCAAGCATGGAGTGGTACCTCATCTACTGTAGAAGTAACCTTTCCTCACAAATCTGTCACTTCAATCAAAATCTAATCAAAGTACCCAGTATGCTACTGAAAAGGTGTGTATGAGCTACAGAACCAAAGAGCTTGACTCTTCATTGCCTTATGTCATTACTTACACCTATACATGGACTAAGCATAACGTCCTGGCAGAGCAAGAATGGAGGTAATGCAAACATGTGAATATGGGAGCTACATTTTGCAGGAATTCTCCACATTTCAAAATCTGTGTTCGTCCTTAACTGGGGCAGAAAGTTGGCTTCTCTTGTGAAGGGAAAAGTTTAGAAAAGACTGGCCTAGAATGATTAGACTGATTTGAAAGGTGATAGTATAAAATCTTATACATATTGTGGTAAACGTAATACACAATAGTATGCTATGTTATTTAGGACAGTATGAAAACTAAAGAATATTTTTACCTTTAAAAACACAAAATTGCTTCATTGAAGCAACTTACCTGATCAGAATGATTCTATCATTGTATGAAGATCACTAATGAGAATTTCTCTTTTAGTGTTTCAGTGCATGTGAAATATTTGATTTGTTTCAATAGCATATGACTGTAGCATAAAAATACAAACTTTGAATAATCACCTTGGATCAATGACATCTTTTTTGAAGGTCCTTTATACTTTCCTGACTCCCGTGAGTAGCTTGATAAATATCCTTGCTCTACCATCTTTTGCAATACAAAAGCCAACTTCTCAGTGTGTTGTATTGGTGTTTACAAATTTATTTTTCTAAAAACTGTGAATCTAGATCAACTGGCAATTTTCAAACACTCCACCAGTTTGGAGTGTTTGTATTAGAGCCAGAACTTTGGTTTTGGTCCAAATTTCAAAGCACAAAATCCATCAGAGATCCACAGATGTACATATGCAGCAATGCATTCTAAAGTCCCTCCATTGTGGAGCTGGAAGAGCACCTGGGTGCACAGGCTGTGTCAGGAGGCTCCAGCTCCTGGACCTGCGCATGTAGCAGGAGCTCCCCTCTCTTCTCCGCAAGAGCTCTGTGTTGTGGGGCTGTGACTTTGGGGGAAAAGACACGTCTGCTGTACTTTTCCCTCTCAGTCCCACCACTACGTGTCTCAGAGGGTGGAGGGCCCAGAGAAACATTATGGCACTGCATAAAAAACAAGCGTGAGCACTGCTGGGGCAGAGGGTGAGGGGACGAGGCTAATTAGTGGGGCTAACTAGCCCCTTGGAACCATTTTCTTTTGTGGTTAATGAATGTCTAGAAGACCTAGTTATTCGTGCTAATTTTGATTGTTAATGGTCCAAAGAATTGGGACATATCTCTGTATGATTACATACGATTTAAAAGTCTAATTTAGGTGGCTGCTTTCTTTATTTAAATCTTGGCCAGAGCACACTGCCATCCCTATTAGTAAGTCATTATCTCAGTGCTCTCGACAGCCTGGCCAGGCCAGGGTGTGCCTTTGACACTGAGCTTTCATAGCTTTCAGATGTTAGCTCTTTGCACTGCACGCTTTGGGGGCTGGGTTGTTTATCCAGACATTGACTGTTTTTCAAAAAAAGTAAAACTAGTTCCTAGGCAACCTTAATGAACAGTAAGAACGCATTAGTTTGTTCATAATTTAGATGACTTTAGCTTATTTACTGTGATATTTGGTTTATTGCAATGCACTGGCTTAACTTATTAACAGTGAACTATGTAAATACGGGGTTGAGAACAACAAACCACCAGAGAGATCACAACATGGTTATCAGGCTTTTTTTCTTTAAAATATTTTTATTGATTAGGCCTATATTGTTAAGTTTTTAACACCAAAGAATAGCAGCATTTAGAATGCTTTGATCTTTAGAAAATATGAATTACAGAAGGTGAATGAGTTTCCTAAAGCTTCTCTTAGTGTACCTACAAAGAAACATAAAAAAGTATACACGTGTAAACTTATCTCTATATACTTACTTATATTCTCTGTACACTTACATAAGCATGTGTAAAAAAACGTGCTGTGTGTTATAATTTTCATTCAAAATCTTTTTCTCCAAAGTACAGATGTGTGTTTTTGATGTGGTTGCCTTTTATAGCAGGAGCTTGGACTACTAGGTTTAGAAGGACAATTCTCGCCATAATGAATGATGTGCTTAATTTTTTCCTCTGAAACACACATAAAGGATCAGGATCACTCTGTGTTACGCAGTCAGCAATCATTAGATGTTGAAATCATCTAATGGGTGATGTCAACATGGGAAATGTTGCTAAAATCAAAATACTAGCACAAAGACATAGCAATCCTTTTAGAAATGTACTGGATGAAATATATGTAATTCCTACAGGTAATCAGGGAGTGAGGCTGTATTTAGGAACACATTTAATCATTAAGGTCAATTTTCGGAGAGTCTGGGAAACAGAATGTGTTTCTACCATTCCAAGTTTATATTCAGCCCAGAGCATGTTTTCCTGACCAATTTGCAAGGATTTGGATACCTGTTTTCTGAAGACCTGACGCAGCCCAGCTGGACCAGTGTTGTACCACTGAAGGAATGTAGGGCACTTTGAACAATTGGTGTAAAACATGCTCACTACCTCCCTGTTGTGGCATGTAATTCTAAAACATAAGCACATAAAAATCTTAGCGGATTGATACTACCCTAAAAACCTCTGTTTAAAAGTGCCATGTACATGTCTTCGTTCATATTTCAATAACCTAGTTATAGGCATCAAGATTCTGCATGTTTTTCAAGAACTATTATTTCTTTTGCAGTATTTGGGTTTTTAGCTTTGAGCACAGGGTTACAACCACAAGAGATTTACTTCAACATTAGGGCAAGTTGATTGGAAACAATGTTCTGGTTTAATTACATTAAGCCAAAAAATGGGAATCCATACAGGAAAGTGTAGCTATGTGATATAATAACTATTTATCAGTTCACTGAATCAGCAACATTCTTGGTAATTTGCCTTGTATCTGAGCAACGTGAAATCAGCACAGTTTACATTGTTCTGATTTTTTTTTTAGAACCAAAACATGCCATTCTTTCTCTCACAGAACTGTATTTTCTTGTCTAGTTTCCCAATTCATTTCTATAGGTCTGTTCAAGCAAAAAGCTAGTTCAAATTTGGAGTGAAGTGGAAGAACCTGGTACCAGGAAGATAAGCTTTTACTTACCTAGAAGTTACAGCTCTAGTGAACTCTCCAGAATTGCATATGGAGAAGCTGGCAGGACAAGAGCTATCTGACGTATCTGGCATGTCTCACACTCACTGCAAGCTTTGACACTTATGACAATCCTGAATTTAAAAAGGTCACAGAGATGGGAGGAGGAACATTTGTTGCCTTACGGAATAGTATGTGTAAAATGGGTTTCAAACTATGAAAATCTCTGGCCAGACTGTGTCAGTTGTGTTGCAATTTAGGGTGTGAGTCTGCTTCTCTGTACCAGACTACCAATAGCACCCAAGGAGAGATCTTCATAGCTGGGAAAGGAAACTTGCCACATTGCTCCTGTGTTCTTTATGCTGCTTCTGAAGCAAGGATGAAACAGGAACGGTCAGTGCTGGTTGTAAGTTACTTCAGAAGCTGTAGTCCCATAGAGGTCAGCCCCTGGACAGAAGAGGACAATGTTGCTCTTGGGCAGGCTGCTCTGAGGCAAAGTAGGACCTGGATATGCATTACTCAAACTTTCATCCATAGGCATCTTGATAGGAGGCCTTCTGCAACCAGCTGTAAAGCACATTCCACCTTTTAACAGTGATCATGTCCCATCTCTTTTGTTGCCTTTTCCTCTCCTCTTCTGTTAACTGTGTGCGTCTGCTTTTTCTTCCTCATATTTTTGCTCCCTTAGCACTTCTGACCCTTTCTTCACCAAGGGAGGTCTTAAAGGATTTTTCTGCCTCTCCACATTGCTTTGGGATCTTTCCTGCTTGTGTGCTTTGAAGAAAGTAAAAGCATAGGGTTGGTTTGTTTGTTCTTAAGAGCTATTTCAAAAGAGCATTAGCGTTGTAGAAAAGCCTGCAATAATCAGGAAATGAAAGAGAAGGAAGAACATCAATTCGCAAGCAGATATTTTGCCTGTTTCCATGCATTCTCAATTAAAAACCCCTCAGTATTCTTTTATTTTATTCTTATAGTACCCCAGCATTCAGGTCTGTGACTCTGTTAAGTTTTTGAAGTGCTCATAATTTCCTTCTGTATTATTGCTGAGAAAAGAGAGTAGATGAATCCCAAAACCTAATATAGGACTGATCAGGTTGAAAACTGGCACCCAAATAGCAGTGTCAGGTGTCTTTCGATTGCCTCCAGATGTATTAAATTAGGGTAAATGAAAAAAGAGTGTTTCAGCTGAGTGGCAATATGCCTTCTTGGAGATACGGTCTCTCTGCTACAGACAGATCACAGAGACAGTGTGAGCAAAATAAGAGGACTAAAGTCCCGTTTAGCATGGTTCCTCCTGTTCTTAATGATATGTGTCTATAGCTTGTTCGTAGTGAGGAAACTCATAGTATATACAAGAGTTCAGCTATGTGCAGTAGAATGTTGAAAATAGAACTCATAATAAGAACTTAGGACGCCTTTTTATTCACGGAGACAGAATGAACAGTCCTCATTAGGAGGCTCTGCAAATCAGAAATTATTATTATTTTTCTCTCCTTGGCCATTTTTCTATTCTACTTTGCTGAAATCTCACCAATGCTTACAATATTCTATCCCTAATATCTCCAAGATTCATTTTGAGTCTTTCCTAGGAGACTTGTTAAAATAGCCAGTGCTTGCAAATTGAATATTTTCAGATCTGTAACTTAGTTTTCATTTGGTTTTGGTTTTTTGTTTGTTTTTCTTGGGGTTTTTGGGTGTTTGGTTGGGTTTTTTTACATTCCTCTATCACCTAAAATACGGCTTGAAAGAAACCAATCTGTTTTGGGGGAAGCTCTTAATTCTGTTAGGTTAAGTGAAAGTGATACCATGAGATTTAATTGGCCTTACTAGTGAAAGTCATAAATTAGAATTGAAATTCTGCTGCAGGCAAAACTGAATTTAGTAGAACGAAATTGGCAGCAACAAATAGCAACAGGATTTTATTTAAAATGTTATTTTATTAAAAAAGTGTTGAAATTAGTCAAGATTAAAAGATAAATGGAAAAAGAACTCATCAAAACCCCAAAACATTTCTAGAAAGAATATCTGCCTGTTCAGACACCCAAATTCTATCAATGTGTAATTCTCATGTCTTTAAATGTAAAGGTTATATGAGCACTCCATGTTCCTTTTTCTTATGGCATGACTCTATGGAAAAAAGATGTGAACCGCTACCTGATGGAAGTGGTTCATGCTGTTCTATGTTGTCTCTGGGATGCCTGCAGTTACTGACTGGAGCTCACTGATTTGTTTGGTGTTGTGCATTTTACATGCTTCTTTATGGAGAATGCGGGAGGTTCCTGTAGTAGTTTCAATGTAGTTTAATGTAGTTCCTGTAGTTTTTTTAGTGTGCCTCAGCTTACCAGTTTGCTGGCAACTATTTGGATTAGAGATCCATCATGCTAGAGCTATACATTGACCCAATGGGGTAAGTGTGAACAAAGAACTGAGATAGTTCAATTATCACATCCAGAAGGCAATTCACATGGCAGCTTTTGTTTGAAGCTTTTCACAAGCTGAAAAATTCTTATGAATCCAAAGGAAGAAACCCGTTCTGCTCAGATACAGTGCGAGAACACAGAGATGACAAAGGGGGAACAAAAATGTTTGAAATACATAAATGTTTACGGGAAGGGTTTGGAAGAAGATACCTGGAGGGACTCAACATCGTACACCTGGAGAAGGCAGGCTCACTGTTCCAACCCCATGACTATGTAAGTAGACAAACAAAAGCTAACAGTTTCTAAGAGTCATGGGTAGGACTTCTATGATGTTTGAATCTAACTACTACAGCTCTCATCTGGGGCAGCTGACTGCTCAAATTCTGTCATTAGTTAGCAGGGACTACAGCATGCATGAGGTATGGTGAGCCCTGTCACGCTGCACAAAGAGTCCCAGCTGGTGGAATGGCTGGCTGAGATGTCTTTCTTTTGAAAGTGATAAAACAGTGTGTTTTGAATGCTTAAAACGTAGCAGAGCAAATTGGTTCATCCTATTTTATGGAAGCTACTCCAGGGAAGTAGCTGATACAGCTGTGGAAAGATGTGAGAGTGTGCTTAGTTGCGGTAAGCTCACCAAAGTCCACCCACACGCCTCGCTTTAGGAGAAAATAGATGGAAAGGAAAACAAGAGCAGAACTTGGTGAGGACCTATTTTGATAGTGAAATAAGAGGAAGTAGAAATCAGTCATAACTAGGATTTGTTAAAGACAGTAACTGTTGTCAGCTGCAGAAAAATGGAAGAACCTCTTCAGGGTTAAATTCTCCAACTCACAAGGGGCTTGAATGGGCTGAATGCCAGATGGATGGTGAGGAGCTACAGCTGCAAAACTTGGTTGGTAGACAGAAACAATGGCTTAGAGGTCAAGCAAGCGAAAAGAAACGGTCTTTATAAGAGACGAGCACATGAAATGCCAATTCTAGAGTGAGGGAATAAATAAATACATGAAAAATAATAAAAGATGTAGGAGGCTGGAGGAAATGTAAACACGTATCTGACTTCAAAAAGGTTTGATATTGCTCATAGTGTGTGTGGAAAACTTCTCCCTCAGCAAGGCATATGGTTATTAAGACTCAGGGCTGACCAGCAGAAATGTAATGAAACTCTTTCCTTAAATACAGTCAATACAAGAAAAGCATTCAGATGGTCCACGAACACGTGGAGAAAAATGGGTGTGGTGATACAGATAAGAAACGTGGAAATGAATGAAATGTGTTGTGGTCACTAATGTGGTGTTTTTAAGATGTAATTGCATTAGAACCATTGTGTGCCTGGAAACTTAAAATGTAGCTAGTAATTATGTACATAAATTGTGGTTGTGTTTGGAAAAGGTAGCCCAAGGAGGAGTGGCAAAACACCAATTTTCTAGGATAGATAGCAAACTGATGTGCATTTGAAAGATAGAGGTGTCAGGAAAAGGACTGGTAAGTTGTCAGGAATTCTGAGAATGTAGTAAGTAGGTGAAAGGAAAATGCATTTTCTGTCAGCCTTTTTAGATATCTCTCCTCTACCTGTGTAGTGATAACCAAGTGACTGAGGTCTTGTAATGTAGGAAGTACAACTTGCTGTCAAGTCCAGACCCTGCTATCAGAGGCAGCTGGATTGTATATTCTTTTACACAAACTAGTCGCATTCCTTTGTAAATGCCTGGGGGTTTTGCTGTACTGATGATTTGTGTTGTAAAATGTTTTATACAGCAGCATCTTTCTTCCTTATGGCAATACTACCACTGGTTTGTATAAGTTTAGAAGAGAGACCCTGGCCAGTGTATGTAGGTTTGTACTCTCCATTTGAATTTAGGAGCTGTATCAAGTTATAACGACTAATGTGCTCTGTGTATGCTGAGGTTGGTCACCACCTGTTTGTAATGAAAGATAAGCATTGCTGCTATAGTAATGTCACTGTTTCTTCAACTGCTGTCCAATTCTACTTCCTAAAATTTACCAACAATTTTGATGGGTCCAGAAGTTGGCTCCTCCTGTTCTTATGCCTCTCCCTGTTTTAGAGCTTGCGTTTCTCTTTGTGGTAATGGCAGTCATCCACATTCAGGTGGGCATGAGGGCATGGATTGCAATATTCAGCTAGTCTTCAGTATTTGTGTATCCCTTATGTAGGCTACAAACAGATTCTAAAGTGGGCCAAAGTTAACACATTAAATTTTGTTTCTAAGCAAGTCTGCTCTATAATAATTCTGTAAAGTCCTGAACAAGTCGGGGTTTGGTCAGCAGTTATTTATCCAAAGTGTTTACAATGTGGGGCTTGCCATGAGCCAGACACTACTGCAGTCAGTCCCCTCCTTTCATTTCGGCCAAATCTAAACATGCTTGGTTTGCTGACTAAAATTTACACGGTCAAGTTCATGTTCCTTGTATTCTCTCATGTTGATAAGTGCCATAAAATCACACGTGTTTTGTTTGCTTCCCCTCCCTGTTTCCCCTCACGTACACATGGAATGAAATGTGTCTTCTGAAGGTCTTCACAGACTGTTATCTTTTTTACCTAACAAAACAAAAAGAGATTAAAACTTCTATTAGTTAATTAAAATGTTGTAGTTCTGCTGCACATAAACTTGTTGACGTTGGTTTTGCATCCCTAGATTACATGATTATGATAGTAGTCCTGAAACTTTACCTTTGTGAGGTTTCCCTTTTTATTTTTGTAGATGAGGATGTTATGGCTGCTGCCTCAAGCCAAGTGCATATTTTTTCATTGTCTAGGGCTCAGAGATCTTACCCAAAGTCTACTGACATTAACAAAAAGGTTTCCTTTAGCTTTGGATCACATAAATCCTTGTGTGCTGAAGAACATACCTGTAACATAAACAAAGATGGATACAGCAACAGCTCACAGATAGAAATTATGTAAACTAATGTGGAAAGAGTTGTCAACAGTGTGATTAGTTAATGTGATCTGTGTTATCAGCCGTTATTTCAGCAATGGTAAGTGGCAGATTAAATTCTCAGTGGAATTTTCCTTTCTTCTTCCAGGCAGCGCTTGCAGGATGCGCATCCCCTCTCTGAAGGGGATGTTTCAATCAATACATGTCACAGTTCTTAGCAACAAAACTGAGATTCTTTTTGTCAAATTTTATGCCATATAATGTTTCTATTAAAAGGGAATAGTGGAAATTGGTAGAAGACTCCCGCCTTGTTCTTCCTGAAGAAATACATGAGCAGTGATAACAACTCTTTTCCTACTCTTACGTTGTCTGTGTCTAAGATATTAAAGTAGTCTACAGATGTTAATTAGGCTTTACACAGATCTGAAAGTAGGAAAAAATTGTTTTATTCACTTCTAAAACATAGCAAGTTCTGAGTGGAAAATGATAGCTGTTTTAAAGCTAATTGTGATGCTATGAAATAATCTGAGGGAGGAAGTTGCACATATTGTGACAACCAAAAGTTTGGAGAAAATTAGGGAGGAGAGCAGCAATCAATTGGAAAAAATTGCTTGGAGCCTGGGGTTAACAAACATAAATTTCAGAGAAAGTACCATGAATTTCATAGTGACTATATGCAGAACTGCCCTTCAAAAATTTTCCTCTTACCAGCAACCATTTTTATATGTTAAGAAATCATTTTATAAATCGACTCTGAGATTTAATTATAAATATGGTATCTGGCACTAGCGACCTAATGTTGCCTCGTAGCACTTTCGAAAGCAAACAACTACCACATTCAAAAACAGGAGGAAGATTAATCTATGCTGCTCCTACAAAGTCAAATGATTATAAATGTTCTGTTGGCTTAAGGCAAAATCCTTCTTTTCTATCATTGTGCAGTGTGCTAGTGGCTGATCAAAAGGTGCAGGAGCAGAGGGTGTTTTGTGAGGGTGGGGGTTAAATGTTATACATTACACACTTTAATGCTAATCCTAAAAGAAGCAATCAATGCACCGTCTGCTTCCACCTCAGCATCTGCTCCCGCTCTTAGAGGCCTCAGAGGAGGTGGTGAGCATATGAAAAGGTGCATTAGCTCACACCTCCCATGCAGCAGTAAATGCATGGTACATAGTGAACTACCCCAGCTGGGGCCCCAGTTCACTTGTAGCCTGCTCTACGGTCTGCCATCAATGGAGGGATTGGTTTTAATTTCTGTAAGCCATGGGCCAGGTCTCCAGTGTTTAAAAACAATATTAGCTGATTTTTTTTCCTTTCATTTTTAATACATTGAGATAGATTAAAATGTTATGATTATCTTCCCTGCAAATTAAATTTTGTTTCCAAAAGGACCTAATCCTAGCTGGAAGCTTTCTGGAATAACAATATTGAATGAATGTTAATGGTACTTAAAATCCATGCAATTAATATACTTAAAGACTTAGAATGATAGATGTTGTCCATAAAGTCTGAAATTGTGGGAGGATTATGTACACTTTAGTCCGTGTTTAGCTACGTATATTTTAATAAGATTTTAAATTTCTTGTTCGTTTTTTATGTCGAACAACAATAACAAAACAATTATGTACAAAAGGGATTTATAAACTTAAAAAAAACCCACATAAAATTCACAATGTGCACTAATGCTTATTATCCTAATTACAATGGTCCCTTTTGAGGCATGCTTTGGTGTAAAATAATTTTGATGCCTGCAGCTTAAGATGTGCAACTTCCTTCCGCCAGTTGTCTTATTGTAGAGCCCACAAGGGTGGAAACTGATGCTTAAGTATATTTTGTTATTCTAATAAGTCTCTTCATATCTTTAGAAGCCCTATCTGCCTTTGAGATCAGAGCATGCAGTGTTATTCAAGGTTAATATGGATGTTCCCAGTTAAAAAGAAATGAAAGAGTTCCCTAATGCATATAGGAATATAGAATTGGATTCATTTTGTATCAAGTTGGCTAGCAGATGTTTGTATTTTCAGCTGCATAACTATCTTCTTTCCCCAAATCAGGGTTAGTGTTTTACATTTGGCTAACTTTTGCACATTTGCTCTAACACAGGTTTCAAAGTTGTTCTTGGAAAGGCATTATCAATTTGAAAATGGCTTCAAGGTGCTCAGAGTGATGGTGATTTGATGGGGATAACAGATGATTAAAAATACTTGAATATTGGAAACAGCTTAGAAGTAATGACAGCCCACCTGGGGTTAATGAGGTGCTGGGAGTGCTGTTAGCCTCTGCCTGCCTTACCTGTGAAAAATGCCGAACACTGGAGGTGGAGGCTTAAGTGGGAAGAGGTGATACAACCCAGTTAGGTAGGTTTATTTTTCCTAGTGTGGTAATTTGTTTTTAGTGTCTTTTGGCTCATTAGTAAGCTGTGAGGTTATAAACGTGGCTGGGTGCAGCTCCAGTATTGAGCATCTTGCAACCTGGACTGTTTGGATGTTGCAGAAGGACCTAGATCATGTGTACCTGATGATGTGCTGAGAAGACTGAAATTAAAACAGCTGGCAGAAATGTTGGTCTTGATTAACTGCTATATATTTGCCTTTGGTAAGTCTGCTTCACAGTCTTGTTACCTCCAGCCAGAAATCTCTCAATGGCAATCTGTTGTCTCAAGACATTTAAAACTGCAGAGAAAGGGCTCTATTCTTTCTTAGTAAGGCAAAGAGGTCCGCTGCAATTAGGCTTGCCTTAAGGAGCTCACATGTAGCTCATTGCTGGTAAGTAGGAGAAAAAGCTTTGTGTAACACCGGGAGGGAGAGCAGGAAAACAAGGGAAGCAGAAATAAAGTGAAAGATAATGTTGTAGCCATTTACAAAAATAGAATTGGAGATTTTAGTGGGCACATACATATTGTTTATTATTAGAAAAGTCTAGTTTTCTTTACCTAGACTAGCAAAATTCTAAGTCTGTGTAAAATGAATTATGTGTAAGACATCAGGTTATTACTAAAAACCTCTCAGGAGGAAAAACTACATAAGATTTTAAAGGGAGAGGTTTTGTTTCTAACTTTGATGTCAGATTTGGGTAAGTCATTTGGCTCTGGAGACGTTTGGCTCTTTTGTATGCTTTGGGGTTTAGGAGCCGTGTGGTAGCAAGCTGTAGAATAAATAACGTTCTGCTTAAGACCTCACCTTGCTGCTGTCTCCTGGAGCAGGCAGTGTTGATTCTACAGAGAGAGTAGCTAACTTGACTTGAAATGAAGCAATTGATTTCTTATTGTTACATGCTTATTTGCACCCATGAAAATCTGTAAAGTGCAATTGCTTTTCTTGCATTCTAAGGTAAAACTTGAAGGATTTTATCTAAAAATTCCAACTCGTTAGCAATGCTAGACAAGAGTCAGCATCTGGAAGACCATCAACCCTTGGAGCCTTTGTATGGCTAATAGAGAAATGGTGTTCTTTTCTCAGCACTGCTAAATGTTAATAGAGAAGTGCTATTGAAATGTCAGTTAAAGCTTATTTTTTACTGCTTAGTGTAAAGTCTATGTTCTGTTAATGACTTTAGATAAACAATAAGGGACTGAAGTTACTGGCTTTGACTATTCCTCCCAAAATTAAAGCTTCGGATTAGATGATGCAAAAAGCCCCCTTGAATGACACTAATAAAGAGAAATGTCACTTGCCTAACACCTTCAAGTTCTTTTTCTGTTGCTGGTACACAGTTGACTTTGGGTGAGCAGCTTTTTATCTAATGTTGCTCATCAGTGAGGACTGTAAAAACTGAAAACAGAACTGCAGATGCCCATTTGGCCATCTTTTCCAAAACATGTACGTAAATGGCCTGTGAACAAAATAAAACACAAGGTCTGGCACTTCTCTTGTCGCTGCTTGTTGTAACTGAAATTAAGTGAGCAAGATATGGTATCGTGTAGGACAGGGAGAGACAAGGGTGATTTTCTATTTGAATTTACCGGAGCGGTGAAAGCACAAAGCCAATAACTAATTCATCCTTTTGGTAAAATCTGAAGTGTTGCAAGTGTGGGGTGTTTAACTTGTCCCAAGCTGCCTTGTGATCAGTTGTTGGTGTTTTGGTCAAAGTGATCTTCATATCCTAGCTGTGTATCGACAAAGTGCGCATCTGTTTTACTTAATGCTTGGAAGAAATACATTTGAGGCAGGTTGGAGTACAGTCTTGCCATGTTTTGTTTTGTATGTGAAAAAATTCTCAAATGTGGCAAAGTGCACGTTTGTTTATTTTACAGTAAGTGGTACAACTCCTCGTGTCTGTCTTGTTTCTGACCTCCTGCATGTTTCTCAGTTTGCTAATTAATATGGGTAAAGAACTCTCACATATCTGGTTTTAATTATGGTGTTCATTGCATAATAAGTAGCAGATTCCTCTTATTCACAACTGTTTTGTCAAAACATATGTTGCATTGTTCTTTTACTGTGTTAATGTATGCAGTGGTCATAGCCACAGCATCAGAGATGCTTGCCAAGGTGGTCAGTGGCAGCACCAGCGAGAGCCAAGGACCAAATAAGAGATCCAGTGTGATTGGTTCCACTTTGAGAAATACTAACAAGTTCAAAGGGAGCAATACTGATAAGTGAGAGCTTGACTAAAGCTTAGAAATGCATGAACAGTATTTGCTGTGTTCAGTTCTTCAGACTAAGAAAATTAATACTCAACCTCAACAACTGAATGAGTGGGATTGTTTACAGTGAGTTCTGTCTCCTGTGCAGGATGTGGATTTGGATGCACTGTAAAACTGAATCATTTCTGTGGAAGATGGCTTGGCATAGACTATTGCTAAATATTCTGATCCTGAGTCCTGATGGAATGATGAAATCAGTGGTAGACAAAAGTAATTCTCACTTATGGAATTAATTTTTTGGAAGATGCACCTTTCACAATGTTCTCTGGAAAATCTGTTCCACATGGAATTGCTCAATATTCAGTTGTTCTGCAGTCCCTTGCACAGAGAACATCTTGTCAATTTATGAAAGTTATTTTGTGTTAATATGTTAGTCTACCATTTGTGGGTGTTAACTTTGGATATATACATATGTATTTGTTTAATCCTGTCCTTTTTGTACCCGCTGTGATGAATCGTTCTTATCTGATGGTTTATCATTTTTGATAAAAATTTTGCTGCAAATTAAAGACAAAAGTGTTTTTAAAATATAGGGCTCAGTACGTTGTGTTAGAAAGCAGCTGTGTGTTGCGTTGTAAACTGCGACGCTTTCACTCCAGGTCACCCAAGTTCTTCACCTTTGCAGTTACTTTCAGCGTTTCATTTAAGCTCTCTCCCTCTTTCTGGACTCTTTTCTACTCTCCAGCTGCAGTCGATGTTGGGTGGATCCTTTGATTAGCTACCTATCTGTCCTAGCTTGCCTCTCACTAATACGTCTTCACACTTGACCATGGTCCTTCCTCCTTCAGTAGCAATGCAGTCTCATCCTGGCCACCTGCCTGCCAGCAGATTGATAACTTGTCTGGTTCAAAAACAAACAAAGCAAAGCAAAACCTGACCATTGGGAGTCCTGACTTTGTCTGAGCTAATATGGCCTAGACAGCCTTACATGCCTTGGAGTCCAGTAATTATAGAAATACACATTAAAGATAATTTCTCTACATTCCTTTCTTCCTCTTGTGATGCTTTGGTGCTGTTTTTTCATCTGCTTCCTAATAGTTGTATTTGCATGGTTAAATACTGTATCTGTAGGTGAGCACAGTGCAGTGTTTACTGTTCTATATGAAGAGATCCTGAGCTGAAACACACTTGATTTCCTTGGGCCACACTTGCTTTTAGGAATTAGCTTTCAGAAAATCACAATGTGTTATGTGAGTTTCTAGCAGAATAATGAGTGCCTGCCTGACCAAATCCTGACACATCCTGTGTGCTAAATAATGTTTTGGTTGTTTTTATTAGCCTATGCACATTTTGTTGGATTGGCTGACGGATGGTTGCCCTGAAGTATAAATGGTCTGAATATGACACTTAATGCACACATAAGTTGTGTTGATAAATACTAATTTTACTAGGTATTAGCTTTATAAATGGTTAAAATATGGCACTTAGCTCCAAAGTGAATCAGGTTGTATTCTGGGCAAATTGTTTATAAGATTATATCTGCTTTAAAAAAAGAAGTTTTAAAAAAAAACCCTCATAAAACAATTAGCCTTTCAGCATTCTCTGAATCTGTCCTCCTTCCCATGCTCGCCCTCAAGAACGTGTACTGGAGAGAACTCGCTTCTCCTGTTGTCACTAATATCCGTTCCTTTCTTAAGAATCCGTTTAGTCCCTCTGAAATACAAAGGCTGACTGGCAGATTTTATTTTTCCCTGCTTTGAGGGGAATTGCTAGTGAAGAATGAAGCAGAAGATTCACAGCTAAAGAATAGGATGTCCAGATTTTCAAAGCATCTTATCAACTATTCTGATTTTTATGAGAAGTCCGAATTGACTGAATACTATCTAGACTTATGGTATCCCAAATTCACTTTTGTCAAACCAAAACACCAACAAGGTGTCACAACTGTCATGTTGTGTCCTGAAAACTGCTCTTGGAAAGTAGAAGGAGAAGGGAGCACAGCTCTAAGAAAAACAAGAATTAATCTTGTCTGCCATTTAGCATTGTCTAGTTAAATGAATAGCTGTGGGGTTCTTTTCTGTATATTTTACATAGGTTCTGTTACTATTGAAGAGTGTATTACATTTCTACTCTTAGAATAATACTGGGTTTTAGCTGATTGTTGATAGGAGTGAGGACTACGGGACTGGTCTGTGTGTAATCAAATAGAGACTTTGCAGGAAATTCAGCATCTATGCATGGCTAATAACAACGATCTTTTGGCAATGTCGGTCCTCAGAAACTTCCATGTAATTTATCTGGTGATAAGTGTGCATCAGTCTGCGTTTGTCTTTTGTTTCGTGTGCTTGCAACAGAAAGTAATACCTTGTGAGCTGACAAATGCCCTCCCTTAAGTTACCCAGCACAAACAGAATTTTCTGTTTCTAACCCAAAACCTGTTATTATTGATGCTCTCCTTCTAGCTATGTAGTATTTTAAATTAAAGAATAGGTGATGACACAGAGCTGTAATCAACTGCTCACTACTTGAGGAGTCACGTAGCTCCCCAGTGATTTTGTTAGGCAACGTGAATCAGATGCGTTTTGGTGAGCCTTGCATCTTGCACTCCATCTCTGTCACCTTGTTCATTGTTTCTCCCCTCACAAGAGAAGGGACTCGGTGGTACCTGAGGTAAGGAGCCCCTGAGGAAGAGACTCTGCCCCTTCACTGAGCAGTCCCAGTGATGCTGCACACTGAGAGAAGGTCCATTTGAAGGCTCATTCCTGAACTGAGCAAGGCAGCACATCCCCTGTTCTGTGGCAGGATGTGTCCTTCTTGTGTAATGAACTGGGCAGCTGTGCCTGTCTTGTTGCCTGAGGTGTTGGTTCCCACACAACAGGAATAAATGAAAAGTCTGCCTGGAGAAGAGCATGGTTCCTCCCAAGTGAGCTTGTTTACTTCTGTAGATGAGTAGGTCTTTACGGTGTTTGTAAGTTTTCATGACCTGGATTGTTTTCAGAAAGAGCTCACCAGAGAGAAGGGATAATAGAAACTATGAAAAAAGCTTTCTTGATACTTGCTCCCCTTCTATGCTGGATGTGTCTTTTGGGCTTTCTGGCAGCATCTTTTACACAGATATCTTGTTCTCTCATGCTCCACTACAAGCTTTTGGTGGTTTCTCTGATGTAGTCATCCTAGCTGTGTTGCATTGCCCTATTCCCTTTTCATCAATGACAGCAGCTTCTAGCTGATAAAAGAAAATATTCTATTTTTAAATTAGTTTGTTTATTTACTCACTGAAGTAGAATTAAACGTACTGCGGCTCTAAAGGAGACCAGAGTAGGGCTTTAGACCTACATTTTAATACCTAACAACAGCAAGGAATAACACGTTATTATATCAGCTCTAACCATTAACCATGTCACTCTGGTATTGATTTGTTGTCTCCCTACTGCTTTCCCACCTGGGCAAGGAAATCACTGTTGCTTGTAGGAATGCCTGCTCCCTGGTTTCCTGTAACCCAAAGTGATGCATCTTGTGCAGCAAAATATCTGTCCTGGGGCTCCCTGGAACTATGACGCATCTTTTGTGCTCATCTAGATATGAGTCTCATTACCTCTGAGGACAGTATGTTGTCATTACTGTCGCATACACACATTGTACTGCCAAACAGCTGTTAGGAACGTGAGATTCATGTTCTGCTACATTTATTTCACACTTCACACATTTGTTCTCACCTCCAAAGTATTGCATGGTGCTGTGTCTGGTCATGTTTTCATTTGCAGAGCAACTTGCAGAATGAGTGATTGACGTTAGCAAGAAAGTAACTTGGTATGTTTGAGAAGGCTGATAAACTGACTTTACCCTATACTAACAGACTGAATCCTAAATTAATAAAGATTCATACCTCATGGCAATCTGTGGAAGAAAAGCTGTTAATGCAAAGGTTTAGGTGCATTGTGTGTACATATATATATTTTATACACCTATATATAAAAGCCCCTTCTTGTTATATGCACCTTCCACATGCATTCACTTCTAAAGCAACTTGACAGCTACTGTTTGTATAAGCAGCTACTATCTATATAAAAGAAATTACAAATTAAAAAAAACTCATAAGTATAATTGAGAAGGGCATGTTTGCTTTCAATTGCAAAGCATTGTAAATACCAGTGACTGGACTCCATTCTGCTACATGTTGTGCTAGAATGTGATTTGTCTGATTTATTTAATGAATTGCTAAATAATTCAATTCTGAAATAAAGGAGACGCTACCAGTAACGTTTCAGAAAGTGAAGGTTTTTAAATATATTGTGATACAACAGTATTCAACATTCTTCAGAATAGGTCCCAAACAGCAAAGCCTAATGGTAATTGGACATTATTTAGGGTTATAACTCTGGACGTTTTTATTGTGTAATCTGTCTTCATTTGTCTAAACAGCCCCATTGGTAAATAAGGACTTAACTTCATTTAACACCCATAAAATGGCTGATTGCTTTGAAGTTGAGTAAAATTAATTCATTTCCAGTATGGCAAAGGAGGAGATTGTATTTTGGTCCTTTTTTTTTTATTACAAATGACTCAAAGAGCAGCTTCCCATTAATCAGACTTGGATACCAGAAGGAAAGTGCTAGAGAGTCACCAAAAGATCTCCAAAATGGATCAAAGTACCTTTCTTCTAAAATTCTTTGAAAAAAATCTTGATACTGAGTGTCTTTTGTGGTTCTGCTCTGTGCTTCAGCATGGTGGGTGTGAGAGCAGGCTTACTGTCTTCAGAGAACAGCAGACAAGAGGATTCCTCCCTTGGGGAGTAAAAAGCCCCCTGCAGCTCTGCTGGCTCCTTTCATTAGCAGGGTGGCTCTACCTTTCCAACTGCACGGGTGCCGCAGAGATGGAGCTATAAAGTGCTGCCAAATGTAATATATCATAGGTCACATTTTTCATGCTTTACTTATTGCTTCTGGGGAGCTATGTCATAGGATCTGTATTTTACCCTGCTTGGTCTTAGTTGTGCTGTGTGTCAACAGCTGCACAAACTAACTTCAGTGGTGCAGCAGGAGTGTGGCCAAAGTCAGGACCTAGCAATTAAGCCACCTGTAGGTACTCGCTGCATAAGCAGCCGTGGAGCCTATGCTGGCATTCTTTTTTAACAGAACTCCATGAATTTTGCAAAAGGGAACTGTAGTTTTCCCAACACTAGCCAAATGAAGAGTATGATAATAGTAATAGATGGCTTGTCTCGCCGTCTCTAGACTAATGCCACCATGTCACTCCTGAACCTTCATAGAAGGAAAGAAATGATTTTATAGTTTCTCAGTCTTCTAGGCATAACAAACCTAATTCATTCCTTCAACTGCAAGTCCTAGTCACTTACTACATGAAAGGAATGCCTGTATTTTATTTAAATTCCTAGTTTACCAATCTTAATAAAAAAAAAAAAACCAATAATTGCCTCTTTTCACTCCGAGCAAAGTTCTCATTTTTAACCAGAACAATCCCTTGGATTTTCCTTTATCCTTTTTTACCATTCAGTTACCAGATATTTCTTAATGTGTCTGTGTTATGACAACACTGCCTTGAATTCATTGGCTCCTGGGCCAGAGTGAGTGGACAAAAAGGTAGTAGATAAACTTCAGCATAAGCAGTGGAGGTAATGCATTGTGGAGGGAACGTGCCTGTATGATCTTGGACTCAGAGCTGGCAGTTAAAACTCAGGAAAGAGGTCTTGCAGCTGTCATTTATCGTATCAGCGTGCAGTGGTCAAAAAAGTCAGCAAAATGTTGGACATCGTCAGAAAGGATATTGAGAGGGAGGCGGAGGCCATTGCCTCTGTCTGTTAGGATGCAAAAGGGAATAGGCAGAGATGTGTCCTCTGGCATTCCTAATCAAGGCAAGCTGTAGACACCGGGCAAGGCAGAGGGACTGCAAAGAGCGTGCTTATGTGCTCTTCCCAAGAGTTTCTCTTAGTGCTGCCATGTGGAGTACCCTTGTGCACAGGGGCCTGATCCCGTTCCCCACATAATCAATTTAAATCTTACTTTTGTCTTGAGTGGACAAATTGGAACAATCCCTCAGCTGTCAGGTAGAATAATTTTGGAGCTCTTTTCTCCGTATTTGAAAGATAAGAATTCATACAAACAAACCAAGGTTAATACGCCACCTCTTAGTGTATTTCTCACAGTAAGCCGGAAACATATCCTTAACAGGAGATGCCTTTTATGTTTATGAAAAATGGTTAACCAGTCGTCTGTATCATTGTTAACATTCCCCTTGGATAAAAATCCAGTGATGAACAACTTCCTGATGCAAGAGGTCATGGCTTTTTCCGCTCCCATAAGCATTAAATGTCAGTAATATGTTTAAGAGTAGCGATGCAGATAAAGATTTAGAGCCATTGGGCCCGTGGCATTAGAAGAATAATGTAATCTGTCTGCTGAGATTGCTTTTAAAAGAGGTACAAAGCATATTTATTATTAGGAACAGGGCAAGAAATTAAATTCTTTGAATTTCTTGTTGTACCTATATTCCCCTAAGCATGGTACAGCTTCTACCCATATATGGGAACTAGTTAGTGAAATCCTGTGTTTATGCTGTGTAACCATGCAGAACAATGGCATAGCAGACACAAGATGTTAAGGGTGAAGGAAAACCTCTAGGCATGCAATCTTTCTTGTTATTTGAAAGGTGCAGAAGTTTAGTCAATTTACAGACCTTATGAATGGCCCATACAAATGGGGATACTTCTGTCCTTCCCAGCTAACAGCAGGGTGGAATCCATGCTGTGTCTGGCGATGCCCTGCTGCTTGTGTGTTTGCATGAAGGACCACCTTATGCATATAATGCGTTAATAGCATTACAGAATAGTTATTCCTCTCCAAATTCTACGCTCTTGTTTCCAGTAATATTATTTATTTAAGCTGCAATGTGGCTGGACATTTTCATTTGGATAAGGAACTCATTTATTGTTGTGCTTGTATAGTAAAGCAAAATACTTCCCCCCCTCCCTCCCCAAAAGTGTGATCTTTTTTTCTTCGTTACTATCAGGGTCCTAAAATAATACCTAAGTTTGATTCATCAAAAGAGAGATGTTAAATTGTACACTGAAGACGGCCTGATAGGAATCTTTTCATGCGTTATTAGTCGAAGCACTGTCATTGTTTAATTAAGAGTTTAAATTAAAAATGTTCCTTCTATTTCTAAACGAAACCTATGAGCTTTATTAAAGCTTTTGAAGGAAAGATTTTGGTCTCAGAAAACACTGTCAAGTTAAAGTGATGGTTTTTTCTTTGACAATCAATCAGACTTATGTGGTCATTTCCCCATGGTGTCAGAGCTAAACTGTTATGAGATTTAAGTTTAAATGTGTGAAAAATGAAGAAATGAATGGATGATTCAGGACTCTTGTTACCTCTGTCTGGGGCAGGAGAAAAATAGCTTTCAAGAAAAGTATCCGGATCGATTACTAAATTCAGTAAGGGAGATGAGATTCTATTTCAGAAAGTGTCTAAATTCAATTTAGAAGCTAAGTTCTTTTCTTTCTTCTCTACCCCACCACAACACAGTTAAGCTGGTGTTTCCAAGGAAAACCATTTAGCTCCAGAATGGATATATGGGGTAAATTATTAATATTTTATGTGATTAATACCAAATGTTTTATTTAGGAGAAATATAAATATGTCCTATTGATTGATAATAATAGGTACCCTTGAAACATTCAAACCTTTTTTTAAACGAACATTCCCAAGCTGAACTGGGGCCAGCGAGCTACGTGAAGTGCAGTGACTTGGGAGTTCTGCCACTGACTTCAATAGGATCAAGAATTTTGTTGAGGTGACAGTAAGTACCAAATTAATTATTACAGAACTGAAGCTGTAGGTTGCTCTTGAGTGTTTTCCTGTACAGCCCAAGAGCTGGATGTTTGTTTCCTGTTTTTTGATAGTTGCAACATTGCTGTCTTTTGGTATCCTCTGGTGTGCTGCTTTTTTCCATAACAGTTAACCTGTCTGAAATTGAACAATCTTGCAAGGTTTTCATCGGAACTGTGTAATGAATTTTGAGAGAATGGTATTTTTAATACTTTATTTTTTTAAAAAACAAGTTATATTTTAGTGAACTTTTGTATTAGAGGACCTATGCTTTGGAGCAGGAGCTTTCTGCATGAAAAATGGTTTTAGTCCCTTTTTGCACATGCTGTTTAGTGGGAAAAAAAAGAGAAAATACCTTCTCCTTTCCTAATTCTTCACACCTGACACCTTGCATTTGTGTGTTGGGTCTGAAGGCAGGGAACGTGTGGTAATGGGCTTCATGAAGAGAGCAGGGAGGCCATGGCTATTGCAGCTATCAGTCAGCAGTGCGTGTGGTGGGGATTTCTGTGTAGATCTGCAAATTCCAAGTCTTGTCTGTTTGAATTTTGTGTTCTCTGTTTTGTGATCTGTGAACTGGTTTTCTCCTACTTTTGCATGCATCTGCAAGCTGATGATGATAAAAAATTTTGCTACTTGATGGACTGTAAGGAAAAAAATCATGGTGAAAAGCTGTTGCTAAACAAATATGTTGTTTGGGTCCAACCACTTTTATCTGTTCTTTGGCCTGGTTTTATAAAGCTGGCCTAATAAATATCAGGAAGCAGACAGGCAGTTAGGTGTTTTAGCTTCGCTTCTTCTCTAGCATAAGGCATGGTTTAAAGTTTCCCCTCTTTCTGGGAATATACTCAGTAATAAAACTTCCCAAATGCTCAGTTCTGTAAACGTTACATTGGCCAAAATCCATGTTACTAAAAGAAGGCCCTAGCTGTACTCTTATTTGGAAGGTGAAGTGATTTACATATGTGAAAGTTATATACCAGCCCTGGAAAGATGAGACTGATATGCAGAGAGCAAGGAGGTGTGCTCTGTTTTGCAGTCCTATGGTATAGTTATCTGTACTCAATAGCGTACAGCCAACAAAATTTACTAGCTAGGAGACCTTTTAAGGAGTGTTTGCATGTGCTAAAGTAGTTTCTACATAAGGTTTAAACAGAGTTTAAGTGTGGAGAGGCCTTTGAACGTACAGGTCTCTGACTTTCTCAGAACTGAATCGTAAGAGCTACTTGCCATGATATGTATCTCCATATAGTGATCTGCCTTTTTGTCTAAACCAAAGACAATGTAGAAATGGTATCAAAGGATATATTCAGCCTTTTATGAAACTGTCCTTCCTTCACATGTAGTCCTTGTTGCTCTGCAATAAAATGAAGTAGTAAATTCTAAAATCCATAAAGTCAACTGAAACGTTTTAAAGATGAAATTGCATCCAGTTTTCGTGGGCTTTGTGCTTTACTATCTTGTGTTACCAATCTAAAGCTGTTTGTGGAGGTTTTGCTTTTAGCAACAGATCTATAAAATAATCTAAGAGGTATCCATGGAAGTGTCATAGGTGTTCATCAGCTAACAGAAAAACAATTATTCGGCACATGGTAATTTTATGGATTAAAATCCCTTCCCCCCAGTCTTCCATTTAAGAACAGCTTGATTTGCAAACTGATGAAGTAATGCACAGTAATCCTAAAAGGATCTTCAAGATGGAGTTCTTGTGGAGTAGTATCACATGGTTGTAACCCTGGTGTGTCCAGCCGGCTGCCCCACCGAGCACGGAAGTAGGAGGAGGTTTGGCACTGAATTACTGGGGCCTCTTCAAGTGCTTCTTCCAGAACTTCCAGAAGTTTTTGAAGTTACTTTGACTAGGATCCTTTGTCTGTGAAACAACATCTAATTTTTATAGTGGAGTTGGAACATTTGGAGGAAGGGAAGGTCATAAACATTAAAAAAAAATAAATTAGAAAGGCAACCAATAGAAACAGCTCAGAGAATACCTGACAAGTTTTTTGCATTGCAAGTTTAGCTTAACATAGTTAAATATACTGAAGTATGTAAAGGGGATGGAAAAATTTTCTTCTTCCTACACTGTTGACATCTTTCCAAACCCATATTCCATTGACCTGGACAAGTTTGAAATAATGTGTTTTCCTTCTTGGCACAAGAGATCTCTTGCTCTTAGTTATTTAGAAAAGGCATTCTTGGTGAGCTACATTCTCTGAATAAGTGTAGGCAGTATTTCTTTTTTATAATAACTTAATGGTGGCTTTGTGATCAGTGGTATTTTTTCAGATAAACTTTTTGGGGTTGGTTTGTTGTTTTTTTTTTTTTTTTTCCCCTCTCCAGGAAATGTCTAAAGATTTTATGTCATTTAGGTGATCTATTTTTATGGAAAAAGGGATGCCCACCCAGTAATATCCCAGTGCAGTAATTGGGACAGTCTTGAACCGTAGGATGAGATTCAACTTGAAGCTTGAGCTCAAAATAAGTGAGGAGCAAATGTTCTCTCAGCTGCATGGTAACAGCTGATTTAGTACTTGCAAAGGCATTGTTATCTTCTAAGGCATCATTTCCAACACAAAATTCATTTGTTAATGCAGTGAAATGTTGGGCAATGAGCTAATGGACTGTTTTGACATACAATATTTTAAAAAAATTATTGCTGGATGAAATTTACCAAACTAGAACTGAATTAATGATTTAGTTTTGGTTCCTATGAAAATGTGGGTTTGGTTTTTTTGGGTTTGTTTCTGTGTGTGTGTGTCCAGCTTTACTTAGTATTATAATCTGCCATCACTGAGTGGTTTCTATGGAGTGTATTTGGTATAAACACAAAAGACTGTTCTCTTCTGTGTGTATTAGGGGATTTTAGTGCCCAACCTCCACCTGAACTCTGAGAGAGCTAAATTTGGCTTCCTTTGAACTAATGGAAATGCTCCCTTGATTACTTCAAAAACTGGCCGAACCAAAAGAGGTAATTGCTTTGTTCCTTACTTTAATTCAGTCAGAATGCTTTAATGTTCCAGAAGTACTATTTTTTTTTTAATGATTTTTAGTGAAATTCAATGAAGCTTTGGTTCTTATGCTGAAAAACAGAACTATCTTTACTAGTAAGGACAAGTGCATGCTGCTTACTTTAGGAGTAAAAAAAGTTGGAATATAATGTCTATGCTGATGCTTTCTTGACTTCTGTCCTTTAGCAAATATGCAAATTTCCTTTAAACTAATCACTGGGAGTCATTCTGTCTTTTTTTGGAGGGGTCCTAATTTCTGCTTCTTTCAGAGCGTATGCAACCTCCCATTCAGCTCCACAGAGCTTTAAGTATGTTTTGCCAATCTAATTCTGTTCTAACCTTCATATTGGTTTAAATCAGGATGTATTTCATCAGCTGCAATGGTGTGAGAGGATAGCTGGTCTCTCAGGTACATCCCTTTAATAATAAATAAAACAAACTTTTAGTCCGTGAAAGGCAAAAGTTATATTTTATTTCTGTCTATGTTTAGAATGATGGAGACTTAATAGACCAAGTGCTGCTTCCTCCTCCCCCCTCCATCCCTCAAAGGCTAGTTAGAGTGAATTGATAAGCATCAATTCATGAGGGGAAAAATGTGATATGGAAAAAATATCAGCATTGCCAGCAGTCTTGCTGGTTCCTGGCAACATAGAAATATGAAGGGTGGCAGGCAGCTATGCCTATGTAGACATTGAGCTCTCTCTATATACCTGGTCAATTTTCTGCTCTATATTTCATGAACTTATTCTTGGGACACTTTGCAATGTAATACCTATTTTCAAGGTTGTAAGAGGCTTGGATGAATTGAGTAAATACTTTAAAGGAAATGAAATGATGTTTACCACCAATCATCCTGACCTTGGTCAATATAAACAATTAAAAAATCTACAATGTCTGTTATTTCTCCTTTGTGGATCCCCTTCTGCATATACGTAGTTTCTGAGTAGTAAAACTAATGAAGCTTGGCTTCCCTGCATTATCGCATATGATACCACTTTTCTCCTGCCTATGGACAGGGGGCCACACCAGGGCTGTGCATATGATGATTGACCTGCCAATGTTCTCTGCAGCTTGCTGCTCCTCTTGACTGCTTGGAAAGCCCTGACTCTTGGCTGCTACGTGTGAAATAAGTGGCTTTAGGGGCAGCATGGGGCTGCACGATGCCTCTGGGTATTTGCTGTAGAACCTTCTTGTTGGAGACCCACAATCCTGTCAAGTTTGGTTGAAGTTGGGCAGTGTGTTCTAAAGTTAGTGTGAGGTGCTGACATGATCGTGTCAGAATTGCTTCCTTGGAAGACTGCTCAGAAGACTGGGGTTTTTCCGTCTTTGGCTGCTAAACTCCTCTTCATGGCAGCCTTGACATTCTTTCTGGTCTGCCTGTCTTCATTATAGCATCCTTCTCACTTTCTGGTTTTCAGTTCATGGTGGTTTTAAGTGAAACTGCCATGGAGAAATGTACTTAGGGTGCAGGTGTAATAAGGGGCATGGAAGGGTAAGCAAAAGCATGAAATGCCTCTTTACTGCTGTAACGCAGTGATTTTTTTGTGTGAACGTCTTAACTGACAATTTTAGCGGCCTGATAGCTAAAGTTTAATGCCTAGTTCTTCTAGTGGCTTGTTACATGAACATTAATTTTTTGCCCTTTGGCTGCCCCATCTGTAAAGAGAACCTGCTTATAATTGTCCTACTTTTGGAAAGTTCTTTGAGCTCTGCAAACAAGGAACAGGTGTGGAAGTGTTACAGGGTATCTAGTCCCTCTCCAAGTGAGAGCAATTGCAGACTGACAGAAATACGCTTATGATGAATCCAGCATAGCTTTGGGAGTTTTGTATTTTCAACCCTATATCTGTATATTTTTATACTTTCCTAAGATTTTTATATTTGTCTGTGGTGTTGTTTATTATAGTTTTATTTAAATATCAATCCTGATCTGCAGTTACTTATGCTGTATTTTTTTAGCACGTATGACTGGCAAATGTCTTATACGGAGAGCTGTTATGCTCTGAATATGCTCTTATGCTTTGTATAACAAGTACTTGTTCCTCTTTGCTTGTGTTTTATTGTGAAGTTTGAACAGACAAAATGTAGAATGTTGTTCCTTCTGTAATGCCAGTGAGTTTTAGAGAAATTCAGATGCAGCAACAGACAATGCCAGAAACAAAAGCAGAACATGGGTTTTCCAATTTCTAGTCCTCTACCTGCTAAACCACTTGATAATCATACCATCAGTTGAACTGGTAGACCTGAAATGAAAACAGGCTATAACATTCAATGGCACCTCATTTCTCAGTTACAATGCAAGCTATAAATCCCAAGCAAAAAATTTCTCCTGCTAGCCCAATTTATATTAATTAAAAGAATAAAATTCCAGGAAAAAAAAAAAACCTGCATGCTCAATTTGTAGACAAAAAATAGTAAGCTCTGAATCTGCTCCATTTTTATCATTTAAAAATACTTTTCTATTAATAGAACTTCTTTGTTTTTAAAGTGACTTTTTTTTTGCATCCCAGGAGATTCGCTTTAACATGGGAAAACTGAAAAAATCCTTTAAATGAAATACACGATAATTTCAAAGGAGTCATGTCAAGACAGTTAAAATAAATGGGGGGTTACAATTAAGATTTATTATACAGTTGTGGAGGGGGAAACCATCTGTGTTATCTGGTTTAAGCATAAACACGTCAAGCACTTCTAAATACAAGATATATAAGCAGTTTTCAGTATGCTAAATATTGCTGTGGTTTAGTGCATATCCCCAGCATAACAGGCAATCATATAGAAAAGTCAAAACACATTGTAAAAATATGTTATAATCTGTAACAAATGGAATTATCTCTTTTCCTTCACTGTTGATTGTTCATGGATGATCCCAGGCTCGAATTGGTTCTCTATTCATTTGGCTAGTATTAGTACTTCCTCTGTGCAATCAGAATAAGGAAAAAATACAAGCAAAGCAAATGTGAGACTAACACATAGTGACTATGGCTGAGTCAAATAGAAATATCTTTCATTGTAAACTCCAAAGCCTTCGTTAAACTTCAAACCGCTTTGGATCTGGTCTTAGTGAAAACCTTGAGGTTCCAAAGAGGAGTGAATCTTTCATAAAACAGATCTTAATATGGGAAAACCATGATTGGCTAATAAAAAAAAAAAGAAAAAGATTAAAGTCAAGTAAAGCTGTGTAGAGGAGCTGCAATGTAGGTAATGAGCAATAAGGATTTATGGGTGCAGTTTTTTTGCTAGCTCCTATGGAAACTGCTTCAGTACCAGCTTATTTCAAAGTAGGTAATTTTTTTGTCTTTATAAAAGCTTCATCTAGTAGCCACTTGTCAGAGACAAATATTATAGCAGAATCAAATGGAAATTAAAATAGAGATCAGAATAAGAGGTTTATAAGATTTAAATGAAAAAATAATAAAAAAACCCCTAAAATGTAGCTAGAGACAACATCAGTATCTCAATAACTCAGAATAACTGACATTAAAGATTGTACAGGCACATTCATGTTTGGATACACAGCTGAATAACTTTTAAGGGGGAATAACACTGTTCTTCCTTTGTGTTTGTGGAGGCCATGTGACATCTAAATACTTTGTTGTCATGCATTCAGTATGAAGAGTTTATAGCCTGCTGGGAGCTGTAAATTCTACAGGGAAGAAAGTTCCTCTATATAATAAAATTATTCCAATGCCCTCACTTTTAATGTTGATGCTCTTAAAGAAGAAGAAAACATTATCTTTTGTGTCTCTTATTCTCTTAACATTTTCATTTACGTTCCATGTTTCCAACCTCTAGCGCACGTAGGCAACTCAAATCCCTGCACGGTGCTGGAGACTTACTTTAGGCATGTTTTGCTTTCACAGAGGAAATTGATTTTTTTAATAAAGTCAGATCCAGGAGCTGGAAAGAGAAGCATATCATTGCCAATATTTCCAAGACTTGGAAGCTGGAAAGATAATGTCTATCTATGCTATTGCTTTGATTAAAGTCATTACATGACGTGCTTTATATACAGTCGAGTGAATAGAGCTTTGGAACAGTGGGATAGTGCATTTTGTTGCTCGATCTGCTACTGCCCTGCTGTGAAATGTGGGTAAATCTTTTAATTTCTTCTTGTCCTGGTTTCTCTACCTGCAGAAATAGTATTATAATCATTTTCTCATAAAAGAAACATTCTAGGTCAGAAGGTAGAATTCTCATTACTGCTAGTGATAGAGCATCATCAGCTCACTTTGCAAGATATTTTCTATGAAGATAAAAATATTGGATGGTGCTGGAGCAATGTAAGTTCTATTAGTCATGATGTGCCACTTCTCTGCATGTTTGGACACTAAAATACAAAAGATGTGAACAGCCATACGCAGACCACTAACTCCTGTTCTGGCTCCCTATGGTGAGAATAGAGGCAAGAAGGGTGTTTATTTGTTCTGCTCAGAATTGGATAAAATAACAAGCAGTTTACTTCAGAGTCAGAGGCTGACCACAGCAATCTGTGGTGTCCTGCCAAAATCCACTCCAAGCTGTTGTGAATGAAATCAGTTTTTCATTTCAGCTGTACTCTTGAAAGTAGCTGGGAACATTACAGTAGCCAAGTGGTAAACTCTGGATAACCTAAGACATCAGATAGCTTTCAGTTGTTCCAATTTCTGTTTAGTAAGTACTAATGATAAAAGGCAGCCCACAGTCGAGCTCTTGAAGTATGTTGTGCAGCACATATTTTTTTTTTGTTTGTTTCAGATACCGTTAACAGTAGAAATGTTCTTGTTTACTTATCTCTAATACGGTTCACTCAGTTCACTTCTAAATGCACATGCAGAATTGTGGTCGCTGCACTAATGAACTCCATATTTAAGCCATTTTGGAAATTGAGGATATCAGTGAACTCTTACACACAATATAGAAAGATATGCCTTTGTATAAATATGGCTTGGTAAATGGCAATGCCTTGTCCTTAAGTAGGATAAAATAATATTTCCCATTTTTGTACCTTACATTCTATGGAAAGCGGCCACTAAAATTACTTGCATGAACTGTATCTCTGTGAGGTACAGTTTAAAAACAGTTTAAAAAGTTAATATTCAGGATGCTACTTGTGCCATTAGGTGGTGCTTTCAAGCTTCTCTAGTGCTTGGAGGGAAGCAAAAGGAGCACTCAGCTTTGTGCAGGACGTGCTTTCACAGGGTTTCAGAGGGTGCAATAATGAAGCCCAGCTGTGGCAGTAACAGGATACAACTGGGTGGTTGTGCGAGAAGGAGGTGGGTGAAGCTGAAATTCAGCTTGTGAAATATTTGATGGAGGAAGTCACGTGCAGTGTGCGTCCTTTAAGTCTAAAAGATGATTCTGAGCCAAAGAAGTTAGAGTTTAATGCTGGTTTGTATTAGCTGAAAATCTGGCTGATTGCATGCTGACTTTGGATACACACTGATGTCTTTAGCTTTTTCACTTTGCTGTTGGTTGCCTGCTTTGGTATGCTGCCATACTTGTTTAGAATGAGATTAAGCTCTTTTCCACAAAACACCCAGACCTCTGGTTACAAGGAAGGTATTTAGTGGTGTGTACAGGCTTCTGTGAATAGGTAGGAGAATCCTGGGGTCACGGTTTTACTGGTATTAGTCTTAAACAGACCAACTCCTGTCTCCTAGGATGCTCTCTGTTCCCGAGGAAAAGGAATAAAAAGTCGAATCTGAGCCTGTCAGGGCAATTGGATGGTGGATATTATTTATCTAGGTCACTCTGATGTCTTTGAGCTCCTTGCTGAAGTGGTATCCTTCTGCTCAGTAGCAGGATATATTCCAAGATAGTATTCAGAGATACATACTTGGGAACTATTTTCTTGATTGCTGCACCTGTGATACACAAATGATGGGTGGCCTGAGCAAACTGCTGAGCCCCCTGGAGTAGGGGGTCAAAGCCTCCTCTCATGGTTCTCTTACCTTTTGTATTAGCAATATGGATGGAGAATGAGTCCAGTGCTGAAAATGTTCTTGGGATGCAGCTTAATCCATGGTGCAAACATAGCCATAGGGATCTAAGTGAAAATGTCTATGGGCAGAGTAATCTGTAATTGTCAGTTTGGGGAATTATGGCTGCCTCTGGGGAAATGTTCGGAATCGCTGTCAGAGGCAGAATGCTTGTGTGGTTGAATTACAGCTGTGCTCTGGTATGGCAGGGTCTCATTCTGTATAATATTGTTACCTTTTTTTTATCTCTATCTCATCCTTGCTAGTCTGTGATTGAGTTAACTTTACAGTAACTGTGGCTAAAATTTACTACTAACGGATTCCTTGTTTTTCTGTTCACCTTTCAATATTTTTGTTTTTATCAAAGTTCCAACTTCTGATATAGCTAATGACCTAATTAACTAGTTACTCCTTGGTTTGCAGAAAGCTTGTGGTGGTAAATTCACACAATATTATAATGACCAATGACCACATGTAACATTCATCATAATACACTATCACTATCATGAGTTTCTTTCCCCACAGAAGTCAGTGCTTTGCACCTTTTTTTACCCCTTTTTTTTTCTTTATAGTTTCCATGGAAAACTAGTTCACTGATGTTTATTCTAATGGCCCTCTTGTGCTACTGATGCAATTTTTATTTTCATGGCAAGATCTGACTTATTTGGTTAATACTACAGAATAAAACCTAAGTAAGATTGGTATTCATTTTTACTGGGTTATTTTTAATCTAATTCACAACTTCCTATTTCTGAGGATCAGTTACTGACAGTTTTTCTGGTATTTGTGGCTGGGATCCTAGGGACGACACAAGAAATCATTTAACTTACAGTGCTTTCTTATTTATTAAGTGCTCAAACTTTTTTTGTTATATTTTTGCACCAGTATTTATATTAAAATTGTACTGAAATGATTTCTCCAAGATTGACATCCTTTTCTGTAAGCTGCTGTAAAGATTTAGTAGGAAAAAATGGAAAAAAACTCCTCAGAAATACACCATATGGCAGGATTTGAGTCTACAGAGACCAGTCAAAGAACAGGAACAGTAAAGTATTACAGTATTATACATGAGGAAATGAAACATAGAAAGAGTAAGTGATGTGTGTAAGAAAACACAAAAGGCTTAAGAATCTCTGTTATGTATTTTTATCATGAGTTGGTAGCATTATTTAATGGGTTTGCTGAATTTTAATGAAATTTTACTTTTAGTGAAAGGCTGCTGTGGTGTACAGTATTCTATAAAGCTGGATAACAGAGGCTCAGCAACAGCTTGCCAGTATTTATGAAAATAGTGAAACAATGGTGTTTGGAATTGTGGAAAGCTGTTAACAGCACGAGAAAGTATAAAAAATAATTTTAAAAGATCTTTGAAAGAGAAGATGGGTGTATAAGCTTTAATTGGTAAGGGAGAAGGTGAACATGCTTTCTAGTGATGGAATAGTTGAGGTACTTTTGGAAGAAAGATCTAAGAAAGAGGTGAACACCAGTCATTTCTGAGCAGGAATGGATTCCCAAGGATAAGGCTGTGTAGAAGAAGCAGTAGCCCAGAATTTTTTAGTGGTTCATAATCTCTGTTTTCTTGTTCACATTGTTTCTAGAAATTCTGTGACAAGCCTTATTTCTATGTGCAAACCTGTTTGAATATACTTGCGTTGTGACTTCTGAAGAGTTAATCTTTAGCCAGAGATGTACATCTGTAAGTGAGAATTTGTGAAGAGGCAGCTCTGATGGGAGTTGGCAATAGATGTTGTCATTTTGGGTTCCAGCTGCCCCATGAGGATGTGATGGACTAAGCTTGAATTAGAAAACTGTTCCTAGAGCTCCAAAGACTTGTGGATAGAGCCTAGACTCTGACCAGACTCTTAGTGCTTAAAAACATTGGAATTATATAGCGGCTGGGTCCCTGAAAATCAGCCTGTTAAGTGTATGAAAGCTGGGATGTTCTATTAGGGAATATTACAGCAAGAAGTGCTATTATTCTCTGAACACGGGAAACTGAGTTTAGAAATCAGTGGAAGAGTTGAGATTTCCTGAATCCCTTTATTCTGCCGTAACCTTCTGTGGTTTTCTTCTAGTACTGCTAAACCCATAAACTTTAAATCTGTTACCAAAACCTTATTTTCCTTTATACAGTCAGTTGGTCTTTGAAGCTGAAAATGCATGAAAGACCTCACACAACCTATTTCAGAATTTGCTGCTGGAAACCTCTTGCTTTTAGTAGCTGTACCTACTGCAGCAAGGGCCTCTAGCATACATACAGCATTTGATCTAAAATTATTTGGAAACAAAGGAGAAAGAGAATTCCATCATTCTCACTCCACGTGGCTAGTATTGCCACACTCACTTAGTAATTGTTATCACCTACTACGTGTGTTGATTTTATGCTGTGAGTGCAAACATTTTCATGCAGGTGGAGATTGGGATGAATCTTGCTGAGTTTTAAACTTGTAAGGTGTGAATATTAGAAAAGATGCCAAAAGAATGGTGAATGACTAAATGAATAGTGAACCTGGGGACCAAAGTACTAGTCTCAAAAATAGTAATGAAAAAATGGTTTTGAGTTAGAATGTCTAAAAAGTAAGAAATAGCTAGGAAATAACGAAGAAATAAAGTTTATTTAGGGAACTGTAAACCTGGGAGGGATGTTGGTGGATGGGTTCGGTTGGGTTGTTGTTTTTCTTTTATGGGGCGGGGGGGAGTGTTTTCTTTGAAAGAAGTTTGAGATAAGAATGCGCAGACTTCTACTGTTTGTAGAAATGTTTGTTTTTTCCAAGAGAATTCCTAAATGAAAAATAGAAATACAAAATTACTCTCTGGATTTTATGTTGATAAAAGTTTGAATATATAACTGACAGCTTATAAATAGAGCTGAACATAGTAAGGACTCATGGAGAACTCTTTTCAGACATACTGACATCTAACGGAGGTACCTTTAAGGGGGGATGAATTTGAAATACAACATGGTTTTGTTTTAGATGAAGGTTTGTCAAGGAGGATTGCATTATCTCCATATCGTAGAAGTTTCCCACTGGAGCTCTTTGAGTTTCTGTTCAACTTGATGGATATTTTAAATATTCTTGCAAGTTCTGTTTCCATAGTTATGTCTGCTCTTTTCCTTCAAAGTCTGACTGCAACTGGGATCTACATCTATTTGTGCACAAAGGAAAAGAGAAAATTCATTTCCCATGGGTTGAACAAGAGAGTTAGTAGTTTCAATACAGGACTTTGCAGAGAAATTTTAAATACTTTATACTTTACTATTCTCCGGAGTCTTTGCAATTTAAATCTAACACTGGGAAATTATTAGTTAGCAACTGGGACAAATAGTGGCAAATTATTAGCTATGATGGTAAGTGGTAGAAAATGTACACAGCACATAAGGAATTGTTTCTAATATGTCAACAATGAATAGTTATGAAAAAAAGATTGGATGGAGATTACTTCTTATTTCCTCAAGGATTAGCTTGGAGAGAATTACTTTTGTTCTGTGTTTTTTATTAATGACTTTGGCATAAGTAATGGGATTATGCTCATGAAATCTATTGATGACAACAATTTAAGAGGGACCATAAAGACTGTTATTTTATATTATAAAGGAAAGAACTGGACAGCCTTGGAGACCAAAGTAATAGAAAATCAATAAATCAAACCCCAGGGCTGGGCACCTGGGAATTGAAACATCTCTTCCAGAGGCTCACAGCTGGAAGTATTCACAGAGGAAGAGGACCTGGGTGCATTGGTTGCATACTCTTCCTACACAGGAAGAGTATTGAGCCATTAGTGTGACATGGCCATGGAAAAATGAAATGTGTATCCAATGAAGTGCTCCCAAAGGGTGAGTACTGATCCTCATGTTCAGGAACTCGAGAGACCTCTCTGGGTATGTTGTGAACAATTCTAATCACTCATGATTAAGAGATGTGGATCCAAACTGGAATGTCCAGCCAGGATCACTGGAGGAATGGACAACTCTGTGTGCAAGAGGAGATGAAAAAACATGACTCGCTCAATTTCAAAAAAGCAAAGCTGAAGAGGCTATTGTGGCTGTTTATATTGGGAAGGAGAAGAGCTTTTTTTGTACTTAACCTAAGATTGTCAAAATAGTACCAAATAGCCATGCGTAAATTTACAACCAGTTATATTAAAAAAATTCCAAAACGTTAGAATTGTTTCCAATTATAGCAATATGAAAATTTTGGAATTGCTTAGTTACTTCAGTACTTTTTTGATTTGTTTTTAAGAACAGAAGGAGAAATTGAAATGTGTTTGTCAATGTTACATATAATCCCTTTCAGATAGTGCATGGTGGAAAGTTGTATTTTTGAGACAATAAGAGAGTAATGAATTTCTAGGTCTAATCCCAAGTTCTCAGTAGTCAGTAGGTCAGTGCTTTTGAAGCAGCGGTTGCTTGAACGGTTTTTGTAGGTTGAGGCTGAAGCTCCAGGTTGGTGGCCCAAGATAACTCATTTACCTGATCCTTAACAGTGCAATATAAAATGGTTTGGGGAGGAAAAAATAACATATTCGGCCATACTGAAACAAACATTTAAAAGTATTCAGGCAAATACTTCATCCTGATAGATACAGTATCAGTTTTTAATCTTTGAGAAGTTCCTCACCTCAACAGTTTCACTCCTTTTTTGTGAACACTGGACCAATTGCAGATTCTCTGTCTAGCTGCCTCTGTGGACTCTGCTATTTTGAAACCTTGTATAGCTGTGGTTATGGTTTTCTTTTTAGGCTTCAGTAGTATATGTAGAGAAACTAATGATTTAGTTCAGTATGATTTGACAAAAGCAATTCCTCCTTCAGAACATGCCAACTGTGGTCAGCTCTCCTAATATCTTTTGCACATTACCATCCAGGTATGAATGACTGCTAGGACTGGGTCTGGGACAGAAAGGAAAATAAAATGCTAATTCAGACTTGAAAACAGGCTATTTTCTGTCTTTTGCTTTCCAAGAATTCCCTGCTGACCAACCTTCACTAGCTTGTGAAATTCAAAACACTTTCAAAATCGCAGTGCTCTGTGCGTCGTGTTACACGTGTCATTCACAGGGTCTTTATGCAGACTTCACATATAGAAGAATTTTCTTTAATAAAAGAATGTGACATGGAATGTATATGTAGAATTTTAAAATGAGGTTTTAATCCCAAAACTAATCAGCAGAGTACAGAACATATTTTGAGGATTGTTTAATTTTACCTTTGACATGTTAAGATCGCTTTCTGTTTGGGAAACCATACAGTGAAAGTCCCAAAGCAATACCAGTTGACTTATCTTGCAGGTGTAGTTCAGGAAGGATCTATAGCCCACAGGTATGTGACAAGAAATTCAATCTTGAAAAAAAACCAATTAATTTTGTACTTTAGCCTTTTAGGTGCAGGCAAATTACAGCCAGAAAGAACTGACGTTCACTATATAAATTACATGCCCAGCTCTATTTTCAGTCAAGAGTCAGAGCTGGTCCTGCCTGGACCTGACCCTTCTAGGCAGCCTGTGTACTTCAAACCTGAGTCTTGGAGTTTGAAACCATTGCATCCCGCTCAGAGAGACACTCTGCCTTTCCCTTCCCAGCCTCCCCCATGGGCAAACAATCCCCTCCAAACTGTGTAGCCATAGTAGTGATACGTGTTTTAAATCCTTGGGAATCACACTGTTGGGGTGATGCTTATGCCTTTTAGTTGAATGGGAATCTTACTGGCTTTGAAACATTTTGGACTGGACCTGTAAAGTTAAAGTTATCACATGAATAATTGTATTCATTCTGTCATCAATGTATTTAATTTGATGGTTTCATTTTTCGTATGATCTCTTCTCTTTTAACTGCAGACAGACAAGACTACAGGCTTCTCTTTTGCAAGCGAGGACTTATAAATTTGATGCTGGAGGTTGCATAGAGTAAAAAAATTAAAATTACAGGTAAGATGATGTTCACCTCTGCCATCTGTGCTGTGGGCAGTAGCGTTTGTCTAGCAAAAAGGGAAATGGTAGCAACTTAAGTAACTGCAGCTGTGAAGGTGTTATTCTATTGCAGATCAGAAGTATCTTTACCAATATCAAATTAATTTTATAACCATCAAAACCTGCCCAGGAAGTTCAGCCTCAAAACCAACAACATTTTGTTCTGTTTCTGGTACCACAGTGCTGGTCCCTATGCAGATCAGTGATACATTGCAGACTAACATGGAAAGGTTCTTATATTCTGATTCTTAGATTTTCAGATATGACTCTTGACAGGTTTTTCAGTTTCCTCATCTTTGGCGTTACTATGAGCCCAGATTTCTATGTAATTTGATCAGGATTAATCTTTACCATATGTGCCATTCTTCTTTTCCCATAGTTGAAATAACAGATGTAAGCCCTGTTTCTTTCCTGTGCAGCTTTATTTCACTGTATTGTTGGAAACTACAAATGTCATGAAGATTTAATTTTCTATGGTAATGGATATGGGGCCAGAATAATTATGTCTTAATTACCAGTCACAATTAGGTTGATCTTTTTGAAATTAGGAAACAATATATAGTTGGTTGCTGTGCATATCAACATATGAATAGAGCATGCTGTACACTGAACACATGTAACTTTCGTCTTCCTACAGAAGGCATGCAAAACAGAAAAACAATCTCCTGCACTTTAATGGTCTGAAAAAAATAGTTCTGTCTATCTTGCCATACTATTATTTCCTCTTAGATGCATCCTCATCTTTGTTGGATGATACACTAATGGGACAGCAGAGCTGACTCTGACTATTCTATATCCATTTTCATCCACTCCATGCCCAGTTGAGTGGTAGATAAAAAAAGGCGAACTATTAGATAGAATTTCATAGCTTGTATCTCCATGGGGGTTGTTTTTCATAGGACCCCAGTACTGCCAAATTAGTGCTATGTGACTAAGAAGTGAGATAAATGACAACAGTAGGCGGATACTTCTCAACATACCAACTGTAGGGAAATTTCAGTCTGAAGTTTATTTAAAATCAAGAAGGGTCATCTTATTAATGTACTTCTTGTACTTGTTGAGACATATATTTGTCTCACAATTCAGTAGTATATAAGTTACTGACTCTTGAGGGTTAATCACTTCGAGTATAATAGACTGTAATAAAAGACTGGATCTCCAGCTGGTCTGAATTATCACAATCCCGTTGCTCTTAAGTTCTTCCCACTTCAATGAAATGTTAAGTGTTTCCCTATTCCTAGCTTCTTTATCTTTTTTTGGTAGTTTCACCTTTAGGGGAAAAAAAAAATCTGTATTGCAATAGAGATCAAATTACTTTATCTTTTTTTGTAAATATACAGTATAACAAGTTGTAACGTCACTCAGAGTGGAGCATTTCTGACTTGTATTTGCCCTTTATCTCATTATAATGATGCCAGAGGTCCAATGTAAATATCCTTCTGTTCTGTCCAGCAACTCATACTTTAATTTAGTGTAATCAGAAAATAATAACTTCTGTAAAACAGCCTGTCAGGGAGAAATAATAGGGCTGTTAGGCATTTGGCAAAACTCCATTGCATACTGCTGAGATACAATATTCCAGTTTTGCAGGACGTTTGTCAAGCCACTTGGTTGCTATAACGTGCTGGGAAGATCTTCCTATCGTCAGATAGCATCTGACAGAAGACTCTGAACAGCCAACTCTTCACAATTTAATGAGCAAACCTGGAGCAGTAATCCCATCAGGAAGGGCACGTAGAGTAGCTCTGATTACCATATTTGCAACCAGCACTGTACTTACTGCTTTCATATGGTTCCCTTTTTTTTTTCGTACCAAGAAATTATTTTTCGTGGCATTAACTGTGAATTAAATAGACTCTGTGGAGAAATAACTTTAAAACATATCTGGATCTTTCAGTTATTTTCTGTATGTAAATGGTATAATATTTTTCTGAGCAGGATTTTACTTCTTCATTTGCAGTACTTGAAGAAGCACCAAAATAGGCTTTAAGGCAGTTGTTGGAAGAAGGTATGGACTTCTTTTATCCATGCTGTAGCGACTGGCAGCAGTTCAATTTATTGCAGTCAGAGCACTTTTAGCACATCCAATATATGGACGTGTGTAAGTGTCTCACATATGGAGCCCCATGTGTTGGGAAATGTGCTACTGCCTTTTGTGCACTCCTGAACACAGTTCTATAGGACTCATAAATAAAAAATGGAGGGGAAGGAAAGTCTTCTGTTTTAAAAGTTGAATAGAGGAAAGACCACTGAAGGGTAAAAAATTAATGTATAAATGCAAACACACCAGGACAGACATTCATATAGTTGCACTCAAGGGACAAATGAGTAGAAAAAATGGGATGATATTTTTTTCAAAGGACACTTCAAAACCACTTTAGTAAACATCTTTTTCAGTGAAAACTTGTTTAAATTGCAAGTTTTCCCAAATGGAACAAGCTTTGACATTTGGGGATACAGGAAAAAAAATCACACTTGTTTTTTGACTTAGGAGGAAAGCATTCTTCATAGCATGTATAATGTTAAGAGTTCTGTGAATTAAAATGAGATCTGTGGTATTATCCATGTTTTGTTGTTTGTTTTGGTTTGTTTTTTTTTTTAATTGCATAAAAGTACATCCCAGAATAGATTCATAAGTGTTGTCATGAAACATGTGAACCCTGATGGATGCCAAGTTGTTCTGTGCAGAGTCCAGCCAGAGCAATTCCTGGAATGGTGGGAGCCTTCTGGATAGCTGATAGCTGGGAGGACAGCGCTGACTGTCAGCTCTCTTTCTCACCGAGTTTTTTGTTTTCCAAAGTAACTCTGTGCTGGATCATCACCTGGAGTAAATTAGCATTGCTACATCTGATCATAAAATGAATATTTTACATTAGGTATAGAAGATTAGAAATCTGTGATTTTTAAAAATGTATTTATGAAACTTTCAGAGTAAGTTAAGTTTTTCAGCCGTTGGTATAGTTTGTACCTCAGGTGCTGTTGGAGTGGCCTCTTGGGAAGTGTTGCTTTTTCTGATTGTGGCAGGAGAGCAGGAAAAAACATCTCTAACCATCTCTTTCACCCTGTGCTGAGAACAGCACAGTGTGAACTCTCTAACCTTACAGCACTGAACTCAGTCCTTGTCTGCTTGCTTAAAGGAGTCCAATATTGGTTGCAGAAATGTAAACTGTTTGTACTTGGTGCTGTTATTTTGGATATCAGCACTGGCTGATTTCCAGAATTTGATCAAAGAGCTGTAATTGTTCTTACGGTGAACGTTAAGTTTTAACTCTCTGGATGGTTAGTATAGGAAGAAAACCAAACCCTTGTTTTTCTTGAATAGCAGTTTTGGGAGTTGCATGCAGTGGAACTTAATGCAAATTTTGAGGACTGTAACAGATGCGAAAGAAAGTGAAAGTGATCAGTGTATGAACACTTATGCTGAGATACAATCTAGGTCTTGCAACTCCTCTTGGGAAAAACAAGCTGGAGCACAGGACGACTCCTGCAGTACTTGCAGCTTCTTTTACTGCGTGGAATTACATGCATCAGCTGTTGTCATTGGCTTGCTTGGCTTTAGAGTGATCACATTAACATTTCNAAGTTAAGTAACTGGCTTTGTAATATTGTTAAGAGCAGTTGTTCTCACACAATCTGGAATCTCTTCAAGCCCTGGTGTGTCTCGGTGTAGTATGAGATTGATGTGTATGTGATACAACTGTAGAGATGCTTGTTAGTTAAGTTAGTCCTCAATGGGAAAGAGACTGTTAATCAGGGGACTGATCCTGTCTGATCAAGATAGAAAATTTAACTCTGAGGAAAATGGGAAAGATATCTTGAAAAGTTTGTCAGGGCTGTTGCAGCTGTGTTGGTTTTCTAGATCCTAAGCTTGTCCTTTAGAGCATTTGAATGATTTTCCTATCTATAAATGATTTCATTAGCAGAAATGTTTTCTGTTTGTGTGTACTTTTCTGTAAAACTCAGAATTCAGGATTTTCCTTGTAGTAGTTACAACTAGAGAAGATAGATACCATTGACTTTGCCAGTTGGATAAAGTAATGCATGTTCCAGTTTACACATATATCAAATTAATTCTTTGTGACTATTTTTTAGAGCTTTTAATTGAAGAATTTCATGATTATTTGAATTATTGCTGGAATTTTTCAACTTATTTATTAGAATTCCGCTATCTGCTTATGGGCTGTTTTGAATAAATAAATAAAAAAAAATGCTTGCGGGAAAATAGTTGTAAAAGATCCATTCAGATTTACTTATAGTAATAATTTGATCCTACAGAGTCACCGTATAAAGAATAACTGCAATGTTTTTTTTGTCTCATTAAACTGGTGGATTGTAAATAACCACTGGCTGTGGAGTAGCGTATACTATGCATTACATTCATGTATTTTATTTTCAAATTATGAATCGTTTTAAAACAAGGACAATCTAATCTGTTTCAGATACAGTTGCATTATGTATTATTTTATCAATCTGTAGATCATAATCATCTGTAAATGTAATCTGTTGTATAATTTTTGATCCTTTGTTGATTTTCAGTCTTTAGAAATAAGCCAGAGCTTTCTGGAACCGTTGCCTACAGAAAAAAATAAGTATATTTACATCTTACTTTCTTAAATGTCTTTTGTTTTCTTTTGGTTTGATTCCCACCCCCCAGCAGTTCCCTTGATTCCGGATTATCGTCCTAATATCCCTCATCACAGCATTTTAAAGTTTTACTTCATAGCATAGCAAAAGAGAAAAGCACTTTTCCAGGACCATGCTGCTGTTTCCTTTGTATCTTGCTATCCATATTTTGCTCTTGCATTTGGTAGCACCTGTAATTTTTGCTTCTTGATGAGACCTTTCTTGCCTTTGTTTTTTCCTAGTAGTTGGAGTCTGGTTAATTCATTCCTGGTGTGAATTTTTGTCCGTGTCTAGTATGTACTGGACCAGTGCTAAAGCAGGAGTAATGACGGACTTCCCTGGCTTCTGTCTTTAAGGCACTCTTGCACGGGCCAGCTTTGGTCTCAGAGTGCAGGTCATATTTTCTCCGTAAGGACGAGGCAGCTCCTGCATCGCGGAGCTTTCTCCCTTTTGGCAAACCTCACACACACAAATGTAACCCAGCAATGTCAGGCTCCAGGGGTTTTGAAAACAGAGGGCTTAAACATTCTAGAAAAATATGGGGAAGTGTTGAAATAGTTGCTACTTCTTCCTTCAGCTGTCCTGCTTAATTTTTTGACCTCTGATTATCTGTCTTCCTCTGTTTTTTTTTTCCCCCCTGTCAGTTTATACAGATAATGTCATCCATGGTTGTGATGGTATCAGTTTAGAGAGTTCTGGTTTGCTTTTGTTTTGGTTTTAAGTCTCCCGGACTAAATCACCCAACACCAACGAGACAGCGGAACATTTGGCAATTGGTAAATGAAAGAAAACTTGTAAGGACTAATTCTGTAAGTAGTTACACCTACATTCCTATAAAAATGTTTTCTGTTGGTTATTCTGTCCTCAGCAGGCTGTTCACTTTAGGAATGTTATATGCGGAAGTTGGAAGATTTTCTGGAATGTCTAGTGGTAAATAGGAGCCCTACATATGGATACTTTGGGGGCACTCAAACAACAAAAATGTTATTTTATACTCTCCCCAAAAATCTAGTAGAAATTAGTGTTTCCCTAGCAGCTGATCAAGATAGGCACCCTTAGCAATTATGAATCCATTGGTATCCTCCTAAAGCATTACAGTTTTGATCTTTGCCTCTTTCACTTTATTGATGTAAAAAAAAAATGCAGGTTTTAAACCTGTATCAATTTTCAAGCTGCTGTGCAAATCTCTGTACCCTGATTTTTTTTTATCTTGTATTTTCCTGGGATTGCTTTCTTTTGTTTCAGTTTGCTTTCAGTGATCACAAGCCTCTGTGACATTTTTCTTCACATGCGCTACTTCTAATTTCGTCACTGTTTAATGAATCAAAATCTGTTTTACCAAATTAACAGATGGTTTTTTTCCTATGACTTGTTTTCCCTGGTATTTACTTTGTAATGTTGCTGCTCCATCATGCCCTATTTACTGGAGTTATTTGAATAATGTACTTTATTTCCATGGTTAGAGCTACCTTCTCCTTGCTTGGTTACAAAGCGTTACTCATGCAAGCAGCTTTCTCATTTGGCTCATAAACATCAGTCAACTGTGAAAAGTTTAGTAACCTTTGGGTATACAAGGGAAGCTTTATGATCCAGTAAAAGCTCTGAACATGACATCTCTTTTAAGTATTAATAGATGTTATGGTGTTTGGAAGGTGGCAAAGCGGCAAACTATGTTCTTTTGTAAGTGCAATCGGAGAAGGTGCTAGTTTTGAGAACATGCTTCATATTTAACTGAAAAATGATTGTTTGTGTATTGAGCTATTTGCATTCTGCTGCATATAAATCTAGCCTTTGTTATAAGGCCATATTTTTTCAGCATATATGTGAAATCTACAATCCACTTGAAAATTTGTACTTGATCTGAAGACCAGCCCTCACTGGTGTTGAAAGAAAGTTTCAGATGTGGACTAGTTTTCTTATATGAGTATTTTTGCTAACATAAGCAAGCCCTTTCAATTTGAATATTAATGTTATTGGTCAAATAAAACAAAACAGATAAAAAATGAGATACTTACAGGATTTTGAGAAAATTAAGGAAATTTTTGTATTTCATGTTCAGCTATAGTCTATGTGATATATACAAATGTGAGACCTACAGTCCCTGCTATTACAATGCCAAAGGCAGCATGTGTCCTTCCTGGGTACGTTATAGTTATGGTATTGATAATTAATTCTGAGAGAATCTGAACTGAAGGACCTTTGCCAAAATACTTCATGTGTCTTTCTTTGTGGAAGTAGGAGAAGACCAAATAAAAGTTAATGGCAGAGTTTGATAAGACTAAGACCTATCACCCATGTTTTTTATCCTCTTATCAATTACCAAATGTTAAAACAGTCTTTTGTAACTAAACAAAAATATTTCTAAATATATAATGTTCATTGTTTTCTGGAGCTGTGAGTGAAGATTGCCATCACTTCCAAACAAAAGTGGGTGAAAAAACCAATTAGAACTGTGGTGTCTTAATTAAGACAGTTAAATTAAGAAGCTAAATATGGATTTGTGTTGTCCAGCTACAGTAAGATGCTCTCCAGTTTCAATTTTTTATCTTTGAAAGATTGGAAACCTCAGTATGAGCTTCTGCAAACTTTCTTGTACATTTATGGTTGCCTTGGCTGCTTTCAAACTTAAGTGTGAGATGATTTGTGTGATGGGACATTAATCTCTGTGTATGTGTGTGTTAAATAAGGTGATAACATGAGATAAGAAGATAGGAAAGGAGCAACCTTGGGTGAGACTTTTCTAAATGTGGGGCCCTGCTGGGAGAGGCACAGGTTTTGTGATTTGGGCACTGTCTCTCCTGCAGAATGACCCCTGGCACCTTCTCCTGGGTCACTGCATTGCGAAGTGGGGAAATGCACAATTCTGTGCTGCCGGCTTGTGGCAGGGTGAGTATTAAGTGGTGAACCAGTGAGTGAGAAAATTGCATGTTCTGAGGCTTCAAGTATCTTTGATTTGATATAAGAAAAAGGAAAAAGTCCACTTGTTCTTCATAAAGACCAGCTTTTTGGCTGTTCCACACTTCAGTGTGAGCAGACAGATTCCAATAGGGGTAGCTGGCCAGTGTGCAAGACAGAGGGGACTGGCTGGATAATATCTGTTGTCACTTCTATGTAGTAGTGATGGTCTCTTTCAGTATTGACTATGAATTTGAGAGCACGTGGGGAAAAATACAGTCATATTATTTGTTATATTGAGGAAAGGGAGAGAAAAAGAATACTTTTTCTGCTGCAGTGCACATAATGTTGGCCACTTCACTTTTAACAGAGAAGTGGGAACTACATAAACAAACACAAAAGTCATAAGCCCACCTTTTGAAGGGCATTAACCAGCCCATGGATTTCATGATCTTCTGCAAAATTAGTGCAAGTTTCAGGGCAAAACTGGGTTTGAATTCCCCGTCATGTGAAAATCCTCTTTACCCCCTCTCTCAATAAAACTTATGGAAGAGATGGCAAGGTTCAATTGTATTTTTTTGGTTTTCCTAGTGATAGTTTTAGTGTTTTCCTGTAGATAGTGTAAGAGATGACATGATTTTCACATTTTCCTATAGTATTCAAAGGATTTGGGATTGAATATATAATTAGTATTGAACTACATTATTTCTTAGGAGCAATGAAACTAAAGTCCAGGTCTGACTATGGCACCAATAAATGCTTGCCACATGTATTTTTATTTTGCTACTTAGTTAACTAATCCTGTTCTGAAAACCATTGAGAAGATGCCTCGATAAAAGGAAGCATCTCTATTTTGAGAACTCAAGTAATACTGGATGAGATTTTGCAGGTTTTTTAAAGATAATTTATGAACCTCACTGAGTGAAAAACTGGCTAGATTAATCTGAAGGGACTTTATTATGAGATTTCTAGTTGTTCCCGGTGCGAAACAGAAATGCAATACTATGAACATTATGTGTATTCCATCCTATGTATTTGTGCTAGCTGAAAGTCAAAGGTCTGTGCATGGAATTTACCCCCTTAATTGAGGAGCGATTAATATAGTAGTTCTGTAGTCCTTGGCCTATAAAAGTGCAATCTTTTTTTTTTTTTTTTTTTTTAATGGGAAAAAAAAGGCATGGGGAGAAGGGAGGGCTCTATTTGATCACATACCCGTGATCAGACCCACTTCTTTCTGGCTGCAAATAATCCCCTTTTCCTCCTCCCTCCCTCAGTTCTGGCTCCAAGAAGTGCTCATGGAGCCAAGATCCATATTTCACATGGAAAACGAAGCACCATGCGGACCTGATCTGTAGCTACCCTTGCCCCATTTCTTAATTGTAAGTTTTAATGATGTGTGTGAAAGTGATATTTTTGAAACTGGTTTTCTCCTTGCCCTGTGTCCCTTTATGCGAAGTTAGCTTTACTAAGAAATTGTCTGTCTGAGCAATACGTAGTTTGAACATCAACTCATTTGGGATTTTTGTGAATTTCATTACATTCAATGATCGATGTTTAGTGATATGTGTATCCAACGAAGGATAAAAGATGTATAAAAATTGCAAAGACTGCCATAAGATCTTAAGAACGGATCATTGCGTATGCAAATTGCTGACAAGGGATTAAGTGTTCTTACTCTCTGACTTGAGGGTCAACGTTCAATGGGAAAAAAATATGAGAAATTTTATATATCTTAACTGTTTGACGCACATACTTTGAAATGATTTGTCCAATTTCTACCTAAAACCACACGACTGCATGTGTAAGGGCATCTTTTTCAATTGTGGTTACAGAGTCGGGAACTGAGCACGACAATAGAAAATTCTGTGTAGGTGCAGATGATGGCATGTTAGCCTTGCGCTAAACTGATTCATGGGTATGGCTGATTGATGTAGGGACCTGTTGAGCCCTTTAAAGAAGTAAAAAAAAAAAAAAATCCAAAAGGAAAAAGGTTGGCATTCCCATTCTTCCTTTAAACTTATAAATCAAAACTCTTTCCAAAGAAACACTACATGAATGTTTATAGTGTCTGGTAAGTGTAATGTAATTTAAGAAGCTTTTTGTACGCTTCCTATAGTGACAGATTGAAGTTCATCTTAATGTCTGCATCTAAGCTTTTATTAAATACGGTTCTAAGAATCAGAGATGTATCTGTGTACAGGGGAACCTTCAGCTTCTGAAGTACTATCTTTTCTTACCTCTGTTCGCTGAAACAAAGAACGTTGAAACAAAGGATGTAAGTGTTGAGTATATTTTAGGATTATTGTATCCAGTAACTGAAGTGAAAAACTTTGTCTATCAAGTTGCTATGTTATAGTCATCCTTTGCTGGACCCATGCACACACACACTGCCAGAAGAGCCCCACCACACCCATAATATTCCTTAGAAAAATAAAGGAATTCCTTAGACACTTTTTTTTATTACATTCTTTTAGGCTTTCACAACAGCCAGATGGCTGAGCTTTGTATAAGATAAATCATCTTGCAGACATGCGCTCCCCACTAATTTAATTATTTAAATTAATATTAAAATATTAATATAAAAATATTTGTTGTGAAGGGATTACATTCTTTAAAAAATTAAATGGTGGCATATATATATGTATATACACTAATGCTCCATTTCAGCTGCTTATATGCATCATTCAACATGTTTTTGCTCTGTATTTTTAATAGCAAGCACAGCTTTCTTTTCTGAAAACTTGCTGGAGCAAAAAGCTTTTCATCTGTAGAATACCTGAAAAATAAAAGGACAAAACTTGTTTATACAATATTATCAGTGGCCTGAAGGAAAGAAGCCTATGGGAAGAAGTCTGGACTATTATGCGTAATCTTTATGAATCTATCAAAATGAAAGTAGTAAATAAAGTCACTGTATTTGAGCCTTTTGAAATAACTCATTAGGGATTTAGACAATCTTGTAGAAGGGGGAAGAAGAATCCTTTGTTAGGAATGGATTCTTGGAAGCTGGTTCTCTTTGAAAAAGAGTTTATACCACTGTGGGCGCGTTTATTTTTACTTTTGTTTTAAAACAAATGAGGTAAACTGTATATTGATGCCTGTAAAACCATTGCGGGAAATTTTACTGGCTGTGAATTATCACCTTGCTTCATAGCGCGATTAGCACTTCTAACCGTAGACTAATTAAAACACCAGTCAGCTCTGAAAAGAAGCAAAATAGCATCTTTATTTGATTTCCCAGTGTGGAAGGCTAAATGATGGAGCACATCAGACACCCAGGGCTCCACACGACTGGAGTGTGCAGCCTCCCCACGACTTCACAGAGACACTCATAGTCAGAGGACGGCCTGTCTCTGATGGGTTGGTGTCTGCTGAGCTGCATCTTGCACTAAAAATAAACAAGACCGGGGGTAAGGGGAGCTGTAAAAAGGATCTGTACTGGCTTAGAAGACTCTAGCCATGTGTTTTGTGCATGAAGTAGTATACTATCACTTGGCAGAGTGAAATATTGCTAGTATTTTCACACTGGGCCCAAACTGTAGATATTTGAAAATACCAGGGAAAAAAGGCCATTAATTAAATAAACTTTTCTTTTTTTTTTCCATAGAATAAGATTTAGGTTGTGGTCTGAATACAAGATGGTGTTATTTCAGACAGAACAGAATATTTTGGTAACTTCCTGGCTGCCAAAATCAGTTTTTCTTAAAAGAGTTCCTGGTATTTATTCATCTTTCTGAAACTGATTATTGGTCAAGCTGGTTGTTCTTATTAAAGATTTTTATAAGGTCATATATTGTGATATTTTCTATCCATTCTTCATTTTCACTGATCTTGTAAATGAAAAGATAGAAGTGCTGGCTTCTCCAGTGGGCCTCGATAGGAGCAGCACTGGGGCCCCAGTCATTAACAGGATTTTTAAAGCCAGACACTGGGATGCTGGGCAGATTTTATTGCTGTTGAGAGATGCAATGTTCTCTGTTATTCTTAGCCTCTGACCATTGCTAAAGATGAACGTTGGCCACAGTTGCCTGTTGTTTATCTTTTGAATTGTAAAGTCTGCTATGCCTCTAGGGTACCAAGCAAGGGCTGGTAAATTTATGGGACTTTTGTCTCTGTGTGAATCTCCCATTCTGTTCTAGAGGACCATTTTGGGTTGCGTGTCTGCACATATTAGATTTTCATTCTCTAGAGTGATGTACCCTTGGTTTTCTAAAAAGTATTTTATAACACAAAGAAGAATTTTGGTCTTGAACGAGTCTTTTCTTGTTAAAAGCATATCTTACATCTTATGACACTGTTATAATTCACATCAAGTAAGTAGGTTACTCTTTTTGTTTTCATTACTTCCTTTAGGTCTAGAGCTGAGTTCATCACATACAGTAATGCTTTTATGTAACTGACTGATAACAGAATTAATTTTTAATATCTTTGTATTAAAACCCTAGATATTACCAGAGACTGAAAGAAATCACATCTGCTGTGGTAAAGGTACTATTGCTGTGGTTTCCGTTAGGGTGAGACTATTCCATTTAATGCTAACAAAGTATTGTGGTTTCTTAGTATTACGTCACAAACAGGATCCTCTTGGGTGAAGAACAATGCAGATTTTGTAGAGTCTAGACTTGCCTTTTTCCCAGTAGTGATACATAGCACTGAACGGTTCCTCCTGAAGTTTGTTTTGTACACAGCTATGAATGAACATCTTTCAAATGGGTACTTGATACAGGAAAAGTAGTAAGCTAGGTTGCATTATGCTTTCTTAATTGGATTAGATAAAAATGAACATGACTTGGCAGAAAAGCTGCCTCCTTTAAACAAGGATATCCATCAGTTATGTGGTTCATCCACACACGCTCCTCCACAAATGCCAAGGAGACACATCTTTCAGTGTTCTCATGTTAAAGTTATACTGTGATTGGCTGTCATTAATCACTGTGATTGACTGTCATTAATCTTATAACTTGCTTTCTTTTGAAATAATATTTATGACTTGAAAAACAAAATAACAAATTCCATGTGCCTATCTAGTTCACATTTCCAAATGTCAGCATAGTGGTCCAGTATTAGAAGTGGGTTATCTGTGTAAAATGTGACCAATTTATGACATTATTATTTGATGCACTTGATTTCATAAGTGCATTAAAACGGCCATATAGAATCAGCCCACCGTCTGTTTAGTGCCGATTTGCTGCCTCTGTGGCCAGGAGAGGAGGCTTTGTAAAAGAAAGAAAGAACATGGCTAGTGTACGGCGACTGCCAGCTTCTGTCTGTCTGACTTAGATGCTTCGTTATCAAATTGAGCAATGAAACTGTTCCCTCACACTGTGCAGCTCAGACAGGGTACCGCTTAAAAATTTGCTCTCAGTAACAGAGTTGCATAATTTCAACTGATTTTCATCTGAGAAAAATATTAACAATACAAGATCGGGGTAAATAATGACTGCATGTAATCAAGTATAAGCATTAATGAACAATCTGCACTTTTATTCATTATTGTTATTATTAGAGAACTCGGATAGAAACTTGTACAGCACTGACTGAAAGCTGAGCATGTTTGCCATTTAAATAGCTCTTGTCGGTCCTATTGATGTTAAATAGTCCTTTTTTCAAAACGTATGTGATCATCACTGACTCTCTGGAAGGCTGCACCACTGGGCCAAGGTTGTAATTCAGACTTATCAAATACTTAAACGAATTAAGCAAGACAAATGAAATCAGTAACACACGAAAAATTAAGGATCATATTTCAATCTTACATTGAAATATTCAATCTCAAGAACAGATCTTTTGAAATTTTTTTTTGTTTAATATTAACAAGTTTGAAGCTTTGGGTGTTTGACATGTGGAAGCTTATTTCAATATTTTTCTATAGCTCTTCAAATGTATCATTTGGCCTCCGCGAGCAAGTGGAATGATGGAAATCTCTATTTTTATTTGTAATTATTCACGTACTTTAGGTTTATGTTTCATATTAGTTTTTATTATAATGTACACTCAGACATATCAGGGATTACTGGACTCTGCTGTGCTAAAAAAAACAGAGCCCACTGTACTATTTGGACGTAGGTGAAATGGTTATTTAATTGCACTGTGATAATAGGTGATTACTATAGCTTGTAGCTATATGCAACAGAACAGGATTCTGCAATGACATAGACAATTGTATCCAGCTTAACTGAAGTTTTCATGTGACAAAAGGGAAGAATAAACATCCCATGTTTAAATTGGGTTAGAAGGCAGAATGAATGGTGAATCAATGCTTTTCTACAAAGGGCTTAGCTTACATAAGCAGTTAAGCCTTCATGGAAGATGATGTGTTAGGTGGGGTACAAGTGGTTGTGTGGTCTTCACTCTTTTTTTCGTGCAAATACAAAATTATTTGGTGACTCAACCACTTCCCTGAGCAGCCTGTTCCAATGCTTGACAATCCTTTCTGTGAAGAAATATTTCCTAATATCCAGTCTAAACCTCTCCTGGTGCAACTTGAGGCCATTTCCTCTCATCCTACCTCCTATTACTTGGAGAAGAGACCAACCCCCACCTCGCTACAGCCTCCTTTCAGGTAGTTGTAGAGAGTGATAAGCTCTCCCCTCAGCCTCCTTTTCTCCAGGCTGAACAACCCCAGTTCCCTCAGCCTTTCCTCGTAAGACTTGTCCCCTAGACCCTTCATCAGCTTTGTTGCCCTTCTTTGGACACACTCCAGAACACCAATGTCTATGATTCTATGATTTCCAAGAAGTTGGATTTGAGTAGTTAACAAATCCTAGAATACTGCATCTGTTTCTGGGGCCAACACCTTCAAAAGATATGAAGAACTGGGTCATGTCTGCAGAAGAGCTAGAAAGAAAGATTTGTGGGCTGGAGAAGGAGCGTTGAGGAATATCACAGCCGATCCAAGTTTTTTAAAGGACAATGATGCAAAGCAGTGAGTTTTGCATAGAAAGATAAAAGCAACATTAAAAGACTCTGTAAATTACGTGAAGGAGTTCAAAACAATGCTTGGAAACTGGGTGGTCCTGAAAATTCAACTGAGAATAAAGGAAGATGTTCTTGTTTTAAAAAAACAAGAGAACACTGTAGATTTCATAGAAACCACCATCAGTGAGAAAGGTAAACTCTTGCTTTATGTCTTCAGACAGTACGCATTGTTTTGAGATACACCAGCAATGAACACAAACTGTAGCAGGACAATAGGATAAGACATTACCCATAGGTAATTTCTATGAATCCAACTTAAAAGGAAGCTGAGAATCAGGCCTAGTGATTGTGCTAACTACTGTAAACTTATGTTAGCTTAAATTAAATGAAGATATTTCCCATGTAATTAGAGAATCAATCCTTAACTCTCAAGCATATATATTCTTAAACAGATTAAACCAAAGAATGTATTTTTGACTATTAATTAGGACAATATAAACAATAGCTGGCAGAGTAGTCTACTGGGAAAAGAGGCAATATTTTTTGATTCTTTAAACAGTCCAGTAAAAGTAATTCTGTTTCTGTAATGACTTCTTGTAGTAAATCATTACAAGCAATAAACAGCTCTTATTCTCTTATAGTTGACTAGTTAAGTATTACTCTGAGGGAGACTTTAGACGACACCAAGCTCTTATGTTGCATCTGCATAGGAGTACAGATGTAGAGCTAAGGGAAGCACAGTGTCACAGAGAGCCTCTGGGGGCTACGTTGCCTAAGAAGATTGATGGGAATTTGTTACTGCATGTTACTAAGAATAAGCAGTTAGTGACTAGTAGGAAGTATCTCCCTAGGGATGCAGATAACTTCCATCGCCTGTGGATCACGGTTTCTCCCTCTGTATTTAGTTTAAGTAGATGTGCTTGTAAAAGGTACATATGTACCCTGACAATTAGGTAGAAGAGAGTGGGGTATTTGGAAGGGAACACTGTGTTTTCAGTCTTATCGTATGGAAATCCTCTATCTGTAAGGTTAGACCAAACCCAAGAGGGCCTTCAAAAAGGCATTTCTGTGCATTTTTGCACAAGTGTGCAGCTTCATTGCTCTTCTGTTGCAAAAGAAAGGCATGTCTGTATTATGAAATTAAGACTTTTGTTTTCACAGACATGAGTTTGGGAATGTTTTTTCTGTCAGGTGACATAGCTGAGGTAGAAGCAGTGAGATGCTGATTCACCCCTTTTTAATAAGAGACTCTGATCTTAGCTGATTGTACGTGGAAATGGAGTGAGTGACTTTGTACCTGTTGAAGGTTACTAGGGAAAAATCTGGCAAGAGGAGAATCGTTAGTTTTTAAAGATGAATGATACTAGTGAGATAAGGGAAAAAAGGAAACTTTGGAAGTACTTAAGACCCTAGAGAATTGGACTGTGACCTTTTATATAAATATGAGTATGATTTGTGAAGAGAATCTTGAGTAAAGTATTTACTTCCCTTTTTAATTATTTCAATTAATCTACAAGAATATGCAGTGCATTAAAACCATAGTGTGGCTAAGAAATGCTAAGGAGCTCAGACTTCAGGCTGCAAATAGACCAAATTTGGGGGGGTATGAGTAGTACTGGAACCTGTGGCAGCAATGCACAACATGCTGTTTGCTTGAATACACCTGTAAAGACAGTGAATTGTCAGGGTAGAAACAACATCCTTCAGCAGAAGTTGCCAAGTCTGATGTCTGTTTTGTGTTAATGAGGGGAAAAGTGTTCATTCCTGCAGCAAAACTGAGTGTTGTAGGAAACCTAAAAACCTCCAAGATGCTTTCATCTCCTGGAAAGACAAACGGGGGAAAAGGAGGAGCCATCAAGGGGTCCTTTACCCTCATAGGAGGAAATAGGTTTTGGTAAGATCATCCCTATTTCATTTTCCTTACGTTACTTCTCTTGATGTGGCGTTCTTTTGATGATGATGACGATGACTAAAGACTCAGAATATCAAACTGAATCTGAATTCTCAGTCATGTGATAGAGACCTTGCAACCTACCTTAAACCCTTGATTGAAAGGCTGAAAAAGGTGTACTTCCCCAGAGTTAAATGGCTAGTAGTTCCTGTTGCTTGACTCGCTGTTTTTCCCTTATTTCACCTATTCCAATCACCCACAACATGAAATGGCTTCAATATGTAATAACTGGAACAAGAGGAGACAGAAAATATAAGACTCACATTATGGATTTTAAAAATAGATAGCTTCAGGAGGGCTCCTGAGCTGTCATATCTGCTTTTATCAGAATTGTAATGAAACGTGTAATTTCTCTAAATACAACATGTTTAATTGCAATTTTCAGTGTAGACTCCTTGTCTCAATATCTTTATACTGGGATTATTCTTAGGCTGAAGTTGCCATGAAGTCTTTATTTTCTTGTTTGTAACATTCTCATCATTTCACATTTAGCTGTCACTAGTAACATCATAGTGTGGGAGGTTTTTTTAAGAGTGTTCATATATGTTTTTTTATCTTCAGGTTACAATGTTGACAGATTGTGAATACTTTAAATCTTGGCATATCACAATGTCTGTTTTGAAAGACAGTTTCTTTTGGAGAGATAAAGACTCAAATCCAGCATTGTGGAGCACAAGGGTTTCTGGCCTCAGCCATTTACCTTAAGGGACTGCATATAGTCTGCACTCTTCTTGAAGATCAGGGATTTAGTTTCCAAAATGCCTGTATAAGTAAGAGAAGGCCTTAAGCTAAATCATTAAAGTATTTCAAAGCCAAGTTCCCCATTAACAGGATTGTTCTATATTTGCTTTTACAGTTAGCTCTGTGCTCTTAGTAAATGAATGTGTACATTTTTGTAAGAAGGCTTTCAGAACTGTTTTATGTAGCATTATTCCTGCTGTCTAGCAATAATTATTCATGGTCCTCTGTCACAAGTACTCTGTTGAGTAAAAGAAGCCGAAAGTGTTCCTTCCCTTTAAAGGACTGTGTTTGCATAGTCTTGTTTTAAGTAGCTTTAGCTTTGTATTCATCAGAGCTCCATAAATGTAATGGGAATTCATGTTTTCGTAAGGCCAATCCACAAGCCTGCTACTTCTGCCAAAATCACTTTCAGTGAAAAGTAGTTATGTGCTCTAGAGACATAAATGGTTATCACAAATAGGTGGTAAGAAACACTTCAGCATTTGCATTAATTTCAATTCCTTTTCAAAATTTATAGAGATGGAGGGAAAAAAAAATAAAAAAAGAGGATGAATAGCGTTAACTGTATTGCATATGATTTTCAGAGGGACTACAAAATGTGATGAGGTAAGCTTTCTGAAATTAAATTCTTGTTATGATGCATTCTGACCTTGAACAATTTAATATAAGCAAAAATATCTACTAATCAATGTGAAAAGCACCACTCATGCCATGAAACAACTTATGATAAAATTTAAAATACATGGTTCACAAATGTTTTTATATCAATTTGGTATTTCACTTGGAGTTTCTCTTAGGAGTAATTTAGTTACTTCTAAGTATGCTAGCGGTGAAAGTAAATGTCTGAACTAAATGAAGTAAAAAGTAAAGTTCTGGGGTGTGGAAGGAGAGTTACTGGATTACTTAAACTTCTATGTGCAATTCTTCTATGAGAAGAATTTGGACCTTAGCTTTAAAACTCTGAAGAAAAATACACACTAGGGTATAGAACAGGTAATTAATGGTTGCCTGTAACACTTAGCCTGTTCAATCTGTGTAATTAGAGCAAATCAGGCAGAAACACTATTATCAGTTGTTAAATGCTATTGTACTACTACATTTCTTTTTTTCCACTTGAGGTGAGACATGACACCTTAATTGAATACGTCTTGATGTTGGTGTCAAATTTTAGAGCATATACAAGCGTGTCTTCCTCTTACCAATTTGTGGTGAACAGTTTTAAAGTAGCTGACACCATTTTCCAGTGACTGAAAAGTAAACAGACCGTGCTGCTCAATGTATGAATCGACATTAGATAGTTACAAGTTAAGGTCACTGGTGGTCAATATCCTTGTGATACCACCATTGATCAGGCTTTTTCTCTGGGTTTGGTAGCAGCTCTTGGTATTATTGAATGTTCATGATGTTATGGATGTGCTGGTGGATCTCGGTCAGGAGAAATGGAGTCTGTCTGCAGTGGTCAATCCTCCTTCACAGGCAGGCTCTAGAAGATGCTGGTGACCTGTGCTTCTTAAGTAAGAGCTGTGTTACGCAGAGTCTTCTTTTCTTTTATCCTGGTCATGCTATGAGGCAGCAGGGGTGGCTGAGGGAGGGAGGGAGAAGGGGATTGGGCTGCAGTGTTGCAAATGATATGAAATTGTACAGTTGCACCAAAATATCCCTGTTTGGAAGACATGGCATGTACTAAAGCCAGAGACTCAAATTTGGTCCACAGAAGGTGGTGAAGAGGTTAGTGTACTAGGTTACTATACTGTCTCCATGATATCTCATTATAAATACATAATTATAATTTTTTAGCTTCAGTCTGAAAACGTTTTCCCTCTTTACACTACTTGTATCAGTAATAATAAATAGTACATTATAATGTAAGTCAACGTTAGTATCATTGATTTTTACATCAAGACTGCCCACTTTTTGCAAAATAGACTCTAAACTGGCACCATTTTTTTGTGTGTATTTTGTTTTTTCAAACTCCTTTTTGTGAAAGATCATATGAAAATTTGCAGTCAGTGTCTTGCAATGTGTTGATTTCTATGCTTGAGGATATTTGCTGTGTGTTATTTTAGTCTAAAGCTAGATTTTCCCACAGCAGCAAAATCCTTATATGTCTAAATTATAACATCTAATGACTTTCAGGATTTTCCTGTTTGCAGTGGTCAATTACCATGACAGCAGCATTGAGCAGGATGCTAAAATATGAGCGTATGCCTTTGGGATACTCTCTGACCCATTGGGTCAGAGCTGAAGACTAGCCCTTGTTAGGAACTCTTGTCTTCTCTCTACCAAGCTTAAAAATCTAACCTGCTTACATAAATGTTTAATATGCAGAGAAAGAGTGTGTGTAAGCAGGGCATCTATTTATGAGAGAATACTCTTCAGAGGGTTAGAGTTTCTTCCATCAATATCAGAAAAAAACATGAGACAAAGGAGAATGCCTTTGCCTTCCTAAAGGCAGTATGAAAAGAAATACACTTAGTCATCATCTGCCAAAAAAGACACACACAAAAAAAGCTGTCTGGTTTGGGGGTTTTTTTGTGGATTTCTTTCTTCTTTTTTTTTTTTTTTTAAACCAATTATCTAAAACCAGATAATGACAAAAAGGAATCAAAATTTAAGTAGATCAGTACAGCAATCATGAAAAGGAAAAGTAACCAGTGTAGGGACTTCCCAACACCGGTCTAGTTAGAAATACTCTTTGTAAACTGATGCTGGAAATCAAGGAAAGGGCAGAGGAAAAACTGAAAGAATATGGTCTACGAATGCTCATGGGTCTGTCCGAGTGATATGTACTATCCTCCAAATCTATGATACTGTATTCCAGCATTGCAGAAAGGCTAAAACTAAGTTGATAAACTAAATTGTTTAAAGCACAAGGTAGTGTTAGCAGCAAATGAAGATGAATAGGTACATCCACTGTCAGCTGCTTTCCATGGTTTGTGTGAGAAAGTCTCTTGGAGCAGTAGCAGCTCCCAAATGCTAGTATTACATGGCAAAATCCTCTGAAATTAGAGGAAACAACCATATGTTGGTTGTGCTGTGTGAAGATAAGGTGGAAAATTTGGAGGAATAGGAGTATGCCATTCTATTTTTGTGAGATCCCTCGAGACCCCGTCACTTTGGCTTGATTTTTCAGACAGAACACTGCATGCTTCTGCATTACAGTACTTCAGAGTAGCCTTCCCTTCTCCAAAGAGCTGCGGGGCCTTAGAGAGAAGCAGTGGTTTCTCTTTGAAATACTGCCAGTAGAGAAATGCTATTGGTAGCTCTTCAAAGAGAGACGAATTCCTCTTCAAGCCTAGCTATGCTATTCCTCAGCAATGATAGAAGAAAATACTTTGAAAATAGCTGAGATCACCTGCAGAGGCGTTGCTCGCCAGGTTATAAATGGTATTTGTTAGTTGCAGAGTGGCAAAGCCTGCAATAGAAACGCCACCAAAGAGTCAGAGTCATGTTGTGCTAATTGATGCTGAAATAGGCTCTGGTTCAGACCTTTCTATTAGAGATGTTTGGTTTTTTTCCCAATCTTGTGGAGACAGTTTGGGTATATCTGTTCCTGACCTTCAGTACCTAGCAATGTAAATAGCACTGCCTGGGAGTGTTCTCCTGGCAGAATTCAGTTTCTCTTATTGAATGTTAGCATGCAGTTATAGTTACTTATTTAAACTCAAAATAGGCAACGAAGCATTTTTCATCCTTAAATTAATTCTAAGATCCTGAACTATGAATATGTCCCTATATCTTTCAAATGAATAATACTAGATATTACTGTTGGTGGAAAAAATACTTTCACCCCAGATCCTATGAATGTTCAAAGTAGGATCTTTAAAGCTATTCTGACATCTGAGGAGAGTTCTGGTCATTGAATATCTGATGCACATCTATGCGCTTCTATTATATCTTTAAGCCAGAGGACATTCAGAGCATTGACTTTTTTTCTTAGAGGGAAAAAGCTACTAAAGAACCTAAATGAAAATAATTTAAGAATCATTTTTTTTTCTTCTCTGCCTACTTCTAGAATGAGTGTGGATCTGTCATGTGTAAAGACGGGCTACCAGCAATTAGCAGTTTTTCACTGTTACAGTTTGAGGACTACGGAGTCCTGCTCAGGGTCCCATTGTGATATGTCTGCTTTGATTTCTAACCAGTGCAGCCTTACATCTAATCATAGGATTACATACAATGATGTGTTATGAAGGGCAGAGGGAATGTGGCATAAAAGAGTTTTGGTGCTTCCTTCCATCCGGGTGTGCTTGGACACATTTTCCTTAATTTGATGTGTTTTTTCCAACGCATTGTTACTACCAAGTTACTAGTCACTAAATTTCCTGGGAGGGATTGCAGCACACAGATGGTAGTTTTTCCTTATTGCTTTGCTTGGTGGAGGGCTGCCTCTCAACTTTTCATGCCTATTCTTCAAGCCACATCAAGGTGAATGCGTAGAGGAAGGTGAATCTGCTCTGTGCTGGAATTCACACCAGGATGCTATAATCTTTCTGAAATTCCCTTCTTAATCTGATTTACTAGTGATGAGTGTGCACGGAAATTGGGACCCAGTGATGGCATCATCTCTGCAGTTTAGCAGAACAATTACTTTGCTCCCTTACTCTGGCAGTGGCTTTCTTGCGTCTGCCACTTTCGACTCTTGGAGAGAAACCTCTTTGAATGAGCAATTAATTATTGCGGTGTTCTGCACAAAGCCCTCCTGGTTTTGGATGTCTTCTTTTTTGCTTCTTTTTTTTTTATATTGTGAGAAGGAAATAGTGGGAAAAAAGTGCGTTAAGAATGAGGTCAATAATCTTGTTTTTTATATTCTTGGTAAAGAGTTTTCAGTGATTGAGCATAAAAACAACCACAGTGGAAATGAATTTGCTCTCTGAGTTCCCTTGTTTTCTTTTGTTTACGTTTATGAAAGGCTTCTCTCTTTCCTTTCCTAGTTCTGTGAAAGAAACTATGAAACCCACATTTTTTTAAATTGAAACATACAAAGATATAATTGATTAATTAACGTATCTTTTGGGGGATATAACAGGTCATTAGGAAGTAGTGGGGTATTTTTGGAGATTGTTTTTTCTTTACCAATGCTGGCCTGCAAAACAAGCTTGTAAATATTTTGGTCCATTTTGAGAATTCACCTTTGTGTGTGTGGTTTGGGGTTTTCTTTCTTTGGTTGGTTTTGGGGTTTTCTTGTGGTTTTTTTTTTGTTTGTTTTTTTTTTTTTTTTAGAACACAGAGACAATCTTGTAAAAATACTATTTGAATCTGATAGTTCTATATTTTTTCATTTTCTTTTTCTTTTTTACATTTCAGGAAGATATTCATTCAAAGAGACATGACAGTGGGTCTGGGTTTTTTCCTCTCTGTATAATTCTTTGCAGACTGTATTGTGTAATGAGTTTTTAAGCAGAACTCCCCTCAGAATTAATGGGGTAGTCTACTTAAAATCAATGTCAAAGGATAGTCCTATGTATTTGCATACCTTAATTATATAATTGAATTGTGCATCTTAATTATTACATGATTACATGCCTTAAATGTGTAATTACAACTATTTATGCTAACTGCATGGCCAAAAGCATGAAATTAGGGTGTGTAATTACAGTATATACGGTAGTTGAACAAGTGTGGTTTAGCTTTTTGTGTACTAAATATAACTTTAAAATAAATAATACATTCCACGCTTTGCGTAATATTGTCTCCAAAGATTATTATCAGGAAGCTGGTAACAACAAATCCAACAAATGCTTCATTTTTGTTTATTTGGGACACGTGTCTTGACTTGTACACTGTGTACCCTGCCAAGGCAAAAAAAAAAAATACCTGCCGTAAGACAACGGCCCCAAAGACTGATCTTAAATAAAGTAGTCATGCAAAATTAAAAATAACTCTTTCGTGGTCTTCACCTATAGTATAACTTTTAAAATCTGTTTCATGAAACTTTGTATCTATTGGGCATGTATTCTGATGCTGAAAGTCAGGGTTGCTAGGATCATACGGAATGACAGAAACATCAAGCCCAAATGAGTCATCTGCTTTAATCAGAGTTGAAATGCATTGTGCAGATCAGATAAAGTCAGTATTTGCTAACATATATTTTAAGTAGTGGCTAAGTTAAAAAATGCACTTAAACCCATCTTTCATTGCACAGTCACACCAAAATAAAAAGACTTACCTGCCCTGATTATTCAGGGATGCTGGAGGTCATGCCTGACAATTCCTTTAAGCAACTAGGGACTGTACATGCTACCCTAAACTACCATGCTGAATTAGCGGACAACCAAAGGAGAAGAGCAGGGGAAAAGGAATTCCGCTTGAAAAACCCTTTCCTTTCTGGATGCTGTTTGTCACTCTGGGTTTTGTTTCAGACAGGTTTTAATTTGTAAGAAACCCTTGTAACTTCTTACTCCATCCTCTGTCTTCCCCACTTCACATTGAGATACTGGTGCATTCACAGCTCTGGGTCTGCAGAAACCCAGATTCTACAGGCTGGGGTTTTCCTACCATGGAGCAGGTTGTAGTTGTAGAAGAGTTTTGTCCAGGGATTTTTGTAGGGGAAGCTCAGTCTTAAAGTCCACCCTTAAAGTCTACCTGTCTGATCTATTGCAAAGTGGCTGGCTGATTCTTCAGCTTAACTTTACAAGTATTTTAAGATGAAGGCACAGAGGGTATTCTACTACTACAGTGTCTGGAGAAAGGAGAGGTGTAGGAACTGCATTTTTTTGTGGACTGATCAACTTTGCTGTTCCTGGCATTTTTGGGGGGAGTTCGTATAAGCAGTAAGCTTTTTAAAAGAGGTTTTTTCCAAATATGGAGTGTCTCTTCTGGACTACAAACTTTTTTTTTGTCTGGAGCACCTTGATTTTTTTTTCTATGCCTCAATTTTTGATGTGCACAAAGATATGATATGCTTTTCGGTAATGCAGAAGTGTTGTAAGGACACTGGAGATTGCATGGCCTCAGTAGGAGCTCTGTGAATACCTTTTATAGGTAGGGATGAAATAGGGGAGATTGCTAAGGGTGAAACAAGTGTTCCTTCTCTTTCTTCACACAATCAGAGGCAGCTGCTGTTCCTGTATGAAGCAGTAATAGGTTGTTGTATTCTCTCTTCAGGCAGCTGCCACCAGCCTTACCTCCTGCTGTTGACCAAGAGAGCCACTCACAGCAGGGACAGGCATTCCCAGGGAGAAAGGGACAGGTCTGGAGCCCCCAACTGGCAAAAATCAGTTTAACAAAAAAAGACCAAGATTGGTCATTTATTCACCAGGACCATCACTTTGCTGCAAAGAAAAGGTCAGCAGGAAGATGGTGCCTGCTGTGCTTTAGATCTGAAATGTTCCTTCATTTCTCAGCCCTGTGTGAGTGGATCTATTTGTGTCTGCTGTCTTCTGATCCTGAGAATTGTATGTTAAAAGTTAGATAACACATTTCCTGGTTTTGTCCAAAACTAAGATGATAACTGAGCAGCAAACAGTAGAGTCACTCCAAGTCCCACGTCTTCAGAATGTATTAATGATGTGGTTTAGATATCATGACAATAACGCTGAGGCTATATATCAAAATGATTACAGAACTGATTGTGCCGTATTCGATAAGATGATTGCTGCAGGCTAAAAGGTCTTTGGTTGGTTCCCCGCCCCCCCCATTGTTGTCCTGAGAACAGTTGTTGGCAGAGATTTGGTGCCCAAAGTAGGAGCTGTTTCTTAGAGCATCTGTTGTAATCCATTGGTGACCTTGGGGAACAGTAAGCATGTGATTTCTTGAAAGAACTCATAACCGGCTTCAGACAGTATTTCTGTGTTTACTATGCCATTATTTAGAGGGAGGAAAACAGAAGCACAGGCAGCAGGAATGTCAAAAGCATCATAGGGATTTAAGATCATTAACTCCTTGGACTTGCTGAATTTTCCATCTGGGAAATTTGCATTTTTCCATTTGGAAAAGTGATTTTCCTCAAGTATCATAGTGAGCCCCTGGGAAAAAAATTAGGTGTAAAAGTTTTTTGAACTTTATAGGAAAAATATTGATGGTGAAACATGTGGACCAGCACCACTGGTCTTGTCACCACACAGGTACTTTTCAGGAGCTTTTTTACAAGACCCATGGTCACATTTTGTGTGCTGATAATGTCCACAAAGTTTTTCCTGGAACTCATCATGTGCATGAAACTAATATGCCTTTGCATTTTTTGGGGGGGGAGAAGCTTTGTCTAAGAAAGACTTCCAGTTGTTATTAAAAATTGTGCTTGTTTTGAGTTGGCAAGTGTAAGGCCATATTGCGTGGGGTTTTTTTCTGTTTAAAGAAACTCAGGTTGCCTAATCACCTTCAAACTTTAAAAGAAAAATCATAGAATCATAGAATCTTCATGGTTGGAAAGGACCTTGGAGATCATCGAGTCTAACCATACACACACAAAAAAACCAACCTACAATCTCTGTCACTAGAGCATGCCCTGAAGTGCCAAATCTACACGTTTCTTAAATACCTCTAGGGATGGTGACTCAACCACCTCCCTGGGCAGGCTGTTCCAGTGCCTGACCACTCTTTCAGTAAAGTCATTCTTCCGAATATCTCATCTAAACCTCCCCTGCCACAGCTTCAGACCATTTCCTCTGGTCCTGTCATTATTCACCTGGGAGAAGAGGCCAACACCCACCTCTCTGCAACCTCCTTTCAGGTAGTTGTAGAGGGCAATGAGGTCTCCCTCAGCCTCTCCTCATATGGCTTGGTGTCCAGACCCCTCACCAGCTTGGTAGCCCTAAAAAAATGGGTTATGGGTTAATGGCCACATAGGAGAGTCTTCTGATATATTGGAAATTTTTTGCAACAAAGCCAGGAGCTTGCAAAGGGATGTCAGGATTGAAAAGGAAACTGTTCTATAACTTATGAACTCCACAATTTTGCAGATTCGATAATATACTTTACACTTTCAGGAGCTTGTTCTACGTCGTTACTATTCTGAAAACACTTGCACATCAGAATATCAGATTACAATTTAATGAGAAACATGCACAGAATCTTTTTTCTCCTTCTGTGGTATTTGTGTAAATATTTCCATGGTGATATTTAAATCTTCTTTGTCTGTCATTATTATTCCTGTCATTCTTATGTTTACAAATAACTGTTAACATCTCCTGGGGAATATGCTACAGTCTCCTGGCATAGGATTCCTCATTCTGCAGGTTCCCAGAATGGTTTACATACTTGATGCGTAAAACCCCCCAGTGAAACGTAGCTGTCTTAGGCTTGTAATAGAATCTCTGCTTCACTTACACTGTAGCTTTGTAAGAGACCACAAGGTCCTTTCCCATCCTCAGTGAAGCCAGCTTGTAACTAAGATTACAAAATGTGGAAAACTTCTTAGTAGAAGTTAAGAAATAAATGAAAATAAGAGCAACGAAGCCAAAAAACAAGACTGGCAAAGTGTTCTTTCCACATGCTAAGCTTTGTAGGAGGCGTCCGAGTGGATTAAGACACTTCTAATTGCTTGACGCTGGAAATCTCCATCTCAGGTTTAAAAAAAAGAAAGAAGATTTGGAAATTTTTATAACATTGAATTTCTCCATTAATTAGGATGTGAGCCATGTGGTCCAGTAGTTAAAGCCAAGGGCTTGGCAATAAGAAGATCATGGTGTTCTAATTATGCAGTTTGGATAATTTTCCATTGCCTTTATTACTTGTTTATTTTATTCACATGTGTGCAGTGCATGCTTTAAAATGTGAAAATCAGATTTAAAAGTTTGAGCTCTATATGTAGAGCTTATGTAAATTTTCTCCTTCTGTATTTTTCATTCCCCCATTTTCCGCACCTGCTCTGGTGTTTCAATAATAATGCACATGTAGAGGCTTCTGTTCTCAGCCTGCTGTACAGACCTGATCTCCATCTATGCACAGGAAGAAATGCTCTTTGCTCTCATAGTTCAGAATTTCCCAATGGCGTGTTTCTGGCACGGTTCTTTTGGAGAACTTTACTTTCCTTGTGCATTTTAGTCTGAATATCTACACTAATATTATCAGAAAGGGATGACTTTGGCATACTGCCTTGAATCTCAAGGCTATGCAGTCTATACCTAGTCTGTATCTCGGTGTGCTCCCTCAGCCCTATGTATCTCTTCCTTTCCACGTACTTGGGGATAGGGATAATACAAGCTCCCCACTGTCATGGTTGGCCAGAAGGTAAAAGGGAAGCAACAATTTAGATGATTATTTTTTAAGATCTTCTGCAGAGCCAGATGTTCTATGTCTTCTGGCTGCCTTAGCAGATCATGAGAAATGGAGGTAGGATCTCTGTGTATTGCAGATGGCCCTCTGGAGTTGTATCGAATTCATAGAGCTGCAGCCCCAAGAATATTGTGCATCTTCTTGTTAGGATAAACCATAAAGTTTACACTGCTGTCTTTCTGTTGAGAGGTGAATTGATATTAAGCAACCACAGAATTATTTTTATACTAACCTACTCTCCATGGTCTTGAACCTTGGTCACTTTTTGCACGTGTGAACTTTTCATTCATTTCCAATACAAGGCAGGACGGGGGAAGAGGACTTGTCTTTTTCCTGTTTTGAGCGAACCTCCTGTTTGTGAAGACCCTTCTTCATGGAAATTAAAATTGATAATAATTTCTGCTCTGGCTCACAGGGGAGAACTTTGCCTGAATTCAGTGACACTTCAGTTTCCTTGTTCAGGATGTGGTGAGGAACACAGTGGGAGATGCGAATCAAGTGTGGAATAGACCAAAGTCATTTAAAAGTGTAAGTACTGTGCTTGACATCAAGAATTGTGTAAGGACATTAATTATTATTATTATTATCAAATAATACAGGTCAAATAATAGGTCAGAGAAGCGGTATGTCCACAGATACTCCGTACAGGGTGCCACAGTTAGCTGGCTCCAAGAACACACAGTACCGCTCCAATTAATTGAGAGAATAGCTTGATACTTCACAGGTTGGAGCAGCCAGATCATTCTAAAGCAGTGATTATCTTCCCAGCTACAAAGTGTGTTTAATTTCAAACTTAATTGTATCCACATTTCCGTTTCTAATTAATCCAGATATAGAAATGCTATAGTAACCGAACAGCGTGTTCTTTGAGGAAATAAAACATGGCACAATCCCATGGCACCAGAGTAATCTGATTAAAGAGATGTTTATGTAACACAGGTCTTTAAAAGTTAACTAATTTCCCATATGCTTACTATTCTTGTGATGCACTTTAGATTTAAAGGAAAAATGAGAAATGTTCATCTTGCTCATTTTATGCTTTGGGATTTCCACTGTCTCTAGTTTGTTATGGAATTTATGGAGGTGATTGAAAAGGTACTCAACCACTTGGTAGCATACACTTTTGAGCAGGGCAAGAATTGCATTTTTACTAGGAAATTTCCACCACTGGTATCTGCACAAGAGACTAGATGCATTGATCTTCTTATAGTTAACAAGGTGTACCTCTGTAACCTATAGCATACATTTCTGAGAGGGTTCCTGCAGGTGGCCAGTATTCACAAGAAGGTCAGAATGGCCTGTAAAGGACTAGGGACTATTTCTTTCACCTATGATTTTGCGTGTACTGAGCTAAAGGGCTGTGAGTGCTCCAAGGCAGTGCAAAGATTTCCATGTATCTGAACCACACTGAAAACCAAAGATTTAACAGAGTGCTGTCTGTGACTGACCTCTGTCACTGGTATGTCAATTTTGTTGCTGCTGTGCAAATATATAACCCTAGAAAATTAAAAATCTGGGAGAAATGCATGGTTGAAATAGATCTGAATATTTCTTTTCATGTAAAAGAAAACTTTGCAACAAGCAAGTTGGATTACTTTTTCTTATGCTGGTTTTTGATCTGAAAGTGCTGCACGTGCACTGGTTCTGATGGACAGTATTACGATTGATTTTTTGGGGATTTGATTTGGAAGTTCTGGCAATGTAGGCCTACCAGTGCTTTCCTAGGAGGCAAATGGAAAAACTGTAATGCTGACACATATTGTTAGTAACACCAATATGAAACAAACCACAGTTGGATCTTTATTATGGTGTCAGGCTTGGAATAAAATCTAATGTTTAGACTCTCATTGGTGGAAACTGAGTGCACTGAGGAAACCCTGTTCATAAACTCTGAGGGATCCTCTGTTGCTACTTGATACAAAGCTAACAAATAGATTTATTTGTTTGTTAGCAGCCTCAGAGAAAAGAGCTTGTGTATCTCCCTTCCAGCTGAAAGCCTTAGTCCTGATGACATCCAGTTGGTGGGCTGGATGAGACACATCAGCTAGAGAGAGCTTGGATGATGGAGTGGAAGATCTGGAGGCAGAGCTATGACAGAAGAACTGATAAGTGTGGCAGGGGGGTTCATTTTATTCGGTAAAACATCTTTAGAAAAATAAGTGCTTTAGTATTTATTTAAATTTCTGACATCGAAATTCTCGTTCTTCTGGGGTGAAAAATGCCTCTGAAAACTGTTCGGAGTTCTCGAAGAGGATCACCTTTTCCTTTCAACATGTAAAGCAGACTTAAAGCTATTTACTAAGAAGAGAGCACCACCTTGTGTCAGTAAGTCACTACACCTTCTGACACCGTATGTGAACTTTTTCTCGACAGTTGAATTGAAGAATAAATATGTACTTTTTTCTCACGTGGTGGTCTTGTGCTTGTGCTGTAGAAAGCCAAGACAGAAAAAAGTTGCTAGTGTAGTGAATAATAGCTGGATACGTGGTCTGAGGGTCAGAATTCACATGTCAGCACACACTGGCAGAACTCTGGGTTTATTCTGAATTCAGACTCTTATATAAAATTCAGATTCTTATACAAAATTCGAGTTTGTGCGATCTTATGCTCTTCAGAAAAGCTTTATCGTTATTAAATAAAATTGAAGTATATGCATCTATTAAGAGGTGATAGTTATCAGTAAGCAGTAATGAGGATGACTACTGTACTGTGAGGCTGTTGTTTGCTGCATACCCATACGGAGTAATATCTCCCATGGTCTAAGTGTTTTGCCATGTCTTCACCAAATCAGATATTTAAGAAGGTATCTCAAATCTCTTCATATTAATTAGGATGATTGTCTCACAAATTTTCATTTGAGATTATTTTACCATAAGTTTCTACTGAAGCTTTTCTTTTCTTTATACTTTATTGATTTATGATTCAGGTAGTATATTATGGGAGAACCTATTCCATAGATTGGACTGTTTGCAGTTAATATATATTATGATATTGTGTTTATGACAAGTAAAACGTCCAAATATTTGATTACATGGATTCCCATAAGGATAAATTGGAGACATTCCTTTCTTTAATGTATAAATATGTTTCTAGTTGTGTAACTCACAAACATAATACAGCATAGAAGGTTATTTTGCATCAAAGATAAAAAACGTTTTAAATATAAACCCAGGTTCTACACTGAGTTCTTTCGCAGTCTTCTTCAGTGACCTTAAGAAAAATAAGTAGGAGGCAGTTTTGTGGCATTGGAGTCAAATGCTAAGCAGCTAGGAGTCACATTTTCATCACCTGTTAAATACTCTTTAAAAAATGAGATTTTGGGGTGTGTTCAACTTGATTGCAGGAAAAAAACCCCAACTTGGCTCTAGTAGTTCTACTTTATTCTTTATTAACACCACAATAAACAAAACCAGTTAATCTCTGCAGATGAAGGAATAATACAGATATATTGCATATTATCTCAATCTTAGTGAACAAAATAGGGAAGCATTCCCAGAAATATTTTGTTAAGGCATTCAATAAAGGTGATCTACCTGAGGATGTGAACTTAGAACTTTCTGGTTGCCGACCATGGATACGTTTCATCTTATTTGCCAGTCTTCAGTTAATCAATTTGAATGCAGGTGATGTTTTTGCATTGTTATTTAACCTCCATTTCCCTTATACTTGTCTTTTTAGAAAGGAGATGGGGAAGAGTTTGATGTCTCATCTATTTTCTTTTATACAAAACTAAATAGATCATGTTTCATTTTTTGTGAAGCAGGATATTCTCACAGCCAAATTGTCAGGGCCCGTGTTTTTTGGTGTTTTTTGTGTGTGTGATGATGAATATTTCAGCAACTTCATTCACAATTTACTACAGTAACTTAATCCATAACTTTCTCATTTTTTAAGGATAATCTTTGCTTTTTGTGAAGTCCTTTAACAGATGGACCTGTGTTCTGATTAGGAGCTTTTCTGAAAGGATCTTAGCTCTTCCAGCATTGAAATGAACCTGAAGAAAAGGATCACTGTATGATGGAGCCAGTGGAAAACAAAGAATAAATCTCTGCATTTCTAAGTTTGAATACAAATGTCTGACTCTAAACTGAAATTGTGTTGCAAGTGGGGAAACAGAAAAACAAGGAAAAATAGGTCTCTGATGAAAAAGAACTGAAAAAAGCAAAGAGGAGTTTAATGTATTTGCATTTAAAATATTTACCCTATGAATGAAACAAATATGTGTCGTGTGAATGAAAAACACACAAATCTTCTAGTTCCAAGAACTATGCTAGAGATGTAGATATTTAAGCTCTAACATACTTTTTAAATACTTTAAAAGGGTAGCTAAGCTTCAGAATCAATTATTTGATCTCAGAGACGGAGACATGATATATAACATGGTGCCCAGCAGTGAATGCTGCATGCATATAGAGTCTGGATCTGTATATAGTTATGCAACTCTTGCTTTGAGTATTTGCCCTGAACCATATAAACTAACCACAGTGGTTTTCAGTCTACATGTGTGTTCCCTGCTGTTCCCAGAATCCCGGCATGTGTTCCCAACATGTGTTCCCAAAATATCCCAGCTGTATACTATCAGTTCTGCTCTGAATCCTTTGTATTACATCAGATAAAGCCTGTTTTCCCACCATGGAGGCACAGTAGATTGATGCTTTTGGTGAAAGGAGACAGAGATGCTGCAGGTTTGATTGAGCATAGTAAGTTCTGGTGCCTGATTTAGTTATCATGGCTGCATCTTTAAAAGTGCAGGAATTTCAAGTGTCTTGTATAAAACATCATCTTGGACAAGCACATTTGAATTTCCTATGCAAAGGTTCCATAGATGCCTATTTTCAGAGAATTAATTGAAGCAGGTAAACATTGACTTGGTAAGACTGGTTTACGTCAAAAACTTGTGAAGAGCCAAGGTGTAAGAAAACACTTCCATTCCAATATTTTAGAATAATTTCAGATCAAAATTAATTGGTTGCCATAAAAAAAAAAAAAAAAGAAATCTCATTTTTCTTCTTTGCTTCAGTACTAGACTACCTCTAGTGGTCTAGAATTTGCTATTGTTGATAAAGAAAGATGAGAAAATGCAAGAATAATTTTGGTATAGAGGGGATGCTTTCTTGTCTTCAGGAACTGTTTACAGCTGTGCACTGTAAGGGTTCAAAGAGGAGGAGCATAAAAATCCTACCATAATCATGCAATGTTCAGATGTTTGTTAGGATACTGAGACACTATCCTGTTGGTAGGGACACTGGAAGAGATGGCTATAAAAGCTGATTAGCTTTTAATACTGGGAGAGGCCACGGTATGAGCGTATATAGCAAAAAAGGCTAAGCAAACCTCTCGGACTTAAATTAAAAGAAAATCCAAGCCAGAAAACTCTATATTTATGTATATCTCTGCATTGAAATCAAGATACTTTTTCTCCCAAGAAGAAAAATAAGTTATAATGCTGTCTTATTAGATCTGTTTGGTTGTTTATTGGGGGGG